>VZTD01005020.1:361948-646766 GCA_013397725.1 Rhagologus leucostigma | reverse complement strand
GGCGCGGACCCCGCCGCCGGGGCTGCTGCTGTTGCTGCTGGTGGGGAGGCGGGGGGCCCGGGCCGCTCTGGATGGTGGTTAAAATGATCATAGAAAACTTCGAGGCGCTGAAATCCTGGCTCAGCAAAACCTTGGAGCCCATGTGAGTAACCGCGACCCTTACTTGCCCTCTCGCCCCCTCGAAATAAACCTTCCCTTTGCAGAAGATGGGGATCCGCAGGGGCGGGAAACGCGGTGCCGGAGAGTCCCGGGAGGGCATCCCGGGAGATGCCCTCTCAGCGCCCTTCTTCCCCGGCCGCGTTGTGTGAGGGGCTCCGTCGCTCTCGCGCTCTCCCGCTCTCCCATCGCCTTCCTCGGCCGGGAGGTAGGACCATTTCCCTCCGGAGGATGCAGCTTCCCCCCCTAGCGACCGCCTTCCTCTTCCCTTTGTAGCCCAGGGAGAGCGGGAGACGCTGTGTGTGCGTGTGCGGCTCGCTGTGCCCCGCGCTCAGCCCCGGAGAGGCCACGTTAATGAGCGCGGCCCGCTGCCCTGTTCAGGGACCTTCTCCGAGAGAGCTCAGGTGCCACTGGGACATCTTGCAGGATCCTGGGATCTTCCCAGTAGCATTTCCTAGAGACTCGTGGCACATCATTTTTGGTTGTTTTGAATATGTGGCGCTCTCTGGTTTCCCTTCCCCCAAATAAAAGTTGCATCAGTAGAGGACTTGGGAGTAGGAGCCCCAGAGAGTACTATACCTGTTTGTGAATACCTGCGTGGCCTCTAAGCATAACATTCGTGTGAGTAAGCGAGGCTCTTCTGCAGCTACGTCTTCCTTCTCTGAATAGTATTTTAGTGGAACTGAGGTGTGAACTTAGTTTTAAAGGTCTATCTTCTGGAAGTGTGGTGTCTGTAGATCAAAGGATACACTCTTCTTGTCATTCTGAGCCACTATTTTAACATGTCTGAATTAAATTGCTGGAGTTTGATTTGAATCAAATGAACTAGAACTTCTGAATTCAGCCTGGTGTTAACTTTTGAGCTGAGGTGTTTGCCTACTGTAGGTTTTACTCTTGACGNGGGGGCAAAGTTTGCTTTATGGCTTCCATAGCCATTAGTTAAGTATATGTGTGTACAGATACAGTTTGTAGGGCTTATGCTGAAATAACTTGAAAAAGGTATAATACGCTGGGACGTTTTTAGGAGAGCTTCACTTGGGTTGTTCTTTTGTTTATTTGGGGCTTTTTTTGTTTGAGGGGGTGGAGGGGAGGTAGTGGTGCTCCTTTATTCCATAGGGTCTAATCCACACCACACTGAAATAGATGAACCATGAATTTACTTTCAGTGGACTTTCAGTTAGGCCTGCAGACACACTGAGTGTCTTTGTTATAAAAGATTTGACGTTTAAGATTTTATTTTTGGGGGAAAAAAGATCATCATCTTGTAAAGCTGTATTTTGGGGAGGGTGGATTACTTTTTCTCTTGGGTCAATATAATGCAATATTCAAATAACAGCATGTTGTGTTTTGGGGTAATAGACTTTCCTGGCCCTCTGCTGCGTGATGCTTCCTGTTAGTTTCTGGATACTTTCTTGTATGACTATTTTGTTAATGGAAATGATGAGTTCGATCTCAGTATTTTAGAGTGTGCTGGTTAAGAGGCTCGGAACAGACTCCAGATTGGTCCATGTTTCTTTGTTTGAATGTTAAACCGTGAGATCTCCTATCAATAGTCAGCAGTTAAAGGGTGAAATCGAGATTTTCAGCTGTCGTGATCAATGCAATTTCCTGCTTTTTTTCACTAAGAGGACCAGCATATATCTGTTAGGTTAAATGTGGTGTGTGAGCAGATCAAATGTGATTGTCGTTCTGGAAAACTGTGGAGAGCTAGGAAGATGCTGGTCTGAAGGATGTTGACTTCTCTGAATTTTTAGCTTTGGAAGGAAACAAACCAGCAAGGACTGTCATTCAGTTTTCTGCAGTGTCCTGTGTAACTGCATTGTTGAATAGATACTGGAATTGGTGGAGATGTATTGTCTTTTCTTAGCAGTCAAATACTGCTGGGGGTGCTTTTAGTGTCAGCTATCTGAAATGTATGACTACAGCCATAGCTTCTGGCTGTATGAAAATTTCAGTGTGCAGCTACTTCTAAAGAAGTAACTGTTGCAGTACTATTACAGTGAGGTTCTAAGTGCTGATCCTCTGGAGGTGTTGCCGTAGCCCAAAAACGGTTTTTGACTTGTCTTTTCCTGTTAATGAAACAAAAGTGCCAAGTGTTTTTGTCTAGTGGCTCTCTCAGAAACCTTTAGCTGCAAGATACATAGCTTAACCTCCTAGCTACACTAAGAAAGACGCCACTGTATTAGGTCATTATGGAGGTGGTGTCTTGGTGGTTTGACGGGGAGAAGTGCATTTAGGAAGAAATATAAATAAATTTTATACAAACACGTATAGATCTATATTTATGTGCTGGTTACCTCGAGCTGAGTAGTTAGAACATGCTGCAACTTTCCAAGTTGCCCTTTCCAAGCAGATAATATTTTTTAATCAAGATGTGTATCTTACTCCAAAGGCCATATATCATGTACTTCTGAAACCTAATGTTTCAGAATTAAAATATAGCAATAGCCACAAAAATTGTGTCATTTTATCTTTAAACCTTTCTAAAAATGCTAACTTCTTAGTATAATGAAACAAGTGTGTTACATAATTATATGGACTGGACATGATTCAGTTGTTGGATTGCTGTCATGTGGAGTCTGTGGGAAACACTGTTCATAGACAGGAATGTTCGAAGGAGAGGGATGGTGGAAGATTTAAGATTTGGAATTTTTTGTTAGTGGTAGGTTGTTTGGTTTGCTTGTTTTGGACTACCCTAATGCCTTTGGCCAAAGCCTTGGTGATCATCCGTACAAAAAGGCCTTATCTGAGTTTTGTCTTGTTGCAGTGAGGCAGAAACTGAAAATGCTGCCATGCTGGAGCGTTTGCACAGTCCAGCTCCGTTTGAGGGCTGATAGGTCTCTAGGAGCTTTCTACAGCCCTTCAAGAAGAGGCTGCTTTTGTGGTTTTGGAAATAACTCTTTGTGCAGCTCTGTTTGGTGTACAGAGAACTGCTAAATATACACATGGAATCATTGCAGATACAGCCGTGTAAATGTAGTACCAGTATAAATAGAGTGGCAAGAGGCATTTTGTGCTGTGGCTACTGTGTTTGACTAGAATTATCTTGTATGTTCAACTCCAGTCAGCTCCGTAAAGAAGGCATTTATTACCAGTCATCCTCTTTGCTTGCAGACAGCAATGAGCTAAGTTTTTAGTGTTACACACTTTCTTATCTGTGGCGTGGTTTCTGTCAAGCGTTGGAAAATAATGTTAAACTTGGACTATAACCGTATGCCTGTCACTTCTGATTTGTATGCTAACAAGGCACTCACTGAGCCTGTCAATCATGATGGGTTTCTTTTCTGCAAGTCCATTCCAGATACTATATAAACTGTGTATATAGTCCTTTCTGGAATATCAGGATCTGGCTTGGCAAAGTTCCAAGTAGGGATTTCTTTAATTTTTTTTCTTGGATTTGCTTGAATCTCTACTTGTGAAAAATCTAGCTTTTTGTACTAATGCTGCACTCACAGTTTCGCTTTTAAGACATTGTAATGCTCTCCCCCTTGCCCTAATTCTATACAGTGGAAAGTTTCCTTGGTTTTAATTACTTTGTGTAAAATAAATTAAATTGAAATATTTCTGTGGCCCAGTGAATTTTACTTTCAATTTGATTAAGGCTCCCATATCTTAATTTTTTTCCACTTCACTGTATTTACGTTTTTGTGAAGGTTTGTTCCTGTACTAAATCAAACTCAGAAAAAAGATTAAATGCCTACAACAACATTTATGCCGTATTTAGGCATACCTCATTGAAATGGAAGGGTATTGCTGAATTCTGTAAGTGAACATGATGTTGTAACGACTTACATCAGATGGAATAAAATCAAAATTGTTTAAAGAATATTTTGAGTGTATTTATCATTGGAATATTTTATGGCAAATGATCTATGTCCTCTGGTGTTCAGTTATGCCCACACTATTCTTTGTCTTGCTTTTCAACCCTTATTTTTTGGCTTCACATGTTACTGACAAAAGATAGCGAATAAAAAAGATTTAACGGTGGTGTAAGGAATATGCTGATAAGCCAGGACATTGAAAGCATAGAAATAAGTTAAAATGAAAAACCTTGTCATTCTTTTCCTCATACGTGTGGCACACCATCCTACCAGTAGCACTCACTGGCCCACCATGAGATTTCTCTCATTTTCTATGAAACTTCCTAAGAAGTTCAGAAGCAGTAGGTGTTTCTCTTCATTTCACTTACTTTGTTTACACTTTGCATGAAGCTGCTTGTATCTAAGATAACTAAAGCACAAATACACATCAGTGATATGTCACTTTTAACACTAGTTATATTTCTACATCTGTTGTGAAACTTGATAGTCTGTTCACCTGACTGACAGAGAGCTACTGTATTTGAGAAATCCAGGTTCCTAGCTTAGAGTGCTGATACTGCTAAGCTTCTGTGTAAAAATACTATGTTAGTATTAAAGTATTGGTATTATTAGGTATAGTTCAAAGCAGAAAATAAAAAGGAGAAAATTACTCCTGTTACAGGAAACCTTTTTTATTCTTACAGTGAACATCAGCAGTGAAGTGAAACCCCTTTAACTGCATTGCAAGTCATAAGGACACTGTGATGAGTTTTGCTTTCTGCATTGAATGGGTGTTGGAGAGCCAGCAAGCTGACAGCTGTTCTGCCTCATGAGAGCTGTCTTGAATCTAGGGGTGGCATTCTAGGCTGCCAATTACTGGTTGCAGCTGTATGAACATGTCAGATCTGGGTATCGTAATAATTTAGAACTGATTTAATGGCATCATTAGCTTATAGCAGCTTTGGAGGCTGCAGCATTCCTCAATGTGTTTCTATTGCATTAAGTACTGTTAGAGAGTTAATGAAAGTGAGTATCGTAAGAGTGGTCCTTCTCAGCCACAATAGGGTCTCGAGATTAAAGTTGTATCTTGCTGAATGAGTTTGTCATTAATTTTACTCACTGAACACTGTAGCTTTTTATAGAATTTCTCTTTTTTTTAGTAAAAACAGAGTGGTGCAACTGCCTGAATGAGGCTGGCTGCACTGCCCAGTATGCGGTGTACATCTTTCTGCACCCACTCAGCCCTGCAAGTACAAAGCATTTCGCTCAGCCTTCAAACACAGCCGTGTCCACCTTGGTTAATGTCAAGAGCTGAGCAGTTTTTTAGCAATCAGTCTTCAGGCAACAAACTAGACTCTGAAATTTAGGTTATTAACTCTCAGGATCAGAGCACAACAAATAGCATGCACCTACATGTTATTTCCTTTACAGCAACACCATTCGTTGCCTGGAGGGCTACAGACATGCTTCTGAGGTTTCAGTGTACTGTGGTAGTTTAAATTTGTCAAGGAACTAGTTTCAGGATTTGCAGCATCTTTTTGGTTTGGACATTAATTTTAAAACTGAAGAAAAAACCCCTTGTGTAGTTTCTTTACCATCTTAAAAAAGTAGTGTGTGTGTACAGTATAAGCTCTGTTAATAAGGGCTCTTGTACATACAGCTGCACCACTAATGTGATTTTGCAAACACCTTTAATCTCTATTCCACATAAACTGCATTTCTCAGTTAAGGCTAGCGTATGTAGTTGCATGGTGATTAAAAAGGTCGAAGGGGGTTCTCAGAACATATTTTATATTAAAAAAGAATCTGAGTATTGGAAGTGGATAGGTTAAAAAGTTTTTAATGAATTGCAAAGTAAGAAGAGAAGACTGTACAGAGAGGTAAGTCAGTCAAATTACTTTTCCATTTTCAAATAATATGTACAACAGAAAAATTAAGGCTTAAATTTACTTTGACAGCTTTAGCTTTTCTGGTTTATCTTTACTTGAAATAGTAATTTCAAATAATGACTCAAAGCCAGGTGAGGTCAGAAACATGGAGTTTAACTTTCCTGTGAGCTTTGTTGAACTGTTCCTTCTGTGATTGAGAAAAACATTTGCTTGGGAATTACTTTCCTTTTTGAAGCTTTTATCTGTTACATAGCAGTTGGAGGTATCCATATAATTCTCTGAAGAGCATGTAGAGATCCAGCAAGAGAATTCTTCCATCTATTCCTGTAAATTCAATAGTGTTTATTGAGGCAGGATTGCTTGAGTGATCTACCTTGTTTAATAGAGAGGAATAGGCACTGTGTATTTTCTGACTTAAAAAAGTACAGACTGCAGAAAAGTATTACTAGAGGTAAAAACATTTAACATTGCTAGTAACAATGATATATATTCAGAAATTGGGTGTAAGAAAACATGCTATGGTGTTAATTGAAGCACACACTGGGATGTACTTGCTGCAGTGGAAATGAATTCAGATTACTTGTGCCAGCTGGAGTTTGTTTGTTTAAGAAAACACAAATGCGAAAACAGGAGGAGAAATTTGTGATTACAGATGCATATTAGTGCTTGCAGCACATGCCTACAGAATGCTGAGGAGATGGAGATATGGGAATCAAAGTTGAGAAATATTTTTCTACGTGTTTTGATGGGTGTGACCATTTTTCTAGTAGCCAAACTTTATCATAAGAATGAAGTTTTGTATAAAGTTCTGTCACACTTCTAATGCACAGATTGTGTTTATGGTGAGGGCTGATGTACCACACCATATTCAGGTTTAGCTAAGGGTTCAAACCTGTATTTAATAACTGAAAATGTGTATCATTCAGTGAGCAGTAGAATCAAAATGGAAATTTATTGTTATTTTTAGTGCAATTTAGAATATTTGAAGTATGTTGGTGATATTCTCATTTTTCTGAGTTGTCAATTAAGGATCTTTCACTATTATCTTTCAATTTGCAGGAATATAGCATGATACATATTGTACAGTCATTATTGTATGATAAATCCTTGTGCTACACAGTGTGTTTGCTGCCATCAGCATGGGTGCCTTTCCTGTTTTCTTTATTCTCACATTACTTGTTAACAAAACAAAGTCGATTATAAGAGCATAGAATGCAAGACAGAGAGGTTTAGAAAAACTGATGAAGCTAGCTCAAAATGGGTGAAAAATCCGTGTATGCACAACAAAGAGAGAGCAAGCATATTGCATATTATTCACACAGAAAGGCTGCTATTCTGTAAGAAAATACTGTTAAACTAGAGAACGTAAGATCTTGTTTATCAGAAGAACTCAAGGCCCCATAATCCAAACCAGTGGACTTTGACTAAACCAGTGGATGGAGAATTTATTCAGAACATTTCAGAATTAAGTTTAAGTGAAAAAGTAGAAAGGAATTGCTTTTTAAATACGCAGCTCCCCCCCAACAAAATGATTAAAGATCATGTCTGGAGCTCTTGATAGCTGTAAAGAATCAAGCAGACCTCCTTTATTTAAAGTTTTGTAAACTTTAAATTTCTTCTTTCCTTCATGAGACCAGTTGGTCCTCTCTTCCACCACTTGAGGTTGCTAGCAATTTATTTTAGCATCATTTCAATAAAAGGCATTTTATAAGAGTTTGAAAAGCAATAAAAGACCAGATTATAAACTTGTTAGATCTATTTAAGATACTATCTACAGAAAGTCTTCACAGTAATGTGGAGAAAACAGATTAATTGTTTGTGGATTTTTTCAAGCTTTGAAGAACAGATGTAGAAAAGGAGACTTCTGTTTCCAGTCAGTACCTAAGAAAGGATGTCAGCCTCTGTGTAAATATCATTTGCAGTTTAATTTTAAAAAATGGAAAGAAAGCACATAAAATCAGAATGTTGATTTACAAAAGCATAAGCATCTTCATCTCACTCTACCACATAACTCATTGTACTCATTATTGCTTAGTTAGTATCAATTTGAAATAATTTGTCTGTTAGTATTTTTTAAAAAATAGTATTTGTTAAGTAGCCAAAATTGAAAGCATGTAAATTCTTACTGTTGTAGAAATTGCCCTGTACACACTGATTAATAATAATAATAGTAGAATTCAGTATGATTGTTTTGTGTTGTTCATATGTGGCCCTACAGGGTGTTAATGCTGAAACACGTGCATGAGTGCCCAGCAGAAAGTGATCCTGTGTTTTGCAAATTAAAAGTACATTTTCATTGAGAATATTTTTATAAGCTTATCTTGGGGTTAGGTGGATGAATTCAAGTCCCGGGGTGGACAGGATTGCTAAGATTTCTGAAGTCATCATGGTAGGGAGGATGAAAGCATTAACTGTTCATTATTTTTAAACAGCTTTTGTTTGTTTGGGTTTTGAGGTTTTGTTTGTTGGTTTTGTGGGTTTTTTTGGTTTGTTTTTTGGGGGGTAGTTTATGGTTTGCTTATTTTGTTACAGTCTAGGTGGCTTTCCAGAGAAGATTTTCTCATTTTTATCCTGTTCATGAAAGAGGAATTGCTTTAAATTGAATATGAGGTTGTTGTATAGTCAGTAGTGTAGGAGCTGGAAAATTAAAATACATTGTAGTAGCTAAGAGCAGTAGGTTTTTACCTTCTAGACTGACTTGGGGGTTTTTTCCACCCTTTTTTTTTTCTTTATTATTTTTCCCCCCCACTAAATTTTGAGTGCACATGTCATTTAAGTAAGTTGTAGCAGATTTTGAACAATGACAGCTGACTGTTTGTATTATCGAATGAGGACCAATTTGTGGAAATTGAAATAAAAAAAGAAAAACTGAGGATAATAATGTGAAAATTGTCTGCTCCCCACCTGTTATGATGAAAACAGCACATTAATTTTCCAAGGCACGATTCAGCTTGAAACTGGGAAAGTACTGAAAATCTGAAGTGCCATTGAAGTTGCATGAAGAAACAGTAAAAAAGTTAATAACTTTGCAAATTCAAGGATTGAGAGGTTATGAAATGCTGGTCTTAGGGCCTCCAGAAGGCTAAGAGAGAACCTTCGTTGCAGCCTCTGATGAATACTCTTCAGCACTGGGCTTTTAGCTAATCTGCTTGGCTGATGTGCTCAGGTGCTTGCAGCGCTAGAGAGACTGGTTAAAGAGTCCTACTGCTCTCACTGTAGGAGTTTGTGTGCCTGCTTCCAAGATGACTGACTTGGTGCTTGGACAGTATTTTCGTCTGGATAAAGAATTGTTAGAGCTGAATGGGGCAAACTAGATGTGAAAAATTTCTGAAGAATTTTCAGTCAGTGTGCAGTCTGATTTTTTATTTGCAGTATATATTTCCATTTAGTTCATTTAGTGTGTGTGGGTTCTTTTGGAGTGCAGACTGATTATGAACTCCCATTTCCTAGATCTATAAATAATGCAGACTAACATAGAATACTGCAGTACGTCCGCTAGCAGCCCAAGTTGCTTTTTCAGCATGAAATTTTACTATTACCTGCTTTCTTGAGGATGCTGGGTTACGTTTGAAGCTCTGACCTTTAACTTCAGGGCTCTGTGTGCTGGGCCCAGGCTATCCATAAGTGATGCTGACAGATCGGCTTCCTTTGCTTAGTGGGTATGTTTGTATGGGGGATGTTGCTCGCTGTGCAGGAGATAAGTTTCTCTGATGAGAGGAATTAGGTGGTGTGATATGTTTGTTTAGGGATTTGGTTTCTTTTGCCCAGTGTCCAAAATAATGTCATTTCAATGATCAGCATTTGGATTAATAATTAAGCTTCAGCATTTGTGTCTTACTCATTGTGGAAGGGATTTGGAACTTCTGTTTTATTCCTTTATTATGACTGTTGGACCTCTATGCTAGAGCAGTATTTGTGTAATGTTCACACTCAGTGCAACTCCCTGACCACAGATTAATTTTTCTTACTGGCTATTTTTGCCAGAAAGCATGTACAGTTAGTATGCATCAATGCTGGTTTTTTTCTTCTTGTAGTTCTTTAAAACATTAGTACAAACTTTGATTACCGCCCAAATAAGCTGTCTGTATCACATGACCGGTGTGCATCCATTAAATCCTGCCTTATTTTGTGGTGCCTGAAGTCTTCCTTTGGTATATGCTAAATAATGAGATTAAATTGTTTAAGACCAGTGTCTCACCATTTCATTAGTTGGTGTTTTTGAAACATGAATGGTTTTCTGCAGTAGTCTCACTTGCTTTGGCAGGCTTTACCACACTACCACAAAGTTCACTGTAGATTCCTATTTGTGAAACATAAAAAAAGTACGCCAGTTATGTTAAATAATGTTCTGCTGAATGTGAATACATGGCTTTCTTCATTCTAAGTTCTTTATTGATGTGCATAAGACCATCAACTTCTACACTGAGATGCTCTGTACTTAATTGTAGGTTGAATTCAGATGTCAAATGAACAATGGTCCTCTAAATTTCCCAGCATTTTAAGTGTACCTCTTATGGAGGTGTCTCTTACAAATACATGAATTTAGGCTTTTGAAACCAAGTTTGAAACTGAAAAAGTTTCGATTTTTATGGTGTTCATATGTAAGTAGTAATAAGAATGTTCAAAAGCGTACTTAAGAGAATACTCGAGGGTCTGTTTTGGTTTTTTTTTTTTTTTTGTAGCATAGATCACTTCTACTGTATCACTGTATTAATTTGTAATTGCATAGACTGACTTTTCCCAGTTAACAGTTACTCAGTGTTACATTCAGAATTATTGATTCCATCTTTGGGGAATTAGAGAAGTATTTGTTGTCTTTGTTTTTAATACTGTTAGGCAGTTGAGGCTGTTTCTTACTAAACGGTTTGTTGTAGTTTGCTCTGGAGTTCTCTGTGCAGTATTTTTAGGAAATATTCTAAGCAATTGTTCTCTTGAAAAGGAAAGTGATACTTAGAAATATTATGTATCTGGACTCTGTTTTGAAAAATACACCTGCGTATTTTTCAATTGCTTTGGTAGAAAATGGCTTTGCCCCATATATGTATTAGTCATACCAGTTTTAGACATTAATTTCTGTAATTAAATGGCTTTTTTTTTCCCTAACTAATCTATTTGCAGATGTGATGCAGATCCATCTGCCCTAGCTAAATATGTTCTGGCTTTGGTAAAGAAGGATAAAAGTGAAAAGGAACTGAAGGCACTGTGTGTTGATCAGCTGGATGTATTTCTTCAGAAAGGTATGGGCTTTGTCATAACAATTAAGATTGAGTGAAAATACTGTCTTGTTCAATTTATTCAGGCAATCATTTACCATAGAATTGGGCATTGATCTCTTTATTAGCTTTGTTACTTTGTAGAATATCATTCAATTTTCATAAAATAATTTTAAAAAGCCCAGGTATATAGGTTAGCGTGCATATATTAAGTATATGTTTTGTTAGTACTCATAGAGGCACAGAATCATAGAATGGTTTGGGTTGAAAGGAACTGTAAAGATCCTCTAGTTCCAGCCCCCTGTCCTGGGCAGGGACACCTCCTGCTGGACCAGGTTTCTCAGGGCCTTGTCTGACCTGGTCTTGAATGCCTCTGGGGTTGGGGCATCCACAACTTCCCTGGGCAAGTACTGAAGCTCTGTATGTATATGCCAGAAATATTCTTCCAGATGTTTTATTAAGAGACATTAAATAGTTCAAGAATTGAAAACTTTTGTGAAACATTGTTCATTATTGACATGTTTTTTGACTCTGTAAATGTTCTTTTAAAACGTAAAATTAGGAACACAGTATTTAAAGAAAATTCTCTTGGTTGTTTTAACTTTTTGCTGAATGCTAGTTTTGGTTGGTTGTCTGGGGTTTTTAGGTTTATTTATTTATTTTTAAAGCAGATGTTAACCATGATTTTGGATAATTGATATTTGTACACTCTTTACTTTTAGAAACTCAGATATTTGTGGAAAAACTGTTTGATGCTGTGAATACAAAAAGCTACCTACCTCCACCAGAACAGCCATCATCAGGAAGCCTGAAAGTAGAATTTTTTCAGCATCAAGAAAAAGAGACAAAAAAAGAAGAGGTGGGCATTGATTTTAATTTAAATGTACATCTTTTTCCTCATTCATGTAATTTGCTTATGTGTTTGACTTTGTAGTGTTTATTTGTTTATTAGTAATAGTTATTAATAATTTATTATAGTTTATGTCAGTAATAATTTATGTTTATTAATATTATTAATAATTATATGACAGCATTAAAATAAGTCAGAAGATTTATGCTTGGCATGTTGAGCACTGCTGCACGATTTTTTTAACACAAGTGGATTCTTCAAAGGTAAACCAAAGTGGTTTTGATGAGGCAAAGGTAAATGAAGTTATTGAGTAGTGTAGGAGCTGCAGTACAATCTACATTAGTTCTCTCGTCAAGATTGCTGTTACGGTTGTGCTGCGCTTTAATTCAGCATAAATCCAGGCTGCCATTCTAAATGGCAATTCTCATTCCTTCAGCTGCTTGATCCAGATAACATCCTTTTGTCACAAGTGTTTATGTTGTGCATTGGACCAGAAGAGTAAGTCTGTGCTTTTGAATAGCAGCTTAGGTTTGCCTGCATGAAAGTGCTTTAAGTGTGAACTGAACCAGATAACCTGCTGATGAAGGAAAGACTTTGCTATCGGTTGTTGAATATCCATGCCTTCTCAAATCTTCCCAAAGCCTTAAAGTGGATTTTTGTCTACCTGCAGTAAAAGCAGCTGTATTTTCAGTGCAGCACTATGAAGATTGATTGTTTTATTTTCTCTCAAATGGTGCTTTGAATATTCCTAGAAATAGAAATTAGTATGATAAGAACGTTCTTTAATTATGTTAGAGACTAAAATGTTTCATTTCAGTGTTACTGCTGACTGCTCAGTGTTCAGAGTTTTTGGTTTTATTTGGTTGTGCAGAAGTCTGCATTTTAGTGTGCTCATGTTTTGATCTAGTATATGTGCTTTGAATTCAGATAGTTAAAGAGGAAGAGCGAGAGAAAAAGTTCTCTAGAAGATTAAACCACAGCCCTCCTCAGTCAAGTTCTCGCTACAGAGACACCAGGTAAAAAATTTTGCTTAACTCCTTTTCTTATATCAGTAATCAGATGGATTTGGATTTTTGTGCTGTTACTAAATTAAATACTTTGTTTCTGTGTTGTCATCTAATAAGCCTAAAAACAAGACTTCTATGACTTTTACACAGATGTACTTAAATGGCGAGTGTGCAAGTATCAGTGTAACCTGTCTCTTGAGTTGTGCACAGCTATCACCCTTTGAGTTTTATGAGTAATTTTGATGTTAAATTTATGGTTTATATTGCTGTACTTATTCTGCTTGGTATTGAGTTTGAATTTTGGTTTAGAAGCCTTCCCTTCAATAACTCTTGGTGTTTCCAACTTGGAAAATATGCAGTATTGGGCAGAAACAGAAATTTATGTATGTTTTAAAATCTTAGGTATGGTAAAAATAAAATGAATAATTGAAACTAATTTTAAAATCCTTCTTAGAAGAAAGGAGTAGTCATAAATTAGATAAAATTTGTAGCTCTTCTGTAGTTTTCCATTGACATTTCTTAAAGTTTTTAAGTAGTTAAGATTTCAAATTATGGCTTTGTAATTCTTGTAATCAACCTCTAATATTTCATTTTTAGAAGCCGTGATGACAGGAAAAAAGATGAACGTTCTCGGAAGAGGGACTATGACCGAAATCCTCCCAGAAGAGATTCCTATAGGGATCGATATAACAGGCGAAGGGGGAGGAGTCGGAGCTACAGCAGGAGTCGAAGTAGGAGTTGGAGCAAAGAGAGGTTGCGGGATCGTGATCGAGACCGGAGCAGAAGCCGGAGCAGAACACGAAGCAGAGGTACCAACAGTTGGTCTCTAAAATACGGTGAATGTTTTCTACAAAATTTAGAAACTAAACTTGTAAACTGTGTTCAAAATGTATTAGAATTTCCTCTATTGTTCTTCTTCCTTTATTCAAATTTAGCTTTGTTTTCTGTAGAAATGAGGCTTCTGTGATTGTGCTCTCAGTACTTGTTTTCCTCTCTTTCCCTCTGTTCTTCTTTAATACCTTTTTATTACGGTGACTGTGCTGGCCACTTTTAAGCATTGTTGCAAGAGAGGCAAAAAAGTCCAAGTTATTTCCATTTCATTAAGTTTTAGGAAACTCGGAATCTTGTTTAGGGAGATACAGAAATTGATACTCATCTGTGGAGCTGGAACTGTTTGGCAGCAAATGACTTGTCAGTCAGAACACTACAGCTCAGTTCTTTCAGTCTTGTCCCCTCCTTAGTGTCATAGGTGAAGGGCTAAAATCGTTACAGTAAGTATTTGCATTTGTGCACATGTCTGTAGGACTTCAGGCTTCAATACAGTAGTTTGTAGAATTAAACTTCTTTAAAAAAGGAGTTGCTTTTTCAGCTGAAAAGAATGCTTTTTCCCTCAAAAGTTTTTAATGGTAAATTGGAAAAGAGCAGTGAGAGTAATTCTATGTCTTTGTCCTGTATTAGACAATGTAAGGGTAAAAAGTGGTAGAACTCTCCTGTGTATTATTTTTCTTTCTGTAAAACAGGCCTTGGTAACCCAACCTTAAGGGTAGGAATGCAGATTTCTGAAAACATGAGAGCAGATATTTTCCAAACAGCTTATTAACAAGCAAATTAAATAACATGCAGCAGTTTAACGAAAAGATTACAACATTATTAAGTCTTGATTTAAGGATTATTTACATAAACTGAAATGACAGTACCTCATGAACAATATTTTATAGTGAAGGCTTTGTTTCTTTTTCTTAGAACATGAAGAAATGCCTGTTGTACCCACACTGATGAGCCATCTTTAAGATATTTCATAATGTTCCTTTAATATGGAGTTATTTAAGTCTTTTAGCTTACATCATGACGTAACTCTTCTGTCTTAATTGGGATACTTACTGTTTATTTGGTGGTAATATTAGAAAATGAAGAGAATAGTTTTTATGTATTCAGAATAAAAGGTCATTTTACTTGCTGTATCTGCCCAGGAGTGTTCCACACCTGTAAAGCACTATTATTTCACCTATTATGGCAAAGCTTTGCGTGCAATAAATACATACATTTGAGTGCAACATAAAGTGAAGATCAACAAAATGAAGATGCAACAATAACATTGTCTTGAAACATTAAAGATTTGTAACTTTCATAGTATTTTCAAGTGATGGTTACCCTTTTCATACCATTGCTTCCCTTTATTCAAAACCTGCCATCTGAAATTCTTAAAATACGTGCATCACTAAAGAAGATGTACTCTGCCTGAAGTTAAATAGGATATCTGCTCTACTGTGGGTATAGCTGTTATTAAAATACCCTAGGGTCTGACTATGTACTTCACAGATCATTATTTTTCTGTTTAACCTTTGGAATGTAGATGGAATAGTTGAGGTTAGAGGAGACCTCTGAAGGTGGTGTAGTCCAACACCCTTTGTCAAAGCAAATAAACTGGAACAGGTTGCTTAGGACCAGCTGGGTTATAAATAACTCCAAGGGTGGAGACTCCTCAGGCACTTTGGGCAACCTGTAAAACATTTAGATTATCATGTATGTGTATTGAGTTAATGTGGAGTAAAGATACTTATAGAGGTGGATATGGAATTATCCAATCTAATTTTTATTTTTACTTTTTGTTACAGAACGGGATTTGGGAAAGCCAAAATATGAAATGGATAGAACAGATCCATTAGAGAACAATTATACTCCAGTTTCTTCTGTGACAAATATTTCATCTGGCCACTACCCTGTCCCTACACTGAGCAGCACTATTACTGTTATTGCTCCTGCTCATCATGGAAATAACACTACTGAAAGTTGGTCGGAGTTCCATGAAGAGCAGCTGGACCACAACTCCTATGGAAGACCTCCGCTGCCAAAGAAACGCTGTAGAGATTATGATGGTAAGTCCATGGATTTTTAATTGCTTCCTGCAGCTGTGATTGTCCCCTTACTGAAAAGATTGAGGTAATTCGCCTTTCTTTTTCTGATCTTCTCTAGAGTGGGGTTTTTGTATTGCACAATTCCTGAATGCAAATTTTGTACCACTTCTTATTGACTTTAGACGGCTTGCTCTTTTAGCGTTTGTATTTTTTTTACTTGCTAGGACTTTTTTCTATAAATGAAAAATAGTGTACTAAAAAATTATTTAAAAATCCAGTTTTGCTCAGGTTTTCTGTCTTATGTCATGTTCCAACCAAATATTGTATTTGATGGTTTTGACAGTGGTTAGCACCTTACTGATCTTATCCTATTTCATTCCATCCTATCTAAGAGACAGTTTTTAACTAGAAAGGTCTAGAGCTGAAACTTCACAGCTTCGTGTTAGACCGTTATTTCTTTCTGTGTAGGTGTTTCTTAAAACTGGCTGGGTTTTTTGCTTATCTCTGTCTTAAGCTTTCATTTTAAATGTCTTGTACCAAAATTCACAAAAGAGGCTGCTGCAGCTGGCAGTGTCTTAACTAAATTCAGCCTGTCAACCTATGAGCTCAGAAGAGTTGAAATCTCCCCCTAAAGTTGCTTCTGGGGGATTTTGTTGTTATTGTTGTGTACCATGAGAGCAGTTTATGTTCTAGGCCATTTACATTCAGAACTCTGATTAGAATTTTTTTTTAAGTAAAGAAAAGGGGAGACAGCTTTCAAATGTTGGCAGAGTTGTGCTTATGAAGAATAGCTTTGCCAGTGTACATCACAGCAATGCTGTAGAGCAAGTGGAGTTGTGAATGTGTCGTTTTGTTTTGAAGTTTTTTCTCTTCAGTGGCTACATGGTTCCATCATACTGCTCTTCCTATCTGTACTTTCACATTTTCACCTTTACGCTCCGCTGAACTTCTGGTTTTCTTTAACATTTCAATTTAATGTGTTCTATAATTCTTCCTGAAGATGAGGTAATACATACTGCTGCTCCACATCATGTTTTGAGGAAGTGGGCACTCCTCTTTCTTCCTATTTTATCGGAAGGTGTTTCAGCCTTTTCCCTGTATTGCATTGGCTGGTATTTTGGTGGTGTTTGTTTTTGTGGGTGCTATTGCTAAACAGATAATCATAGAACAGTTTGGGCTAGAAGGGCCCTGTAAAGGTTATCTAGTCTGGCATCCCTGCAGTGAGCATCTTCAACAAAACCTGGTTCCTCAGAGTCCAGTCCAACATGACCTTGAATGTTTCCAGGGATGGGGCATCCACCACTTTTCTGGAAACTCTCTTCATTCTTTCGCCACCCTCAGTATAATAATTTGTTTTTCTGATACCTGCTTTGATTCTACTGTCCTTTAGTTTAAAACTATTACCCCTTGTCCTATCACTTCAGGTCTTACCAAAAAGTTTGAAGTATTAAAGGCTGCAGTGAATACTTAAACTCACTGCCCTGAGCCTTCTTTTCTCCAGTCTGAACAGCCCCAACTGTCTCAGCCCTTCTTCATACAAGAGGTGCTTCAGGCTTCTGATAATTTTTGTGGCCCTTCTTTGACTCGCTCCTATGTTTGACTTGTGTGTAAAAGAAAAGAAGTGAATGTATATTCATTTTTATTTATACATAAATAAAAAAATATGTATATATATAAATAAAATATTTATATATTTAGTGAATTATATGAAAATATATTTAATATTTGCAAATGCATATGTTATATGTAAATAGCAACTTTTTCTCTTGTGTAATCACATTAAACTATGGCAAAAGTTTATAATGCTTCTTGAAATAATTGCAAAAGAGGAAAAAATGAGTGAATTTTCTCATGTTGGAATTTCATAATACTAACTTCTAATAGGGCTTTCTTAATCCTAGTTGTCTGCACTTCTTGCTTAGAAACAATGTGATTTTGTTAATGTGGTGACATCTAGATTTTATTCTTTGCTTTCACCGTTTGTTATAATTCAGTGCAGATTTAATTCTTCAAGAAGAATTGAACACTTTTGTGCTAGAAAGTTTCCACAATGTCCCTGTGTGCTGACTGTTAAGAATAAAGTTAAACAGTCAATTTCATTTTCTAATCTAAGCTTCTGCTGGTATGTGAAGCTCTTAATTTACAAACTGCCGCATTACACATTGAATCTCTCATATCTACCCTGAATCAAGCTGCAGCTGTTGAATACTAACATCAGTTCTTTTTGATGTTTCAGAGAAGGGTTTCTGTATGAGAGGAGACATGTGCCCTTTTGATCATGGAAGCGATCCAGTAGTGGTAGAAGATGTGAATCTTCCTGGCATTCTGCCTTTTCCAGCACAACCCCCTGTTGTCGAAGGACCACCTCCTCCTGGACTTCCTCCCCCTCCACCAATTCTGAGTCCTCCTCCTGTTAACCTTAGACCTCCAGTACCACCACCAGGCCCCTTACCACCTAGCCTTCCACCTGTAACAGGTAATTAAACAAGATTAAACCCCATTTTTTAGTAGAAAAGCCTGGATCTTACTTGAGTTGTAGGCAGTGCAAAAAGCTGTTTTGAAAAAGCTGAAGAATCCCAGCTGTATTTTTGAAAGTTGAACTGTGCTCTGCTATGGCATAACCTACCTCAAAATTATTCTTTTTGATGATAATTGTTGCAGAGTTGGTTGTTGTAAAATGTTGCACAGTAAATGTGACACTTTAATATAGAATAATATTTTTATTGTATTTAAGCTTAAGCATGGCATGGCAAAATTCAATTCCTTGAATATTATAGGAGAAGTTGTCCAAAATTGACTACTGTTAGAGAGGAAGGGAAAATCCTGGAAACAACAGATACTTACTGTTTCATTTGTATTAATAGAAGTAAAGATAATTCATGACCACATCAAATTTAGACCTGAAAATGTCATTTGGGATTAGTTTCAAAATTAAACTTGTTAAGTAACTAAGAAAAATTCTCCACTTTGTTTACTGTTTCCCTGGAAGGTACTTCATCTGAAGCACTAAAATTACATGGAGATTTATGTGCCTGGCTGTCATTTATAAAGTAGCTAAAGTTTAGTGCTCACTTGCCTTGTGTGGTTTAAAAGCTGTTTTGTTAGTTTTATGTGACTATTCCTTTCTCTCTTTTTTTATTAAGTTAGGTAACCCACCTGGTAAAATTATTCAGGAGTAATTGGTATTTGATATGCTTAGAAGTTTCTTGAACTGTTTTAAGTTCCTGTTGATAGTATATTTAAGAAAGATATGATTGAATGTATTTATTTCAGTTAATACAGAGTGTAACTTTCTCTGGGTTGGTCAGTTCTACCTTACATGCTATTTTCAGATCTGCTTGACAAATTCAGATCACTTTATAATTTCCTGCTCTTGTCAATGATTAAACTGAAGATTGGGCTTGACTGCTTAGCTTTGAAAGTGTCACATTACCTGTTGTAAAAGAAGTCGAACCAACCTAACAGAAAACCCCCTCAATTTTAAGAAGACTTCCATTAGAGTTGAAGGTTTCTTCTTGGGTGTTTGGAAAAATAATTTCAGTCAAGTTAGTTATTGTCGTCAGAGAATATGTTTTTTATATTGAAAAATACTTTTTTATTTTAAAAATAAAATTTGCTTCTTTGATGAGTTTTTATCGTGCTTTAAAATGCTTCTGTTGGTAAAGGCAAATACTGGGCTAGCAATTAAATTTTACTTGTATAAAGAAGGTGTTTGGTGAAATGTTAAATGATTCAAATGCTTTTCTCTCTAATCCAAGTTTTGAGTCATTGCTGTTGGGGGTGGTTTCATGTGAATTTATGGTACAGCATCAAGTCTGCAGATGGGCCATCTCAGCTCCTTTTATTTTTATTTTTAAATAGCCTTAAAAGCATTTCAGATCAGTTTCCTTATGAGTAGAGTGTAATGAAAGTGTAGTGGATAATAAATGAATGCAGTGTTTTCCTTTGTTTTTGACAGGACCACCCCCTCCCCTTCCACCATTACAGCCTGCTGGCATGGATGCCCCCCCAAACTCAGCAACCAGCTCAGTTCCTACTGTTGTTACCACGGGTATTCATCACCAACCGCCTCCTGCTCCACCCTCTCTTTTCACAGCAGGTGTAGTACTGAGGCTTTGCCCACAAGGTTTGCTAAATAGAATAACATTGATTCATATTATACTGTACTTTATAGAGATTATAATGTCATAGTTTGGGGGAATAAGTTTGTATCGTATAGACTGTGACAGCAAATTAACATTTTTCTTTTCAGATTTAGTTCAAGATGGAAGTAAAATTTGCATATAAAATGTGAATTTTGACTGGAGTGTAATATTTTCATTGTGTTTAAGCAGAAAACGGCACTACGGTTTTTTATGATAGTGGTTATACAGCTCTCTTATTGTAACTCTATCTTGTAATTAAATTAAACATTATATTTGAAACCTTAGGGGTTTTAACTGCAATTTATTTTAATTAGACAATTTCTTTGTTACCAGAAACGTATGACACAGATGGCTATAATCCAGAAGCTCCAAGTATAACAAATACTTCAAGACCTATGTATAGACATAGAGTACATGCCCAAAGACCAAATTTGATAGGACTCACATCAGGTGATATGGATCTACCACCCAGAGGTATGCTCTCAAAGCTATACTTAGTTTAGCTGATTTTAGGTTGAGGAACTTTTCAGAGAATGTAATACTGGAAAACATTGCATTTTTCTAAAACCTTCTGGAATTAAGAGATGTTTATGGGGAACTGTGTCTATAATTGCTTTGTTTGTGCATTTTTACAGGTAAAATGAAATCTCTTGCTAGGGTGTTGCACAGTTTACATTTAGCTGTAGTAACTGGTCACTTTGTATATCTTTTGTATAGAAAAATGTTAATGTTTCTGTGGTAAAATCTTAGGATGATTTTTGCTGCAGAGAGAGTAATTTTTATCTGGTAGCAGTTTTATGCACGAGTAGTCTTAACCTCGCAGTTCCTGTGGCCCTGAGAAGAAGCAGCAGCACACAAAATGAGAATGGAAGAGGGATAAAACCATTTTAATGTGGTTTTTATTTGCATTTGTATGTATTTCTATTTAATCTTACTATGTTTCTGTTGGTGTATTTTCAGTGAGGAGTCCCCCAGTGTGATTCCTGTTCTTCAGCAAAAGTGACTCCTTTCCCACTCCATCCATAAATCTTGCTCCTAGGTGTTAATGCCCTGGAGTACTGTGCATTTCCTATCATGACCATTTTTGTGTGTGCCATCTAATAGTAGAATGGAGGTGTTAGCTGGAGTGGTGTGAGCCTCAGAGTATTGCATGGGACATTGTGAATCATTGTGAATCAGAGCGCAGTCATCTCGAGGCAGATGCCTTCTGTCACACCTCTTTTGTTTTCTGTATGTGTGATGTTATGGTGACAAAATGAGTGCTATTAGCTATTTTGGTCTGTCACAGCATCTGTTGATAGTTAAGAAGAAAAGTCTGTGACCAAGGTTTGATTCAGACAGAATAAGAATCATAGTAATTTCAAAATAAACAATTGTGCTTTTCAGAGCAAATTCAGTGTGAGCAGAATACTTTTTTACAATCAAATACACAGAAAATAAATTCTAAAAAAAGTAAAATCTTCTCATCTATTTACAGAAAAACCTCCCAATAAAAGTAGTATGAGAATAGTGGTAGATGCTGAATCCAGGAAAAGAACAATTGGTGCAGGGGATGGTGGAGTTCCTACAAAGAAGACTTGGTTTGACAAGTGAGTAACAGAGTGTTGGCTTAATAGCTGGAATTTCATGAACCGCTTTACTGTAATCTGAAACATAGGTATATCTCTATGAATTACAACGAAGTTAAACTGTGAGTACACTGATGGTACTAAAATAAATCACACTATAGTGTGATCTGTATTTGACTGTCTTCTATCTGAGGCAGTATACAGATAGATTAAGTTGCTTTGGATGATACTAAAATCTGTCCCATGAAGGTTGGCATAGTCTAAGAAAGAGGGGAGCTGCAGTGTGATGGTTGTTAGAGATGACTGATTTTAGTTGTGAAATGTGAATTTTATCATTGCTATTTTGATTTGAGTTGCCAGGTTTGTCACGGAGAAAAAAACAGGGTGTGCGAGGTTGCAAGGGATTTTAAGAGATTGCAGGAGAGCCCTGAAGTAGTAGTTATTTGAAACAGAAGTGGGGAAATTTCATGCAATAGCTAAGGAATAGTTTTTGGAGAGAGGTAATGTGGAAGTCAGGAATTACTGAAATGAGCAAATAGGTGTGAATTATCTCACAGATTTATGTGCTGGGGTATGCTGAGAATATCAGTGGGGAAGACAGCAGTTGTATGGGCCTGTGTCCTGTACTCTCCTTCCCTTTTTCTAAAACTGCATTATTTTTTAAGTCGGCAGATCTTTGTGTCTCATACACACATGCTTTTGTGTAAGCATATAGAATTTAACGTTGTGTTTGCTAGTTTGCTATGGATTTCTGGCTTGATTTTTATTTGTTGCAGGCAAAATTTTAACAGAACAAATAGTCCAGGTTTCCAGAAGAAGGTGCAGTTTGGAAATGAAAATACTAAACTTGAACTGCGAAAAGTTCCCCCAGAACTTAACAATATCAGCAAACTTAATGAGCACTTCAGTAAATTTGGAAACTTAGTCAACTTGCAGGTAAGAGTCAACAAAGAGAAAGCAGTGTTTTTTGATGTAAAGATAGTGGTAGTTGCTAAAAGCAGAATGCCAGTTGGTTTTTTCTGATTCCCTGAAACTCTTCATTATTTTCCTAACTTGTTAATTCAACAAGATCTCACTGTTTTTAATGACATTGCCACTGAAGAAGCAGAAATGAAATGTTGTAGTCGTCTTTTAGATTTTGAACAAGTGTGTTCCCCAGAGATAAGACTTTTAAGATACATTGTTTAAAACATTGAAAATTGATTGCATGTGGGTTTTCTCACCCATTTTCTCAAGTTTGGATCTGCAATCATAAACCCTCTGTATTTTTGGACATAAACTGTAAATACAGAAAACCTGTATTTCTCATCCAGGAAGCAGTCCCTGTGATATAATTGCTTTCTAGTCCCACAGTAGTGACAGTTTGTCTTTTAAAATTATTTTGTGGTTTATTGGAGTCACCCAATAAGCAATTAAAGAGAGAGGAAAGCACTAAAAGAACTAGGGTCTGACTTAGGGTGATGTTACATATTGCAGGCTGTACATGTAATGTCAGTATTTCATACCCAGTCTCTAAGCTACTAGGTGTGACCTTTCACCGTGCTTCATTATCAACAAGTTTCAGATTCAAATGCTACCTGGCGTTTATCTAAACCCTTTCTTGTTTGCACTGAGGGCTGGAATGAAGAGGTGTAACGATATTTTTGTGCATACTGATACAGTACAGAATAAACCTTCTGTGCCTGTCTGAACACTGGAGGGATTTTAAATCTCTCTTAATTGCTATCAAGTATTTTTTAAGCCTTTCTATAATTTACCTAAGAATATGGATGTATTAGCAGGTACTATTCTTCATTAAGGCAGGTAAAATATGGACGTGTATAGAGAGACAGATAGATATGCATACGGAGATTGCAAGTTACGCTCTTCTTGCGAAGGGTATAATCTTGGCTTTTGAAACTGAAATAATGTGTTAATGCTCAAAGGAGGAAAATCAAAATGAAGTTTGCTGTCTAGCTCTGATATTAGATAGGACATTTACTATCTGATCCCTGCATTTTTTGTAGTAATTTTCTTTACTTTGCCGATGCTTCCTTTTGTCCTTCAAACAGCTACTCATATTTGCAAACAGAAATACTAGTTGACTGGGGGTTTTGCTTTACTTTGTTTGTTTGAGGTTTTTTTAACTATTCTTAAAGTTTATTAGCATAAACTCAAGGTTGCTTTTGATACCAGGCCTTTTAAATGGACTCATGAATGGGAAGTATTTATCTAATGCATATTGGGTGTAAATTGTAAGCTTTTAAGCCTAGAAGCTAATGATTTAATGATCATCTAGACACAAATGAGAATCCTCTGTGTGGTAAGTTTTGTTCTTCTGTTTTAAATCTTAGGTTGCATATCAGGGTGATCCAGAAGGTGCCCTTATTCAGTTTGCCACACATGAGGAAGCAAAGAAAGCTATATCAAGTACGGAAGCAGTATTAAATAATCGTTTTATTAAAGTTTATTGGCATCGAGAAGGCAGCGCACCGCAAATCCAGACCACCACACAGAAGGTAGGGCATCTAAGTCTGTTCTAGCGTATTATGTAAAATAGAATCTTCGAAACATTTCTAAGAGAATGTTTATATCAAGTAAACCGAGTCCTTTTGAAGTAATGACTGCTTCATGTCAATCATCTCCAAAAGTCACTCTTCAATTGCAAATTCATATACAAGGTTCAGGAGTTGATTAGCAAGATGAGACCAAAGGTATTTAAAGAAAGCCCTCCAGTGACTTTCGGCGAATTCCACTCTGTTATCATCTCAAGCAAGATTTGATGTAGCTCTCTGCTGAATAACATCTATTTTGCTTTAATTAGTGTAGGCTTTTTTATTTCTTCTGGTGAGCATAAGAAAGGCAGCAGAGTTATATTTCTTTTCTTGAAAGATGATCTCCATTTTCTTCCAAAAGGTGCTGGTTTTCCCTCTTTCCTATTTCCTTTCCTTTCGTGTTGAGCATGCAAACTGTTCTAGAAAGTTAGCAGAAGAATTTGTTTTACAAAGAGGTACCTATGTGTATATACAGGTATACACACATGGATCTAAGGACTTGCAAACAACAGTGGAAGAGGAGAACTTCATTAGAGACACTAATTTTGTAGGGAGGGATCAGGGACATTTTTAAGTAGGGAAGGAGCGGCTGATCTCTCTGATAATCCAGGGACAGAATGTCTGGGAATGGATTGAAGGTGTATCACAAGAGGTCCAGACTGGACATGAAGCATTTCTTTACTTAGAGAATGGTCAGCCAGTGAAACGGGTTTTCTAGAGAGGTTGGCTGATGGCCCCAAGCCTGTCACTGTTTGAGGTATTTGGACAGTGTCCTTAACAACATGCTTTAACTTTTGGTCAGCCCTGAAGTGAGTAGACAGTTGGACTAGATGATTGTTGCAGGTCCCTTACAACTGAAATACTCTAGTTTCCTTTTTAACCCGAACCCTGTGGGGGGAAGGGTGGTTGTAACCTGGTTTTTTTTCAGGGGCTATATTACTAGATTTTGGTCAAACCGGCACACTGCCTTTTATGAATTGCAGAGGAACACCTATTGGAAGTTGTCATGTTTGTAGCAGCACTGGCAACATTGGAAAAAACCAAACCAACAATTACTGTAGTAAAGGGTAGATTTGTAACCTTTGTTAAGCCAGATCAGACTTGTCAGCAGTCATAGTGGCTGTACTCAAACAAGAGGAACCTTGGGTTCTCCCAGGCTGTGTGGGTTATTGACTAGAGTCTTCTCACTTAGCAGCTGGTGTAGCAAGTCCTTCAGAATATTTGTGTATCCTGCTTTATTGGATTTGGGATCAGTGTGGAACAACACATTCTCCACTTCAGAATATGAGACAGTCTCTGTAGAAGAAATGGTCACTTAATTATATATGCTGATATAATGTGTGAATGGCTTGTTAGAGGATTCTTTCAATTGCTGCTGTTAGTTGAGAATTCCTACTTTCTCTTGATGTGTACCTCATCATCATTCAGAATCAGTGACCCGGTTTCCCATGGCAGTCCTGCTGTACAGCATTTGAACAGTTTCCTTTCTCTCCTTCTTTTGTAACAGGTGCCCTGTTTTTATCTACAAAAATGCGGTTTTAATGACATCTATCTGACTACGTTCCCAATTATTATCCTTTAGACTTTATAGTTAGCCTTGATGCTTTGTCTAAAGTAGTGCTGCTCAAGATGGTATTTATTTTCTAAGCTTGATTCTCATCTCAGCCAGAAGAGGGCAGTGGAGTATGCCATTTGCATTCCTGCATACATTCTCTCTTACTCAAAAGATAGCTTGGACTATGCTATCAGCTTGTTTGCTGATCATGCTATTCAGAGTTTTAATGAAATATTAACTCTGTATTCCCAAACAAACATCCGATCTATATATTTGTTATTTTTAGTAGTCTCCTAATTTTTCGTGATGTTAACAGCTTCCCATCACACCACCTTTAGTAAGTTAACCTTGCTGGTTTAAGAGTGAATTCGCCTTAGTACCGGGGGCAGTATTAAGTGTTCCTGCTTCACCAAGAACAGCCATTCAGCACGTGTCAGCAGACTGCAATTTGAAGTCTGTTATCGGCAACAGAAGGCATACAGTAACAAGAAAAACATCTAACAGGAAATTAAAGTTTTAAGTGCAATGCTTCTGTGTTCTTCTACCCCAAAATAAAACAGTTAACAAATTTTTGAGTCAGTCAACAGGTACTTTTTGTTCATAAGTCTTTCAGAAGCATGAATATATACTTCTCTTGTCATTGAAATTAATATTTGGTATCATATCAGTGAGTAGTATGGAAACTTCATACTTCTTCATATACTATAAATATTTGTATTTTTGTTAAGATTTCTGTTATGTTAATTAATTATGGGTTAATTAATTTCACCTATATTTATAATGACTTCCAACCAGATTTTGTCTGTCAGGCACCAAAGACAGGCTTTTGAATTTTCTTCAGTGTAAAGTCAGTTGACTTTTAAGTTGTCCCTTCAGTAGTATCTGGTCCAGCGCAATTTCTTAACCACTGCTATTTCACCAGCAGGATTACTTTGGAAAATTTTTGCTGTAGAATTTCCAAGAGGAGTGGAAGTACTTAGGTAAAGATGGTGGGAGTCAACCATAATAAATCATCAAATAAAAGGCTTCTGCCAGGAAGCAGAAATAATATGCTCTCCACATCTGAGGTAGATAAAGCAGGAAGTTCTGGGCTTAAAAGGCAGCACAAAGATATTTAGGTTAAATATTAAAAAAACATTTTCTAATGCCAAAGCATACTGAAAGACTTCTGCCTAGAGAGGTGACAGGACTTGTTCCGACAGGACTTGTCGGAAATCTGTAAGAACGAGATAGATAGATACTGTCAGTAATAGCATAACTGACTTTGCCCTACAGTGGAGAAATGGATTAGGTGACCTTCTGAGGGCTGTAAATATGACAATAAGCTTGCTTGGAAGGGTATTTTTTGGTCTTAACTGTTGAATGGTTTTGTCAAAGAAAAAAAAGGAAAGGTGTTAGCTGTCAGGGGGTATCCATAGTAGGTTCAAAGATTATCTGCTCTATTTTCTTTTTCTTCAGTCTAGTGACTGCATGTTTCTATGTCCTTTTTTTTCCTATTTTGTCCAAGTTAAACACACAGGAGGTGAAAAGTGACGTATCACTGTAAAAAGTGAAAGTCTTTGTGATACGAGTTTGTATTCTATCTTTTCGTAACTAAATGGTTGATGGTGAAAGAGTTGTGAGAGGAATCAGAAGGCTTCTTTATTACATTTTATTTGGTTCTAACAGGTAGAATTTAAGTTAGGCTGAGTAAATGTAATTAATAGAAATCAGTTGTTCGGTCACTTCTGTAAGCTGCAAGTGCATAATGGATATTATTGCCATTGCACTACACAAATATGCAGTATAACATAATAAATCTCATGAAGTGGTTATTTTTCCCATCAGGTGAAAAAGCCATTGAATGGTAGAAGGGAAGAAGTTCAAATGTAAATACCATTGCAGTAATTTCATTGTATACTAACTGAATGACACGTGTAGCAGCCTTCTGTTGTTAATCTTATGCTGTGCCTTTTGGGGGCTGGGGCGCTGTTCCAGGTGATCCAGCCCTTAGTGCAGCAGCCCAGTTTGCCGGTAGTGAAGCAGTCGGTGAAGGAGCGGCTTGGCCCCGTACCTGCGAGTAATATTGAACCTGCAGAAGCACAGGGTGCCAACACAGAAGTCGCTCAGGTTTGTATGTAGTGAGAAATTCAGTTGCCTGTTCTTTCTGAAATAGGTTCTGTAGTGTATGAATGTACCAGTTACTCTTACATATATAGTGCAGGTACACATTTACTACTTGTAAATGCATCTGCTTATATTGTTAGTGGTGTTTTTGTGCTAAAGTTTTCCTCAGTGCATTGAAATTTGGCTTTTTTACCTGAGCACAGTACTTAATTTTTAAGTATCATAGCTTTTTACATAGTTTGAAAAGAATCAGTGTTGTTGTGGTATATTGCTGGTGTCAGATTTCAAAATAAAGTGAGTTTCTATGCAAAGAACTAAAAGCTAATTTTTTTTTAATGTATATATATTTTATCTGTTAAACACCTAAAACCATTGGAGAATGATGGTCCGTATCTAGAAGTATTTTCAGAATTTGTACATCACCCCTAATACAAGGAAGACTGTAACCACAGTACCAATGTGAATAATGACAGAATCTGGTGTGTTACTCCACTAGAAATAGTCTTTAATGTTTTATTATATTTGCAACATTTCATTACTAGCATTATGCCACCGCTTTGGTTTTACTTCTGGAAAGGAAGACCAGCACAAATCACAACACATTTGTAGTTTAAATTCAGACAACTTTCTGCGTTTGATGCAGATGCAATCTGCAAATAGCAGATTATAGAACACAAGAACTGTAGTGTATTTAAAAGGGCCTGTGCAGATAATCCTCTGCCAGCTAGCATGTCTTGGACTTCTTGCAAAAAATATGTAGTATAATCTTTGATTCCAAATTTGGCTTCATATTTGTCTTACCCAATTATAGATGTATATTAACTGAAAAATCAAATAATGAATTTTATTAACTGGTTGAATGTTTTTCTTGTATTGTTGCTTAAAAGTCTATGGTTTTATTATTTAACTATTTTTTCCAGATTGCTAATACTTGTAGTGTGCATTTGAACTATAATTTTGCTTTGTTTTCTTAGAATGTGACTAAATTATCTGTGAAGGATAGACTGGGTTTTGTGTCAAAGCCGGTTACTCCAACAACTGAAAAGGTAAGAAAATGTCTCATATTCTCTTCTCTCATATTACAGTAGAATTAATTTTTTTATGAGACCGCTTGTGTGAATATTAAGTTTGTTTCATAACTATGAATAAAATAATTTGTTAAGGATTAGTTTTAGGCGGTATAATATATCAAAACTCAGCAGATGGCTAAATGATTACAAGAAGAATAAGACATATTAGGACAAAAGCTGCTATTTTGTGGATTTTTTTTAATATAGCAGGTTCCTTTTATTCAGTCGTAAAAATAACTAGGTATGTTCCATAATCCTGAGTTGTATAGAAGTGCACAGAAATAAATTTTAAAACTAAATAAATTTTGACACCACATATGAAACTATAGAAAGCAGTTCTATAAAAATGTTTCTGGACTTCTGTGCCCCTTAAAAGGTGATGCTGTAACCATTTACCCTTTTATTCGGTTTTACAACTTGCAGTACTTGTGAAAAGATAAAGGTGGAAATTATTCAGTATAGAAAGGACAAAGAGAGGTAAGGTGGGAAAGGTGCATCTGAATTGTGATTATGAGCTATGTATTTTGGCCAGTGGTTCCAATTTTCAGAATACAAAGTTATTGTTGTGTTTGCTATAGTAGCAAAGTTCTTAATGCCTGTTTCCAGATCTATTTAGCACTTCAGGGCACAAGCTTGCCACATGTTTATAACATTAATTTGAGAAGACTTGTAGTAGAAAGACAGCAAGTATTACCCTGTAACAGGATTCCTCTGTCTAGGTATATATCTTTTCTATTGAGAGTTAGCTTGACTTGAAATAAATGAAGCACCCACTGTATTTCCCCACGTACCTCCCCTCCCACCCCTTTTCAGTATGATCAATATGGCAATTGATGGATTAAGTGGAATGTAACAGCTAAAAGTCACTCTTGAGATACTTAGCATACAAAGGTAACAATACTTGAAGTTGGTAATACTAGCTGTAATTTAGAGAATGTGTCTTTGATTAATTTCAAGCCGAGCAGTCTGCCTAAATGCATTGATCTAGGCTTCTTAACTGTATTTTGTTGATAATTTGGTTAGTTCCATTCTTGGCATTCTAAATCGGTAGCAGATAAATACCGTGCTGTGTATACCTGAACTACATTTTGCATACATAATACATGCTTACTTTAGAAATAGGAAGTCTGCTTCATCTTGCAGTTTGAGTGAAAATACTTTTTTCTTCATTCTGTAAGAGCTGAGTTATCCTGAAACACTTTTCTACAAAGAGTAAATTCATGCTAGAATGCTTTTCTGTTGTGTTGTTTTATAGTACAGATGTGATTTTGCTGAGCTGCTAGGCTGTTCACTGTATTTGTTGTGAAACAGAAGTTTCCTTTGACATTTTTAGTAGGATTCTGAAACTTATATTTGACTTGTTTTTACCTACTGCTACCTCTTTACAAGGAAATACCTTGCTTAGTTTGCAGTCACTGTATTTTATAACCATTAGAAATTAAAATTACTGACAGCCATCAAAAAACCGAAGTTTCATGGCCTAGATGATTTTTTGCACCTGATGGAGTGCGGGGTTTGACAAGAACTTTGCAATGAGAAAGGAGGTAGCTATTCTTCCAAAAGAGCAGGAGGAAAAGGTGATAAAACAGTCGTTATGAGGCATTGTAAGATCTGTATAGGGACATAAAATTTGTGGACTTGTGAAGAGATTCACGCTATTCACACTGTTCCTTCTCTTGAATAGTATTAAGCGACTTAGAAGACCTTAGTGTTGCTTTTGACTTGTCTGTGTTGATGCTGTGGCATCTCTACTTACATCTCCTATATAAAAGAGATGAGGAGGTTTGGTTCACTCTGCCTTGAAGACAGTTCAGGACAAAAGGAATGTGTCAATATTTTTGTCTTTGCTTGATCCTCTGTTTGTTTGTCTTGTAGCCTGTCCTAAAGCTACTTTGTAATAGAAACTGTGTGATTGGGATATGTGTACTTTAATGTTCTTTAATAAATTTAGAAAAAATGCTTCATCTTTTTAATGGCCTGCTTAGAGCATTTTGTACCACCTTTTATAGTACCCCATAATGTGCGTTGACTTGTTTTTTGCTGTTGTTTTCTATGGAGTGAGTACTCTTGAAAACACTTTACTGTGGGAAGAAGTAATATAAATATCATACTGAAGTGCAAAGGGTTTATATGAATCATTCCTGTTATAAATTCTTCTAATATCTTGGTCTTTTCTGTCTTTCTGTTTCTTGTCTGTCTCTTTTTTTTTCCTCTTGTTGGTGGGCATTGTGTCTATTTTATGGAGTGCATGGTGACCAGTAGAATCTGCATGCATCTTTTAATTTTTTCACATACATAGAAAGTATTTTTAAACTCCTGGAAATCATACCAATTGCATAATTTCTGTTATTTGTTAACAAGGTGGACAAGATCATGCCTATATTATCTCTAGGATTTAGCTGTGGATTTTTCAATACTAGCATGCCCAAAAGATTCTTTAAGGAACATACTAAGAAAACAAAATAGTTCAAAACTTCAGGTATTGTGGAGATATGCATAGTATGTTTTAGAGAGATTGTAAGGCAGTCATCTGCGTTCTCAGTATGTCATGGAGAAATTTCATACCTCGTTAGAAATGTAGGAAAGAGAACAGAGAGACATAGGAGTCTCTTCCTTTGCTGTATGATGTTGAAGCGCATCCTTGTGCTTGAGTTACTTCTTGCTGATGGTGCAAGCTCTACTTCGCACCAACTGCATATGAAACGAAACTGTTGTCTCTACTTTGGACCTTAGTCTCAAATTATGTTGAACTTTTGCTTGGAAAATTCATGCAGCCATGAAATACTGTATTTAAGACTTCAAAACACGAAAGAAAACAGTTATTCTTGCAAAAATCTCAATCTTCTGTTTCCTTAGTTATGCTCAAATACGTAAATATTTATGTATTTGAAACTTGGAAGTACATACGAAATCTCAGTGGAGAGGATTTATAAGATGATGTTTATAGCTTACATATCTGATGTGGTGCTGCCTCTTCAGAAATTGTTTAACTTCAACAACTCCAGATATAATTGCTACACCAATTTTTTATATTCCATATCATCAAAGGAGACAAAAGAAAGATGCTTATATATTTTTAAGCACTCATGTGGGTTTTTTAAAAGATTGAAATTCACTGGCAAAAAAATAAAATGATTTCCTCCTATAGGTTTTATCTACTTCTACTGGCTTGACAAAAACTGTGTACAACCCTGCTGCTTTGAAGGCAGCACAGAAATCTTTGCCTGTTGTTTCCACTTCCGTGCTAGACTCTAATGAAGCACAGAAGAAAAAACAGGTAAATTAAATATGCTTCTTTATAAAATGGACCTAGGTTGGGAACTTGTGACCTAGAGATAGAGCACTATGTATATTCATCTCAAGAACGTAGATGAAACTTGCTGCAAGATTAAATTCACTATGTTTTCTTTTTCCCACATATTACAAGAAAATTCAGCATTGTTTTGTTATTTTTCAGTGTATGTTCAGGCAGTGTAAGCAGGTTTAAAACTGTAGAAATTCAAAATGTGAAACACTTTTTCCTGGAATCAGAATCTACACGTTGAGGTATGAATTGTCTATTGTGAGTGAAAGGGAGTATAGTATAGTCACTGTTCTTCTCTCTTAAACCTTTCTGGAACTGGCCTTTATTCTCAGTGAATTTTGTACTTGTGACCAAAATTGTTTCTTTGAGAGAACTGAGAATTTTATGACTCTGCATTTTGTTGTTTCAAGCTATAGTTCTTCTGGACAAATTTTTATTTTTACATAGTGCTAGGCTTTCTCTTTTCTGTTTATATTAGAAAGACAAAAACATATTTGGCCTTAACAGGTTATATTTTAGCTTGCTTAGAATTTTCAAGAGAGTCCAGCAAAGCTCCTTTTTCAGGTTTATTCTTATCATTTAGGAAAACTAAATCACAGGACATTTGTGTGCCTTACTGTTTTTAACCACAAATTACAAATACAATACTAAGTTAGGTCCAAACATAAGTGTTGGAATCAGTACAATTGTTAAACATAAGATTTTGGTCAAATACTGGTAAATTGCTGTAACTTATGTCTAATGTAATTTGAACTAGCAGTTTGTAGCTAATGAGTTTTGCCATTGGTCCAGACTTTAGAGAAAGCAGTTCTAATTTTGGAATTTCACTTCATATTTGTCCCCTAGCACATGTGTTTTAGAATTAGAGCTTTTACCTTTCAAGTTAAGATGCTAAATGCCTGTAAAATGGCAAAATCTTGTAATAAAATTGTTGACTCATCATAACAGCTGTAGAGGTTTTCTTGAGAGAAGACACTGAAGATGTGCCTAAGTGATTGGCTCTTTTTTCATGTGATCTTGTGCTCCTTCCTGCCTTCAGAGATTTCTGTTACTATATACTAGTACTCGTGGAAAAAGATGATTTTGTGGGACTCACTCCCTTCTTTTCCTCCTGTCTCCCTAGCTTTTTTTTTGCATTCATCCCCTTATCTTACCTTTCTTTCCCTTCAGAAAAATGATTGCACACTGTATGGAAAAACTAACATTTCATGCAGCAGAATTTGTCAGTATTTGTGAAGACATATGGAAACTTGATTAGTATTTCTTTTTCTATGGCTGTTGTGCATTTACAGTCTTTGTATAAGATATTCCACTTACAGTCAGATCCCAGTTGATTGTCTTCTGCCTCTCCTCTGCTATTCCATTAAATATGTTGATATCAAAGCTCTTAAGGGTTTCCTGCTGTCTAAGACTTCTGTATTCTGTATTTGAGAACAAGAAGCAACTGCTTTCTCACAAGCACCATTAGTAGGCACTGAGCACAGCAGGGGTGGCATCTCTTCCTGCTTCTCATTCCAAGTGCAATAACGTCACTTATTGATCAGTTTCAGTTCATTTCGATTTGCCCATTGCCTGTCAAGGTTCTGTTGTTGGCAGAAGTCACTTCCCAGTTAGAGCTTTCCGACACAAAAGGGGTGCTTTTCTTTGGGTGACACTTCAAGTTTAGAAAACAGAATGTGTTTTCCTTTTACTTGTAACAGTTTTGGAGCATGTGTTTTGATTGATGGACTTGATTTACATTTGCTTTCAAGATAATTGTGCTTGCACATTTAAACACTTGCATGCTGTACCTCTTGAGGTAGTGTAATATGTTGCCTTTCAGCTTTCAGTGGAGTTGTGTAAGGTGTTACTTTGTATGTGAGCAGTAAAAAAGTCTTCCCGGCACAGATCTGACTAAAAAAGATAATTAGATCTTTCTTTAATTTGGTGATGCACTGTTTTCCAAAACATAGTTGGAAATATTAGTACCTTGCATTTCCTCTTACTGATTTTTTCCCTGTTACTGTAAGTTACTACTCTGTAGTTGCCAGGTATTATATTATTCTGGCATTGTGTTTCAAAGTCTAGAAACTTTCTGTAATCTTCTTATGCTTCTAGGAAGCATTGCGACTTCAACAAGATGTGAGGAAAAAGAAGCAAGAAATCTTGGAGAAGCACATTGAAACACAGAAGGTAAAATATTAGCATTAAGACAGTCACCAATTCAGTTATAAAATCTCAGTTCAGTGTAAAACATTTCACAATTTGTAAGAATGAACAAAAAAAGGGCCTTTAAAATAAGCATTCTCTTAGAATGACATTATCATATTAAGTTTGTAGTTTTAATCTAGCTTGTTCTGTTAGTTCACTTAAAAAAACCCTACAAGCTTATGCAATTTATGTCCAATTTTAATTGATAATTTGGGAGCAACATGCATGTGTTTGGGAGAAGGGAAAGCCTAAGTTCTGTTTGACAAGAGCAGATGAAAATGATGTAGAAAATTATGTGTGACTGCACTTAGGCTTAAGAAGAGGAAAAAACCCAAAATGTCATTTAAGTTGAATAAAATTTTGAAATAATTCAAGTGTGTTGAGCAAATCCGTCCAAATGAATTGGAAATATCAGATGTTCATTAGAAAACAAATCAGAGATTCAGACAAAGATTTTAAATACAATCTGTTAAAAGTCCTATGTGTTGATTTGTAGGTTGCAGCAAAAGAAATGCAGTATTTGTTTTTTCCATTAGTTATAATAACCACTGGAAAACAGATCTGTAGTAGTAGTTGCTGAGTAAAAAGACTTTTTTTTTTTCTGAATTGGACAGATGCTGATTTCAAAGCTGGAGAAGAATAAAGCCATGAAGTCAGAAGACAAAGCAGAAATCATGAAAACACTGGAAATTTTGACTAATAGCATTACCAAGTTAAAGGATGAATTAAAAGGTGTATCACCAGGAGGAGGGACTCCTTTAAAAAGCATGAAAACTAAAACTCAGGTACTCAAGTTTTGATCAGCTTTTTAATAGATGAATTCACATGTTTGTTTCAGAAGAATAGAAATATGTATTTCCATCAGCAGTATTCAAAACCCTAACTGGTTTAATTTTTAAGTCCTCTTTGAAGTGAGATTCATTGTGCCTTCTTTTCAAGGGAACATAGTTAATTTTAAAACCATGCTGTTGTCTAAAAGCTGTATCTGCTGTTATACAGATACTGCGTCATCTGGAAGATCAAAAAACCAAATCAAAAGTCTTACGATTCTTTTACTTTGTCCGATGCTTTGTGTATAGTCTATTTCTTTCATACATTTTTAATAAAAGTTATGAATATAGTATTTCTTATGCAAAAAGATTACGGTTAGGCAGCATAGATATCTTCTGGTCAGGTTTAATACACAAAACAAACTGTACTGGTATGTAATTTCCTTGGACTTTTTATGTCACTTTAATTTGTCTATATATTAACCTTTTAAGATTGAAGAGTATGCTGGTCAGTTTTCCTTTGCTCTAGGTGCCCATATTTGGGTTTTCCTGTGGGAAGAGTTTTTTTCCTCTGCTGTCATTCTTGTTGATACATGGCTGTTACCAGTTTACCAGCTACCTAAAGATGCAATTATATTACCTTTTTAGATTGCAGTATTTTGCTTTTTATAGAAATATTTGTTCCTAAACAGATCACAGCCTTGAAAAGAAATACCAAAAAGAAATACTGAAATTACTTCTATGTACTCAACTATAGCTTCTTATTTAGTTTGTCACGAAAAAGTTGAAGCAGCATGTATTTATCCTGTAAATGCGCATAGATTGTTAGGGTGGTCAGACAATAGAACAGGTTGCTGAGAGAGGTGGTGGAGTCACCATCCCTGTGGTGTTTAAGTTGCTTAAGGTGTCTGGATCAGGTGCTGGGTGATAGGGTTTAGTGGTTTAGGAGTTACAGTGGTAGTGCTGGGTTGAAGGTTGGACTTGATCTTAAAGGTCTCTTCCAACCTTGATGATTCTATGATTCTTACTCCAGGCTTTTCCAGTTTCAAGATATGAGATTGATGAAGGCAAGTCTTTCCAGTAAAGACCGAGAACTAGGACATATTGAGTACCTCCACTGTTCTCATGTTCTTTGTTGCCAGGTCCTCTTTAATGTTCAGCAGTCAGACCACATTTTTCACAGCATAGTGTTCCTCTTGGTGCTGATTGATGTGTTGAAGCCCTTCTTGTTTCTCACCCCCCTTGCCAGATTCAACTCTCAGTGGTCTTCAGCTTTCCAAACCAGTACCTGCATGCTCAGACAATTTCACTGTTCCTTTCGTGCTCCACCTTTTGTACACCTTGGTTTTGGATATTAAGTTTTGTTAGAATCATCTTGTTCATCCAGGCAAGCATCCTGCCAACTTCATTTCCTGCATGCTCTGGAACTTGGAGGATGCAATTCTTGAAAATCATGCTGCCTTTCCAGCAGATACCTAGACCCATGGTATTCAAACAGGAGGCTTTTTCCAGCTGTCTGAAGAAGGCCTCATCTACTTTTACATGACTAGGTAGTGTGTAGTACACACCCACTGCAATATCACTGCCATAGGTCTGCCACTGGTCCTGTCTCACAAACTTTCAGCTGGCTCATCATCTGTCCCCAAGCAGAGCTCTGTGTGTTCATACCGCACTCTCTAATGAAGAGCAACTCCTACTCCTTGCCATCCTGGCTTGTCCTTCCTTTAGCGACTCTGTCTGTCCACTGTACCACTCCACTCATGTCTGTTTTTCCATGATGTTTCTGTAGTCCCAGGGAGATTGTAGCCCTGTAACTGCACACAGACATCCAGTGCATTCTCTTTTGTTTCACAAGTTTTGTGTATTAGTGTATAGGCTCTTTAGAGAGGCTCTGATTTCCCAGAAAAGAAAGGAGATCTTGCCCTTGTGATGGTGTTGTGTAGCCCCTCCCTCATTTGTATGGATTGGTACGTTTATGTTTGAGATGGTTCTTCTTCAACCTAGTTTTGTTTATCTAGAGATCTCATCTGCCCACATCACCTTTTGCTTGCTAACCTGGTCCACCACTTCCTTATGTGATAGTTGTTCTTCCTAAGAAAAAGTGAGGCAATATACTGATTGTGAAGTTTTAATGAAGTTTTTGAGCTGCTGTTCCATTTTCTTTGTAATATGGAAAATGAAGAAACATTTTAAGTAAACCCACTTCATAGTAGACAAAGTATCCACTATCTGTGTGCAGTTTTGTTAACATTTGAAACAGCAAAACCAATCAGCCCCAAATGACTTTTGTGAAAGTGAGAATTTTACAGAGTCTTTGGTTAAAATTTACAACTTTGACAGTTTTCTGTAAGACTTTGATCTTGGTTCTCTTGCATTTTTCAAGTGTTTAAAATGTGGACAGCTCTGAAGAAGACTCTGAAGATATGGAAGATGAGGCCCACATGACTGTGCCATTATCTTTACCTATATTTGCTTCTTCCTGTTCATCAGATTACAAAAGGCTCTTCCCCTTTAAGTGAGAAAATTTTGCTGCCTCTTGGTATGTCCTGAAGGAGGTATTTTCTTCTTCAGACTTGGCACAAGTTCTGTAACAGAGAAGTCTTGATTAAGACCACTAATGATAAACCTCAGAAGTCTTTATTACACCGCTGTCACTGGCTGCTCTGTGAGTGCTAACTGCTGGTCATTATTAAACTTCAGAAGTGCTTCTTTTGTCATGTCATTGATGTATTGCAACACAGTGGGATTTGAGAGAAGCACTGGTTCCAATTTTGAAAATTTGGAAAACCATTATACAAGAGATAATGGATTTTTTCCTGTGGTAGCTGTAGATAATCAGAAAATGGGGCTGAATGGACTTGAGGTTGAAGTTCTCAGTTGAATAATCCAGCTTTTTTCTTTTAAAGCTTCCAGGAAAAAACAAAGAAACAAAACCACCTTTCTTTATCAGTGATGATACTTGGTTTCCAACTGTCATAAGTGCGAAACCTTCATCTCTTGACATCCAGCCTTTGCAAACATTCTATGCTGTTGCTTTGAATCAATGGATGTAAACATAAATGGTTTCACAGTCCTCCATAGTTTTAGCCTTCATTTGTGATGTCACTGAAGTGTGTGGATGCTGCTTCTTCCATTAAAAAGAAGAAAACAGAGGTTTCACTTTGGATCAGAATTTCAGATTAAATTTTCATGGTCACATAAATCTTTCCCTGCACCTCAGTGGTTGCAGTGAACATGTCTTAATTGGGGTTCAGAGATACCTTTCACTTTCATATATGTTTTCTGAACTTAAATAATTTTTTTAAGATACTGTGTCCTGAAGGGTAGCTTTGGGTGCATCAGAGACCAGTCTTTTGTTAGCAAAGGTCTTGTTATTTCCTGTGTTTTTTCCACTGTGGTCTGAACAGAACTACCATTTGTGCTTTTGCATTATGACATTGTAATAAATTTAGATGCTTTTTCTCAGTACTGATTATAGATTTTGTATTCATTCATAGTTGTGCTGCCTTTTTTTTCCCTCCCTTTTATCTCATCATCATAACCATATAATCTTGAATTTTTATTGTATGTATCTTTAGAAAAAATTAGCTCGTGCTTGGTTTGTTTTTGAAGTTGGAAACCCCGTGCAACAAGCAGTATACCTGCAAAGTTACAGCTTTTTGTTGAACAGTTGTTTCCTTAGTAGAGACTTGGAACTGTGGAACTTAATAATTTATCATAACGATTTCTTAGATGCAGAAAGAGCTACTAGATACTGAACTGGATTTATACAAGAAGATGCAAGCTGGGGAGGAAGTTACTGAATTAAGACGAAAATATACAGAACTACAGCTGGAAGTATGTTCTTCTCTTCTTTTGTAGCAATTAACTTTTAATCAAATATTTTCCTTTATGTTTATTAGCTTGTGTATTGTATTATGAACTATTTTTATCCAGAGTACAGTATTAAGTTGCATGTAGATGGAGACATTTAGCAATAATATTTTAAAAAACCACTTTTGCTACTTCAGTGGAATTCAGAAACAGTGTTGTCTTTAATTGTGTTTGCTAATCTTATTTAAATTCTGTAACTATTTAGATGACATATTTTATAGATTTCTGGTAGTAATGCTTTCTTGAGAACATGAAGTGGTTTTAAATTGTTGCCTGAAGGTCGTTCAGTGTTTGACACAGAAGAGTTAAAAAAACACTGCCTGGTCTTTTATTCTTAGGTGTTAGCATCCTCTTAATGAGATTATTCAAAAAGCCTGAGGTGCCAAAAGTAATATTATTACAGAGTTGGTTTCAAGAGGATAACTTAACAAAAGCAAATACAGTGTTTCAAGAAGTATTCAATGTTTAGAAACACAATTTTTTTTCAAGTACTTGCTTTTAAAAAAAAATTGAGATGGCCATACAAAATTATTCATACACGTGTCTAATTTTGAGAAATTATGAATGCTGTGGGTGTTATTCTGTGTTATATTGCACTTTCTTGCCTATATGATTGTGTAATATCTGCTTAAATCACTTGATAATCTTATCTCTTTTTACTGTTAAGCAGGGCTGCTGTTTCGCTTAAATCGCTCTTGTCTTAATGAAGTTTGGTCATGTCTTATGTATAACTGCATATGAGTACAGTGCACATACGTGCAGCGAAGTTGCATTAAAACCTTACTTTAAAACGAAGTTGTTTTGCAGCTTTGGTAATTGTGAAAATAGTTTTGCTAATAAACCAAGCCAATTGAATAGAGATGACACAAAAGCTTATGTTAACAATGTATTTTCTGATGGTGAGTAATACTTTTTAAGTGTACTGAAGGCTTGTTTTAAATTCTACATTTCAGAAAATACGTGAATTGAATGACATGTAAAATAGGAATAGAAAAGTAGGTGCACATTCAGGAAAAAGTTACATCATAGTTGAGTGCGTCAATCCTACTCCATCTCTCATTAAATCTGTTTGTATTTTGAGTTGGGAAGAAAAGAGCTCTTTCAGGACAGTAATATTTAAGTGAATTTTCTGAAGCCTTCAGCAAATACCAGCAGAATTGGATGGAGAAAAACAGGGTCATTGGTGATGCACACTTAATATGTTTCAGGGAACAGCATGAACTATATCCCTTGTACAAATTACAAGAGGGATATGGGGTTTTTTCCCCTTGATGTTTGTTTGATTCTTCAGTATTCTTAAAAATTCTTTAAAAAACGGTTTATTCACATATTGTGCTTATGACTTTGACTCCCACAATATTTTATGTGTTGCTTCTTTGACTCATAACCTGTTTTTCTGTTTCAGGTGACCCTGACTTTACTGAAAGAAAATCCAAATAGTGTACAGCTTGTTTGTTGAGCCAGCATGCCCCAAATTATTCATTTAAACATTTTGAAATGTTTAAAAAACCCCCAACAAAGAACAAAGCTAAAAAAATCCCAAACCCCTCAGGATTCTGCTTATAAAAAAATAAAAAGCAAACTAGATACTATTGTAAAATTATCTGAAGAATTTAATGTATAAAGCCGTAAGAGATTGATCTCCTAATGAGTGGTGTCACTGACTGCATTAAAGTAGTGCCATCACTGTTTGAGTTGTAAACACTGTAGGATTTATTAAAAATGTGATTATTTCATTTAATATTTGATTTGTATGTCAGATTTATTTGGATTTGAAAAGATTTTTTTTCCTTTTATAAACATGGAAATTAGATACCTGTAAGTGGGCTTTCGAAACCTAGAGTAACTTTTGCGAATTATGTTTTAAATGACTGTCACTGTCATTGGCCTTTCAATTTTTCTTGAAGAGTGTATGCCAGGTCTTTAGAAGGGATACACAGGTCCTGTGGGAATGGATGCTATTGAGTATCTAGAGCCAAGTGTTCAGTGAATATTTTGTCTTTGGAGGTGCCCCTTAGAGGCCTTTGTTTCATGTCTTAAATTCTGTGGCCAAAAGCTCTTAAGCTATGTTAATTCTAGTCAGAATAAAAGTCTTGCCTGAACTTCAGAGACAAATTGATAACAAAGTAAAGAGACAAATTAAGTAGTTAGACACCATATCAGGAAATGTTGATAATGAAAATTCAATTGTATTGCAGTTTCTTTTTCCTATGAGGAGTTAATCTTCACAGATAAGGGCTCTTTTGATACCTGGTTCTTGTTTCCTATTTCCATCCTATTACTGATCTGGTAATAATTAACTTTTAGTTAATTAGCTTTTGAATGTTATTTAAATGTTCACCTTCTGTTATTTTAAGACCTGCAAGCTGCTCTTTCTGGGGCTTTCTTGGGGATGATTTTTAGGAAACATCAGAATATACGTTTGTTAATTCTGTCTAAATACGTAGCGTGTGAATTTTAATCTATCAATATTTATGTATAAACATCTTAGGCTGCCAAGCGAGGGATTCTTTCTTCAGTTCGTGGTAGAGGGGTTCATGCGAGAGGTCGGGGTGCGTCACGTAGCAGAGGCAGAGGAATACGAGGCCGGGGTAGAGGCAGAGGAGTTCCTGTGCACGCAGTGGTGGATCATCGACCCAGAGCTTTGGAAATCTCTGCGTTTACCGAAAGCGACAGAGAAGATCTTCTGCCTCATTTTGCGGTATGTCACAATTTCGCCTTTTTTTTCCTTTTGGATAACATTCTTCTATTGAATGACTTGTTTTCTCTTGATTCAGTTCATCTGGAAATATTATGTAGGAATGAATCTTTAGCATGATATGCAAAGGATGTATTAGGAAAACGTAAAACAGGAAAATTACACTATTGCTTCAACTAGTTATACGTGTACTCACATACCATTTACAAGGCTGGGGTTTTTTTCTTAAAAAGTAAGAAAAACGGCTTGTAATATTTATTTGCATAGGATATATGTAAATTTTTTACATATTTTTAGTTACAGAAGGATAAAATAACTGAAGGGATGGTGAGAACAAAGATTGATTTATTGCCAAAAATTCAGTACCTGGAGTGTGTTTATCTTTGTTGAAGTATCTTAACAAGTGCTTAACGAAAATTTTCTTTGAACATTTTCAGTGCTTTTGCCCAACTTTCTGAATTTAAGAGTCAGAGTGAAAATTGTGCAATTATATGTAGATCTTGAAAAGGCATCCAAACATTTGTCTATTCATGTGCTTAAGCTTAAGAATTCAGAGCTTTTTCTACTTTTTTTCTTTTCTCTTTTCAGTCTAAAAAATGATAAAGTGACACATAATTTTTAGCAAATTTTTCTTTTTAAATATAATAGTGAAAAATCAACATAAATTTATAAAAGCCCTTATCCTCCATTTAAAATAAGTATAGTAACAGCAAGTTTGTTTATTTTGTGGAATAAATACTAAGAATATAATGTGACTCTCCATCTGTGCTACCTTCCCCCTTGTTTGTGTGGGGTTTTTCCGCAACATTTGATTGCAGTGGTCCTCTCTGAAGGGAGAAGTCCAAGAGCCAGTTAGTCCACTAAATTCTACTCCAGTCAGTGTACTTAATATTTCCTGTCAGGCAGTTGTGCTAGAGGATTTAAAAAAAAAAACAGAATCCAACAAGGACGTGTCTCTCTTTTTATGGGAAACTTACTATCTTTAACAAGCCAAAATATTCATTAAAAAGAAACTTAGTAATATGAACAAATAAAATCTCATTCACAGTGTTAGTAGAATAACACTGAGAAAAAAATTAATTATTTAATTTTGCAGGTTGTAAGTTTCCTGTTTTAAACTAGCTCCAAATTCCACTGGAAATACTCTGAGCTGTATTTCTGTTTCGGTGATATGATACCACAGATCTGTGCACATCAGCAGTGCAGTCCACTTGCACAGATGAGGTTTTTTATTGGTCTTTGCAGTTTACAGTGATAGCAGAATCAAAGGTAGCAGTACCATAGTGGCCATTAGTGGAAGAGATGGGTTATGTTATTAAGATGCTGAAATACAGTTAAGTTTTGAAACTTTTTCTACAGTTCTGACTCTTAAGAAGTATTTTTGTGGAAGCGTTTCATAATAGGCTAATGGAATCATCTCAGAATCCCTTCTTTCTAATCAGAAGAGGAATACTGAAGCAGAACAACCTCTTTTGTCATAGTTTTACCTCATACCTGTAGGAATCGGGAAATCCAGAGACGAAAGCACTTTGGTGTTTTAGAAATAAATGCAAGTACAAGTAACTGTATTCTTGGCTAAGAGAAGTACTCTAGCATTAAGACTATGAAATATACACTGTTCTAATTTTCTACTTTTTTTTTTGAGGGCATTTGATTTAGGACTGCAGTTTTAGAGGTGGAGAACTATTTTACTAAACTTTTTTAAAAATTTATTTATCAAAAGCAATATGGTGAAATTGAAGATTGCCAGATAGATGACTCTTCTCTCCATGCGGTGATTACTTTTAAAACAAGAGCAGAAGCTGAAGCTGTGAGTATAGTCTTTCTTGAAAATACCCTGCAGCACTGAACTATTTTCTGGTTATGTTACACTTCTATATTTGATTAAATGTAATACTGCTAGCTATTTTAAAACTATTGACACAAAAGTTTAAATTAAACAAAAATGTCAGAACTGCATAGTACTGAAATACTTAGGAATCTAAGAAGTATGGCAAAGAGAAGTGTAGGATGTACGAGGGAAATGAAGAGAAACGTTTAGGAATTGGTAGTTAGATGACTTGGTTTATCTTTGTTTAATTGCCAGGTTTTTTCACCTGAAGACTTGGTACCCTCATAGTCTTCCTGAAATTTCACTGACATCCTGCAGAATGAACCTATATATTTACTTTGGGATCAGTTTGGTTTATCTTTATCTGAAAACTTGTGGTAGTGTAAATGGGATTTGATCTGATTCTTTTTTTTCCTGTTTTTAGCATATTTTTTAGAAATTTATGAAATTACAGAAGCATAGTTTTGCAGAAGTAACTTTTAGAAACCAAAATCCAGAGTTGATTTATGTTATAATTCAGTATCATTACATATGGATCATTAGGACTTTATACATGTGGCTCAGCAGGACTCCTGCTTTACTTGGTCCGTGGTATAGGCATTATGTGATCCTGAGCAAAACAATGAATATAGTTGTTCTGCAAATGATTTTGTTTTCTTTAAAATCCTTGCATCACTGTTGGGAGGGAGTATTCTTGAAAATAGTAGTGACTCCAGAAACAATGGATTCATATTTAGAGTATGGTTGTATGGAAAGATTTCATTTTATGTTTATATTTTGCACAAATTTTATCTTGTGGAGTTTACCTGGAACACAGTTTTCATACCTGGCCAGGCTATTCTCTTGTTCATCTTGAGACACCAGTGACCTGATTGACAGAAATACCTGCTATTTACAATGCAAATAAAGCCACTGGGGACAATAGTTTTGAACACTTAAAAGTATCATTTATGGTTAGATATTTTGAGATCCATGTGCCAAAGATGTTTTACAAAAAAATATAATTCTGTTTTGTTTGTGAAACTCTTAGCTATAGCAATGATGAGCACTAACTGTATGGAGATAGCATTTATTGGGTAAAAAAGGACATACTATTAATGGTACGTGGTGTATACTGACTGATAGGGAAAAACAGTATTGTACAGTTGTATTGAAGGAACACAGTTCAACAGTGAACAAAAGTTCTGTTTGGAGATAAAAGCTGTTGTAATTAGTATATTCACAAATGAATGAAGTTGGGATTTTAGTTTTGATGCTTCCTGGTATTGGGTACTTCTTTATGCAGCTTCATATTCTTTGACATTGTAGTTTACATAAGAAATACTCTTAAGTATAGAGAGAAACTTCTCCACTGAAAAGAAAAATAGGTCACCTAGAACAGTAACCTGCTTTTATGGACTGTCCAAATAAAATCTTTACTTCTCTCAGATGGAGTATGATTCATTGCAAGGATCTATTCAGTATCTAGCTACAGATGCTTGTTTATCAGCAAAATACATATTAGAACATGTTTTGCCTAAAAATTGGCATGGAATATCTTCTCCGCTTTTGCTATATTTCTATATCTAAAAAGCAGGGAATGGTAGCATTTTGAACCAAATACAGACATACAGAGACAAGAAGAAGAAGCACCTGAAAAGGAAGGTAACACAGAATAAAGATGTGGATGGGAGGAGAAAGACCATATGTTTGGTAGTAAGGTTGAAGTCAGCATTATGTACTTCTCTTTATTTTTTTTAAACTTTTTTTGTGAATTCATTTCAGTGCATTTAAAAAGCAGTATGTTTTTCCTCAATCACTCTCAAATAGAACAGGTGGAGTTTTCAAGGTGAGGTTCAGAATATGCTTCACAAAGTGGGGGATACTTTAGATGGATCAGGACTCATGATCAGTGTTTGAGATGTCCACATTCTAGTGAGCATTAAAACTTTTAATTGTCAAACAACTTTGTGTATAATTTCACCTTCATTTTTAAATGAAAATTTTATGAACATAGGGTTCCATCAAATCTAGTAAAACCCGTATTTTCTTTAAGATATTGTTATGTATTAAATATATTTCCATTGGAATGTCTGTGTTTACAACTAAGCAGACTTTAAGGCTAGCAATTTGAGAAGTTGTAGAAGGTAATCAGTAAAATCCTCTGCTGAGACAAATTGTGAAGTAAATGTAGCTAATATTTTAGCTTCTTAAATGCAAATAGGCCTAGGCTTTATGATCATATATGTTCTAGCCTGGAAGGAAGAGGAAGATTCCCTCTTGTAAAACGTTGCATTTTTATGTAGTAGTAATTTCTCCCAAAGATTACAAGTTATTTCTGGACCTAAATGTCACATATAAGTACTTTTAAAAATTCTAGTTGTGTGACATTGTGATGAGACGATGGACAAAAAGCTCCTGAGCTGCATTTTAATAAGCATAGAATCTTTTAAATTTATCATAAATTTATATGTACAGATTTAAAATTTATACCTGGAGACTTTAATATCACACAATTCATGTTCAGATGTCATTGAACATGTAATTGTTTCTACATTTCACATTATGCTGTACTTTCAGATTGTACTATAAATCTTTTGTGACCATGACGGTTATTTCGGAATGTTGCTAACGCTGATTTATGCTCATTCATGTTACTTTAATTTGAACATACTATTTCCAAAGCATCCACTTAATGCAGCTGGTACTTAGAAAGACATGAATATCCCATAAGTTAAAATTTTTTACATTTCAATTACAACAGCTTTACAGGAAGTGGAACGTTTTCCAGTAGATTAAATTGTAATCACAAAGGGGCTTTTTTTTTTGTTGTTTGGTTGTTGGGTTTTTTTAAATGTATTAAATCATTTGTGGGATGTCTTACTTTTTCCAGTAAGTTATGCATGAACAGTTTTGTGTCTGTCTTTAAAAGGTGAGGAACCCAGCAAAATAATACTAAAAAACAGGAAGGTGTTGCTTCAGTATGTTACCCACATCACCAAATGATTTATGGTTTTCTGAACTTATTTTTTTCTGAATGTATTTTCATCATTTTCCTCAAAGGATGTATGAATTCCATGTGCAGTGAATGAAGTTGTTTAATTTAACCTGTTACACTACTTCAGTATGAACATATCGCAACTTAAATACAAAACTTTGATTTGTAAAGTCACGTGTAACTAAGATGGTTAAACTCGTTTTAGGCTGCAATTCATGGATCTCGTTTCAAAGGACAAGAGCTAAAGTTGGCATGGAACAAGCCTGTTGCTAGTATGTCAGCTGTTGAAACAGAAGAAGCTGAACCTGATGAAGAAGAAGTAAGCTTGCTTTTTTTCTTTATTTTTTAATTTTTCTTTTTTAAGATGAAATAATACAGCTTTTTCAAAGAGAAAATTTATCTGTGGATTCATACTTGTATTTTTTAATCTAATTTATATTTTGATACCAGAAGGTAGATTTCTCTGTATTTTTGGGGGTTTAGGGTGTTGGAAGTTTAGATACTTTTCCTTACAGAAATATTTCATTTTTTACACAACAAAAAACTCTAGAGGATATACCTAGGAAATGGAAGGCGTGGGTTTGAGCTTGGATGAGAGATAAGAGGATTTTGCCTAAAACATGGGTTTGTGCCATCTACTTTTGGCACTGATTTCTTAGAGGATCATATTTCAGACTCTAATTTTCCTTTATAGAGAGATATGGCTTGGAGGATACAGGTGAAGGAATAATTCAGAGCATTTTCTGACTTCATTGAGACATCTAAAGTACTTTTGCTGAGTATTAGTCTTCATCATGGTCCATGAGAGACACTAAAGCCTTGTCCAAATAAACCTAATCGGTTAATGTAGGAATAGTGGGGCAATATGTGTTGATGCAATCTAACTCATTGCACTCAAAATACCAGTGTTTGTGGATTCAGAAAAATAAATGCCACCTGGGGATAAAGTCAAGCAATCTTTTTCCGATTATTTAGTGTCAGTTAACTGTATCCACATAATTGGCATAGAAAAGCTGAAGTGGAAGTGCACCTTGACTTACTTGATGACAGTATTTTGTCTGTATCTTTTTCCTGTGGCATTTTTGCAGAGCTACCATAAAAGCAGCTACACAAGTTTGCTTTAATATAACCAAATTTGGTTAATTTTTTTACACTTGGTGGTGTTCACTTTCCTGAAGAAAGCCACTTCATCTGTTGACTTCCTGTCTCCAAAAATGCTAATTTTTTTTGTGTACCAGCTGATGACAGGTACCTCTACCTCTGTGGATTCATATTAGGCATTTGTGCATTCCAGTTTACTTCGTGGTACTTTCCACATGTACACAAACCTCAAGCGTTGTCAGATGGTCATGAGCTGTAGTGAACAAGAGACTACATTATAGAATCTTCAGAGCATCTTATGTATTTTGTCACATCTCCTTCAGGGAGTTACTGCCTGGGAAGATCAACAGGAGTATGTTGATGCAAGGAGTCTGCATTATTGAGAGGTCTCCTTGAGCAACCACTTCACTGAGACTTTTTGTGTAATGAAGGAAAGGCATGCAGGGATATGCAAACATTTCAGCAGAGTAAGGGAAGGAAAGTACAGATTCCTTGGTAGGTGAACTACAGAGAGATCTGCCTTTTAACTGCCTCAGCTAAATATTCCTGTGGAAAATACCTAGGAGTTGAACTTGGCTCAAAACCCTTAGATGCTCATTGGTTTTGTCTGCTTGCTACTTACTTAACTTTGTTTTATAGCAGCTATTGTAAATACATGAAAAAGGTTTTCTTCATTATGCTATATCTATACTACCATGTTAGTTCAATTGAGGAGTACTATGCTAAAGAGGGTAGCAGGCTTAAGACTTGAATGAAACTGAGTACCTTGATGTCTCAAAAAAAGCAAAAAAAAAAGGAGCTGTATAATTCAGCTCAATGAGATGCTTAATAACGAAACAGTGTTCCTAGTCCATTTATGAAAATAAGAGGAAAGTCTCTTGGACTTGAGTGCTTTAGAAAATCCCTGGTGAGTAGCCAGCTGATTATGAAAGCATCTGGTCTTCCTAGATGCCTTATGTTCTACACCTGGGTGCCTAACAAAAGAGTTGACTGGGCTGAGTCAACAACTGATCCCTAGGAAAAGTATAAAATGTGTAAGTAGAGATAAGCTTTTAATCATCAGGGGTTTGCAGGACCTCTTGAGTCAGAGGTGTGGTGTCTTTGTAGTTGAAAGGCTTTGATACATGTTTATTGTATTAATTTTTCTGGTTCCTTTGGAATCTGAATAACATCGCTAATGTCCTGTAATAGGGAATGCTACTGTTGAACTATGTCTGCCCAGAACAAGTATTGTTCTACTGGATCTGCCACCTGCATGTTCTCTCTTCACTTTCTTTAAGATACGTAATAGACAGGGATACTGTCATACTTCCCTTCAGTTATTTTCTCTCCCTTTAGTTGTTCTCCTATATGGAAGCCTGGCTTTTTGATCATCTCTTCTGCCGCTCAGCCTTGTGCTTTGTAGAGTTCTGCACTGTGCACTGCCCAGGACTCCTCCTCTTTGATTGTCTCACTGTCATATTTTAGCTCACTGAACATCAGGGGATACTGGGAAAGAATCTTAAGTCCTCAGAAGGCTTCTGTGATTTAGTCAGGGTCAGACTATGCAGGCTTACATTGACCGACGGGTCAGGTGTCAACAGAGCTCTTTTTGAAACCGTGCTTTCTGTATGCAAGAGTAATGAAGATAGTTTCTCCCTCTTCTTAAAGAGCCTACAGGAAAGAGAGAAGGCTTAGTTCTAGGCTTTCTTCAGCCTAGAGCCTCTTATCTCTCAGAAGACTTCATAATTTTGCAAGTCAACCTTCACACCTCTTGCTGAATTTGGAAATACTGCAGCAAAAAACCTGCAATTCCTTAGACACGAAGAATTTTTTCTTTTGGTTGATTTCAATATTGATTAAGCTGTCAAAATCAAAAAATCCCAGATTCAAACTTTTTGATACTGTGGGACAGGTAGATTAAGCTCTTGGATGAAAACATAGATACCGTGAACATGCAAAAAAAGTTAGATTTCAGTATTGCATATTAAGTTTCATGGGAACATAGCAGTTTGGACATGAATGATACGCTGAAGAATCAGAAGAGCTGTTTAAACATGGGGTGCATGTGTCATGGTCATTTTGAAGTCTGTTGAAAAGAAAAGAGTTTCATTTGCCATTTAGTAATATATGTATATAAGACATACACATCCAGTGTACTTTTTTGAAAGCATTAATGTTTACCTATTCACAACCAAATTTTTTTCTTTATTAAAGTGCAAGTACCAGAGATTTGTATTTTGCCTTTTCATTTTTAACATTTTCTGATATAACAGTATCACATTTTTCTCTTGAAGTTTCAGGAAGAATCTTTGGTGGATGACTCGCTGCTTCAAGATGATGATGAAGAGGAAGAGGAGAATGAATCTCGTTCATGGAGAAGATGATTCAACTGATCAATGACAATGCTAGAACTGCACCTGTGTTGCATTAGTATTACCTAATGTACTTCTGCATCTTTGTATTAAAAGGGGTTTTGTGATGAAGTTGGATTCAGATATAGATTAAAAAGCAGCTGGTCGGTTATACATTTTGAGAGATTGATGTTTGAGTTACATTTCAGTAAATGATTGCTAAAGACATCATACTAGGAACATATGCAATGTTTTTATTACATAGTTCTACAGAAAGTTACAGAATTCTTTGGGTTCTTTGTAATTTACTGAATTGGTCAAACACAAATGACCAAAAGTTGTTATAACATAGATAATTTTTGTTCTATTCCAGATACGGAATGAAAATTTGCATTTAAAATCTTTGTGAATGTTTTCAGAAATGAATAGATAACAGTACTAAACCGAAGTCTCTAAAGTTATGTATTCATAATATTGCATAGTAGTATGCTTAGGCTTTACTATGTACTAGCCTTTTGTTGGATTTGTGTACGTATTTTACCTATGGGTTTTAATGATAAAGTGTATGACTGCTTTGCATATAAGTCCTTATGACTTTAAGATGTTAAAAAATAAAGAAATGGAATGGTCTTAAAAAAAAAAAAGAAAAAAGAAAAAAAAAGCAATAACCAAAAAAGCTAAGGCAATGGTCCTTCATGATGAAAAAAAAAAAAAAAAGAAAAAAAAGAGAAAAGACCATTCCAAATGGCAACCCCCACCCCCATGTTCACAAAAGGAGCTTGAATCACTATCACTCATACTAAAATAATACTGAATATATAAAACCAATCTCAATCGTGTTTTATCTATATTAACACATGGTGTACTCTGCTTAAAAACTTTTGGATGTTCTGAATTTAAAGTGATGCAAGTCAAATGGTAAATAGAATAATACTCCAACAATAAGGAATTTTTTTATATTTCTGCACTGTGCAACTCTAGAAGAAAATTTGATCCCACAAAAATAACATTCAGTACTGAAATATAATTTAGGAAAATATGTGAGGAGAATTGGAATATTTGGTAGATAATATTCTAAAAATTTGAGTACACAACTAATGCATCTTTTATATTCCTGTGTTTCTATGATTACATTTTTCATTTCAAAAGTAACACTTGGAAAATCCTAAGTTGACACTATAGCACATATTCACCATTCAAAAATACGTGAAATATTAGTGTACTCCACAGAAAATCTTCATTGGCTCTTTCTAACAGGTCATTCTGGTATGCGAGGTCTGAAGTTTCTCTGCTTCTTAGGAAGGGGAATTCCCCACTCCTTTGCAGTAAATGACATCTCACAGACTTGTTTTTATTTCCATTTAGTGGCATTTTGCTGGACTGTTTTCTAAAGAAAACCCATTTATTAAGTATTAAAACCTTGGGTTTTATTTTTGTTCTGAAGTAAGTGGGTGGGGTGTTGTGATTTAGTATTTTCTTTCCCCCTCATTAATTCATTGATGAGTTCATCATAAAACCACTGTCTTATTTATCAAATAGATGGACATGAGCCTGTACCGCCACTCACTTAAGAGTTGGACTTTATGATCCTTGTGGGTCCCTACCAACTTAGAATATTCTGTGATTCTGTGATAGTACTTCAGTAACAGGGTGTTTTCTTCAGTCCATGTTTTTTTCTTTTGGTGGGAAGAGGGGGAGAACTGGTATGAGTCATGTCCCTGTCCTTTATTTTTTCAATTCCGAAGTAGGAATGGAGGAAAGTAGAAGTAGTAGCATTCCAGAGAGAATAGCTCCAGCTGTAGAATTTTTGTTTGTGCTTTTCAATTACTTGAAGGGATTTTAAGAACTGGATCCTGGTTTGGGGTTTTTTTTGTTGAGCTTTTTGTTTGATTTGGTTTGGTTTTCCCCTGTGTCCTGACGCGTATGCATATCTTGTTGCAAAAAACATGCACTTAAATTTTTGTATAGTCCTAGTTTCACATTGAAATGTCACAATTGACTGCCATGCTTGTTACACTAAGTTCTAAATTTTGCCATAAGGAATTGTATTTGGGAAATTGATTTCCTTTTACACTGAATTTCAGGCAAAATAAAATATTTTAAGAACCTTTTTATCCAGTGCTCCGAATGAGCTGTTCTAATTCACTGAATTAAGCACAAGTTTTCCTACTTTTCTTTTTAAATTAATTTAGTACATTTGAAGGATGCCAAATTGACAGTCCGGGAGGTGGAAATTTTTTTGTGTGTTGTCTTACAGAACAGGTACAGCACAGGAAAACACTGTCCATGCTCCATAAAGTGTTTGTGTGGCATGCTTTGCTGCTCAAACCTGCCTTTTCACTGCAGTCACTCAACACAAGCTAATGACAACTCTAAGTGTGTTTCTTACATGGATGCTTCTTACAAATCACCTGAAATTGCTGTATCATATAATTTTAAAACTTGTGTCCCAAGTTTGCCTGCTTGTTTTGAATTCAGCCTGGTAATGCATCCATCCAAGATTCACTTCATTGAAACTTTGCACCCTGATCTACTGGTAAGGGGATGAAACCTTTTAAAATTCTTTTTATCACCTTCCTTCTGCAAACTTCCTACTGGTGTGTATTTTATTCCCTGCTGTTACCTTGTGACATTCTGAATAGTTGAAAAACACCTAGATCATAATGACTTGGTTTATTCTCGCTTTAAAACCAACCCCCAATGTTTGTTTCAGTCAGAACTAATCTGTGGTTGTATGTTATTCAACATAAGAAAACTGTGTCCCAGTTGCAGTCTGAATGGATTCTGTACAGATTTCTGTCATTATCGAATTATTTTCTTCATTTGATTTCTTGTTGGCTTGCTCTGTTTTCCTTGTCTAGCTCTGCTCTCTTCTCCATCTTTTTGCTACTACCTTAGCCAATGCTTGTCACTTCAGTTAAGTCAGATCCTTATTAACATAGCTTTCAGTGAAATCTGTTGTCACCTGGAGCAGCATCCTTCCTTGTTTGAATCAACAAACCAAACATCCTGCTGGCTTGTTTTCCTCAAGACAGCTTTTCAAAATTTCCATGGAATAAAAGGTAAACATTTATGAAGGTATTTTATTTTCCACTTTTGATGCTAAAGGGCTTGAGTAAGGTATGAGGTGACATGCAGTTTAATGGCAATATTGTTTAAACCACATTTGGTTAAACTACAAAAAATCTGAAGTAATGGGAGTCAGTACAAAAAAAATTGAAGTAATGGGAGATTACAATCTCTGTAAAACAGTAACAAGAATATCTCTTTGAAGCAACACTTACGGCCAGTACTATTTATATTTTTCCTTCTCTTAAGACCCATCCTGCACTACAGTTGTACAAATATGCAAAGTAACACAAAGGGGCAGAGACCTTCAATGAAACACCTCATTTACTCTAATTCAACGTTAATTTTTTTTATCTTGCAACTAGTGAAGGTATAGTCAGATTTAATCCTGCATTACTTATCTTTTATTGCAACTAGGACAGTAAGTTACAATTAAAAAATTAAGGTTAGAGCAACTGGAAAAAATAACAGAAATTTGAGGGGTTTCTGGGAAAACAAGTGAAAATCAAAACAATTTTATTGTTCGTCATATGGTTCTGAGTGGAGCTGTATCTTACTGTATTGATGTTATAGCACTTGGTTACTTTCAGGTGAACTTGTTAAGTCACACCTAGTAAAAGTTCTTGATCAAGATTAAAGAAAAAAGCTTCATCTTTCTCAAATGAGCCAATATAGCTGTAAACTTACCCTTGAGGAAGATGAACCCTTAGTTTTTGTCGACTCAGTGTAAAGAGGTCAATGTACACCTTTATAAACGCACTAGTGTGCTTGTTACACAGGTACCTAAATACTGTAGATTTATAAAATAATTATTTTTTATTTAAATATGCCTCTGCATGTTTTATTCTGAACCATGTTTTAACTCTGAGGACATCAAAAATACTTGCAACAAAAATAGACTTCGGTGATTTCAATCTTTATTTTTATTCTCTTGAGATCTAATGGGAACGCTAATGAGGATTTCGAGAACATACCACCTATACCACCCATACCATCTATTTTTCCTAATAAATAATTATTTGTAAAATCCTTCTTTATGTGTTAATGCTAAAACTTACCTGAATGGTTGTACTTCGTTCTTGGTCCATGTGAGTGAAGATTAACTTTTTTTCTTCTTCTTGCAGTAAGCTTGTAATCCTGAGACCAGTTGATGTGTTTGAAAATCATCTCATCTGATCCAGTGGTATACTGTAGTAATTTTGATGTTATAGTGGTATTCTTGAATTCCAAGATCCTTCCTGCTTTGTTAGCAGAACAGACTAAATCAGTTTCTCACCTCTCTGCCAAAGACTGGAATACCATATTTAGCAAATTTGTCTGGTCTAGCTGATGAGCTGGATTTTAGTATTTCGCTGTCAGCAAATGGAAGAATAAAGTTTGAGATGTGTACTCTTCAAAATTCATTTTTCTGAAAAACATCTGCAGTAGACTTGTTTGTTTCATTTTGACTTCTTGGATAGGGAGAGGGTAGAATAGTCTTTTTACTCTTTTACACTATTTTATTTTTTTGTGTTGCAGATGCACATAAATTTTTTGATAGTAATTTGATGGGTAAAAATTTTCTTTAAAAAATCAGATCTTTTTATGTCATCTACTGTACACTCTTCTTTTCAAAGAAAGGGGAGAAAAGTAAATGTGTTACTTACAGTTCCTCCTGACAAGCTGTGAAGATTATTTGAAATCAGAAATGTTTACAGGCCCCAAAACTTCAACAGTGCAGATGTTCATTTCCCAGTTGCTGAAGAATGATTTCTGTTTTTTAAAGCTAGTGTTCTTTTAAATGCAAAAGGAAAAGAAACACTAGCTTCTCAAAAATGTTTTTGTGATGGTCCACAGCAGACAGGATATTTCCCAGCTCTAAGGCATATGAACTCTTCTCTCTAACCAATAATTTGCTGTCTAGGGAAATGAGCAAAGTTTCTTAGGTTTTAAAGGTCATAATTTATTCTTCGTCTTGCACAAAATTTTGTGCAGTAAAGATGTTTGATCCAAAGAGAAAACAAAGGCTTCACAAAAATGTATGTTGATCTGTGCATGTAAAAATCTATATTCTTTTGCTAAAATCATGTGCATGTTGCTAATGCATGTGTGGTGTAGCTGAGATCTACCGAAGCACAGAAATGCCTTTAGGGTAAAAATCCTCATTTTTATAGAGCTTCCCAGTTCTGCAGAGCTCTGCTGCATAAAAGCCAAGAGAAGTGTCCTTTGCATTAAAGTGCCTTGTTTTAACTTGAAGAAATGTTTGTCCTCACATTTGCAAACTGCCCTTTTTCTCCTTAAAAAAAAACCCACTTCTGATTTCGTGGTTTTTTTTTTTTTCCTTGAGATAAAGCCTTAAATTTTCTCTTTCGGCTGCTAGAGGGCACTATGGCTACACGAGTGAAACACAAAAGCTGGAAAGTGCTCCCATTTTAACACTTCTGTGATATTTTTCCTGTTTCAGTTCTCATGCTAATATTTGCATTTCTTGCAAAAACCTGTATACATCTCTACTATGTCAGCAGAAATTCTATTAGTGTGAACTGAAACAAAGTATCTCTCTTTGGATTTAGGTACCAATGATAAAACATGACTCCAGGTGTTTAAATCTGAATAAAACAGAAGAATGTTTCTGTGTTGCAAGAGGCATATATCCGTCGCCTTTTCTGCTCTGAGAGTTGAATTAGGTTTGATGGATTACGCTTGAACTTATAGAAAACTTTGGGTAGCTACATCCTGTTTGTCAAAGCTTTTCGTAAGAATTAATCTTTTAAACATGTTTGTGCTCTGGAATAGAGAAAGATAAAACTTATTGCTGGAAAGTGGAGTGGGACAGAAATGGCACACAACATTGGGTTTTCATACAAACTACAAAAGAAATCACCAGCCTAACATAGTTTGAATAAATGCCACCACTGTAGCCAGTCATATTTGCTTTATGGTAGACTTATCTTAAATACATCAAATAATTACTACTATAGCTCCACCAACGGGTGCACTGTAATTACACAAAACAATTTTTCAGCTATGATGTGGAATACTCGCTCATCCTTGTGCACCCACTATACTGTGTCTTACTGTCTTGCCTGGGTGCACCAGGAAGCTGCTGGTAACCCATGCACTGGAACACTGAGTGTGCAGTGGAGCACTGGGAACTCTGAGAGTGCCAATGCCCATGCACACGCATCATATGTAGGCCAACACCATGCAGGACACGTATGTGACTCATTCTGTGTTGTTTTCTATTCCTTTTCAATGTCAATAAGTGCTGAGGCACCACAGATTTCATTACACTCTTCCTAACTCACAAAATAAGCTATGTGGAGATTATCATATGCTCTCTTTTTTTCTTGAAGGGAGCCGCTGCATCAGCACCTGTGGATAAACATCACAAAATGCTGCAAGACTTCCAAGAAGTCAGTATCTTTGAATTCACCTAAAGATGGAAACCTTACTTACCAGAAGTGACTGAGAAGAGGAATTCTGGTTGTAAAAATTATTTGGTTTTATTTGTCATGATTTTTTCTTTGCATTCACATCTGATAGATTATTAACATTTACCCACTGCTGCTCTCAGAGAGGTATTAGGTAATGTTTAAAATGATATATCCCCCATGTGATGTTTCTACCAGTTTAATAAGAAATCAAAGAGTATTTTGATACAATTTTAAATTATATTTTCCCATCTACTTTCTCTGTGGTATTACTTTACCTTGGAAAACAGAGAGAGTGTTTGGATAGTATTTATTTATTTGCATAGTTCTACAATCTTTTTTTCATTGATGCTGTTTTCAAAACTCCCCTATTGGTTGTACCATCCTTCACATATTAGGCAGAAAAGCAGTTGCGTAAAGTTAAATAGAATTAGAAATTTTATCAAGAACACAAAAATAGAAATATCCAGTAAGCGAGCAGGTTTAGAAAACTTTCCTGCAGCATAGAATTTTGTATAGATATTAAGAAAGGTGGACTTTCTGTACCCGAGTAATTGAAATCATGACCATCTTTCAAACAAGTTCTTACGCTGAAGGCAAATGTTACCTGCTCATACTTGAAAACTTTGTTTCCATGCATTATTCTAGTAATGAAATGGGCCTGAATATGGAATCATAACTGCTTATGTACTTGAGCACATTTTAAATGGGTTAATCTTTCTAAAGAGAGAATAAAAATCTGATTTTGCTGCTACATCCAGGAATACATATTCAGTATCTGTGGGGTAATCTGTCTACTTTTAAAATACTAAGTCAATAATTGCTGAATATTTGTTTCCAGTATTCAAAAATTTGGACTCTGGTGGTCCTACAAGCTACCTCTGTTGGATTTTTCCTTTGTTTTGCTTTTTTGTTGGTTTTGTTGGAGTTTTTGTTTGTTTATTTGTTCATTTTTTGTTGTTGTTTCATTTGGGGTTTTTAGGGGGGGATGGGGGCGTTATGGTTTTGTTTGGTTTTTTTTCCAATGGTAAAATTTTATCAGTTACTTTGCAAAACTACCTTTTCTTGTTTAGTATTTGAAATTCTTTGTTCCCAGAAGCAACGTCCTGTGTATTGTGTATTTAGATGTATTAATATGATGTAGAGAAATTTATCTGTGAGAGTATTCTGTTACTGAAAAATGTGAGATTAAAGAGCAAAAAGCAATAGCTGTAGCCATTATGGTGGAAGGAGCAAAGTGCAGGTAAGCAGACTTACTGCCTGACGTGAATTACAAAGTAAGTTTTCTATTAGAAGTAAGGATGTTTTCTATTAGATGTAAGGATATTGGCAGTACCAACAGAATGATACAGAGCATTTTTTGCTGTCAATATATAGTGAAAAATTAAGGAATGTTAAGTCATATTAGACCTCACTAAGTTTCAATAGGTTAGTTCTCTCTGTATTTGCAGTTTTGTAGTGGTGAACTCCCACAAGATTAATTGCATGTCTTCACTAAATTTACGTTCTAATAACTTTAATATTAAAATAATTTAAAATATATTTATTTCTTCAGTTTCTGTGTTGAACGGTCTCCAAATATCCTTTCAAGTGAATTTAAAGTAAGTACTATTTCTTTTCCATCCTTGTTTTCTATAATCCTTTCTCTACTAAAAATACTGAGGTCTTTGCTCTTTACTGGTTCTTCTCTGTAAATCTATTATGTATTGAATTTTTTGAAGATAGCTTACCAGGAAAACACAAAAGAAATAGAGAATAAGTTATAGAAACTGGAATTTGAAATAACTAAAAGATTAGCCAGGAGCATTCAGTACACTACCATTTTTAAGATGGCAGTATATCACGCTACAATACTATCTGTAGATAAGCTTTTGTTAAACTTTTAAAGTAATTTGAGTAGGTAATTACTAGTGTGTTAGTAGTCTAAGGCAAGATTGATGGCACCTTGATTGGCTGTAGCAGTTACTAAAGTTCACATTTTATGACCTCCTTAAAAATATTAATTTAGAAGCTTATGAATTACTCTCTGGAGTCACCCTGAATTAACAAATACTGAGCTAGTTTTTAGCGTTTGAATCTTTCTATGAAATAATTTCTGCCCACTGTTGAACTTTATAGTGTTTTTCAAGAATTCATTTCCTAGATACAGCATCTTGTTCCATGCCAGCATCAGAGAGGACCCTAGCTGGTCACTCCTGCCCATCCTCTGTGCTTGACACAGCAGGTATTTGAGTGATAATATAGTAATTGAGGAACTGGGCTATGCTTTAAAAATGGGATAGTACAAATGAATTACCTTCCTAATCTGCTTTACTAGATGACTGAAAAGATGTTACTGGTGGGCGATGCTGGGGCAGGAGTTAGGAGGTGAGATCAGTAGATCTCTTCATCCCATGATTCTGTTTCAAGCCATGCTACATTCACTGGAAAAACCCACATCCCTGTGCTGTTCTTGGTTACGTATATTTGGCTTCAACTCTTGGTTTGTCTCTTCTCTTCCCCTGATTTACAGGAGCCAGGACAAAACATTTAATAAAACCTTTAGTGAGCAGAATGTGGAAGCTGAAGTGCTTCCACAGATCAGAAGAGCAGTTGAGAACAGAAGCCTTGCACTTGAATAGGACTCATCACAAACCCAGGACATGCTGTGGTTCATCTGTGACCCACTAAATTGAAAGCTGCATGGCCCTGCATTTGAGCTGACTCTCTGGACCTGTTTGCGTTCTTAATAGCTTTACAAACAGAGATTGTGCTGTAGGAGCTCTGACTCCTTTTGGCATATCCCTCAGTGGTTCTGGTGCGGGGAAGGCAGTCTCCGATCAGTCAAGGATCACCTCCAAAAGAGGTGTGAGAAGCCGTGAAAGATTTTTGTCAGACCTTTAGGATCTTCATTTAGCTTATTGTGAGTGTGGCAGCTTTGTGTCAAAGGCTATGTGACTCATATGTTAGTGCAGTGCTAATGCAGCAGCAGCAGGGTTTCCTCCTCTACTCACCATTGTGCAGCAGAGCCACAGTGCTTGCACTTGCACTTCCTAGGAAAACTCAGCTTTGCCAGATGGGTGAAGCAGCCCTGAGGCTAGGCTGGAGCAAGAAGAGATCATTTTCGCTAATGGATCTATGTAGACAAGCTAAACCATTGGCAGGGAACAAAGGCAATTCTGACACCATTTTGGGACCTTAGTCAGGGAACCCAGTAGGTGGGAAGGAAACAGTAAGTGTAGGGATGTATCATGCACTGTAGGACTTGAAATTAGGTTAGATGGTAGAAAGGCTGGCTTTGTTTAATTTTGTTGGGTGTTGGTGAAATAAACTACCAATATTAAAATTCTAGAAGGAGGTGCTGAGGTAGATGGAAGCTGAGGTTTCAAGTTCTTGGCCAAACAACTGTTTATGTGCAGGTTTCCTTTCCTGCAATCTACCCTCTCTCTGCCACACCTGTGGGTAGCCTAGTTTGTTGCAGACAAGATATGCCGCAAAAGATTTGGGAAGTACTGCTAAACCCAGAGAATAGGGCCAGCAAATACTGATTGTCTGCCTAGTACTTTCACAGAGGCTTCTATGTGGAACTTTAAAGTATCATCCCAGATACCTAGAAGTTTAGAGAAGCCTCACTGTAGTGATTACTACTGCATGGCTTAGTGATTGCAGAATTTAGTATTCCTTGTTCTGAGTCCCTGTGGAGTATGTTGTGTCAACAGTCAGGTTTTGTTTGAAAGACTACTTTTCCAGTCCATGGGTGGTTTTGTTTTCAAACCTGTTCATCCAAATCAGGTAGGATAACATCAACAAGTCAAGTAATGGAGCTCTCCTGTTTCTTAAGCTGTTTAACCTGTTGCCTGAATGAACAAATTAGGAAGCAGTTACATGAGCAACTTAATGGGCAGATCATAATATCAGGTGGGAAATTGCATGATGCTGAGTTATTGTCATGATACAGGACAAGGGAATCTTCTTTGGTTATCATAGCTGCAGAATATGATGAAAGGTACTGGTCTAAACTCTTATGGTTACATTAACAAGAGCTTGTGTCAATTAAACCTTAGGAAGTGGACACTTTTGGAAAGAATTTCAGTACCTAACTCCTTTCATATATCTCTCCAGCTGCACACAGAATCAATGGTCTTGTCATGACCTTCTTTCTCTGAACTGACTTGGAACTGTTTTGAACTTTTAAGTGTTAAAAGTTAACTGTTCTGAACTTTTAAATGATGTTAGGAGCCATCCCTAGTACTGTCTTATCTGAGAGAGGTTGTGTATGCTTTGATGACTGCTTTCTAAAATCAGATAATCAAAACCATTCAAAATTAAAATATTTATGTGAAAGGAAAGGTAGACTGTAATCTTGAGTCTTTATTGGAGTCCAAAAATCACAATGAAAAGTAATTACCTACTTTTATCTCCATGGATCCATATGCAAATCTCTAAAATATCCCCAAATACCACATATACTGTTACTTGCAAAAATATACATTGGCTTTTGAAGAACTCAGCATTTTGTTTGTTTTCCTCCAAATGTCTGAACAAAGAATGAATAGTCTTCTCTAACCACTCTGCTTAGTATTGTGTACTGGTGTACTAGTTTGAAAGCAAACTAGTGAGAGACTCCAAGTCAGAAATACAATTTAATAGGAAAAATAAAATAAATGCAATAGTACAAAAAAACAACCCACTGACAGAGTGAGAGTACAACCTGACCCCCTGATGGTCAGGGGGTTGGTAGCTGTCCGATTAAATAGTGACTGCAGTTCTCCTGGAGTGATGGTTCTGTTGAAACAGTGATTCTGTAGAAGGGTCTGGTCTTCCTCTGGGAATCCAGAGGAAAAGGCTGCTTGTGCTGTTCCAAACCCCAGATTATATCCAGGTGGGAATGCTTGGCTCCTTCCCCCTGGGCGGAGCATCTCACAATGGGATGGTGATTCATGACGTAAGTTATTGATGGGCCCATTAACAGGAGATAGTCCTGAGGGAGGAGGCAGGGAACATTGCTATACCTGGTTTCAACCGCTCCTGAAGATGGTGATAGAATACACTGTAACCCAGGACAAGTGGTTATGGGAACAATGTGTTAGGAACCCTCTGCATGAATTTTGAATGGTATTTTAGCTTGATGTGGGTATCCTACGCCCTTCTGAATTTTTCTTCTACCCCAACAACCAAATGAATGGTGAGAAAAGCCCATTAACGTTCTTGAAACACCAACTTCTGCCTGTAGCAACTTGCCTGAAGATCTTGCAAGGTGGCAGACTGTGATGGCTTCCATATACCTTCATGTCATGCAGTAATGCTGTAGTTTAGTGTGCTGCCTATCCAGCACTATCACATTTCAGCACGTTTTCATAGCTTTTGCTTTTCGTAGAACTCACTAGAGACATAGGTTATTTCAGTGTCTTGTTCCCTGTCGGAATGTTGGTACTCAGCCTCCTGGTCTACATAAATACTAGTAAATTAAACATGGCTGGGACCGTTCTCTGACGCTGAGGCCAACTGGCACAGGCCAACTCTCACACACACTATTGGGCTTCAAAACAGTACAACCATATCCACATTCTCTGCTGGAAGTAGTCTCTTTGGATAGTTGATCTGGGTCTCTGAGGTGCTGTGGCCTAACAATGTAATAGTTGTGGAACCCGCAATAGGGTTCCAGTGCCTATGATGTATGCTGGACCTGTTTGTTTCACTAATTCAGATATGTCTGAGTTGTCAAGCTTTGTTCAACAGCAGGTAGTATCATTTGTTTCCACTGGCAGATGAAGGGGCCTTAAGGAAAATCTATTCTTTTCCAAAGCAGTGACAATTCTCAACAATGTTCTGCAAGGAATCCATCCTCTCTAGACATGAATGTCACTACCTGAAAGAGTGAATGGGTGCTAAAAAAATAAAAATCCTAGTACTTTAGCTAATGGACAAATAAATGGCAATTAACAATTAAAATTTTGTAGCCTATAGTAACTATTGGATTTAATGACAACTGTAAAATACATGGCAGTCTTGTGAGATACAGAGTTAGAAGAAACCTTATTAAAGAAAATGAATAGTAATCTTCAAGTTGAAATTCAGGTAGGTGATTTTATTCAAAATTTCCTATCATTAGTGAGGTTTGGAGGTTTCTTGAACTATCCTTGAGTGTTACCAACAGTCTTGAAAATTAACCTAGCAATAATGCAGCGGTGTAGTCGAAGGGGCAAGCTGCAATGCTTTTCTGGCACGCCTTCCTCTAGAATTTCAGTTTCCTGTAAACTGACAAAGGGGGAGCTCTACACAGATAATTCATCCTTTAGCCCTTCAAGTGTAAGTATGCTTTTAGCACAGTACATCACCTTAAGTATTATACCTTCTGCAGTAGGATAGAATTCTCTGACCTGATAATTCCTGCTGCCAAATTACTTGCAAGTACATTGTGAAAATATTTTCTGTGTCTATACATGCATTTCATCAGCCATCCTCCCATCTGTCAAAGTAGATTGAATGATTTAATTGCCTAATCAGCTTTCCAAGTCTCCCATGCACGCACAAAAACATCACAGTGAGTTGTAGAGTTACATGGTGGTGTATAAGCAATTATTAGAGATACCTATTAGTTTTCTCAAGTTCCTTATTGTGGTAGACAACAAGCATGTTTGATTTAGCTAGATTATAAGCATGGTTATTTACTAGCAGAAGATGATGTTTTCTCCCCTCTATTTTTACATTTGAGGATAAAATACAATTTATAGTCTGGGCATCATCTTGTGGAAGTTCTAAATCACTTCATGAGGCTTTCAGCCTAGGTTATGTCATTTATCCATCAGCACTCAGTCCATTTAATCCAGACCTCTCAGCTGTACAGACCTAGCTCCTGTTGTGAGTGATCGGCCTGCTTGAGTGCTCCCAGCTTCTCCTGTCACATCACATTTGCATAAAAGAGGACGGATAACCAAATTTGAGCACACAAATGAAAATGCTAAGCGCTGAACCTGTCACAGTTGTTGTTCAACTAATTGTGAAAAATTTGATTTGCTGGCTTTTCACTGTTTATCATGTGGACCCCCTTCTCAAATTTGCCTTGGCTTCTGCTTCTGTACACGTAGCTTTTAAACTCTCTACACAAGCAGCCCACCCTGGGGATTACTTACCTCTCCTACCAGCTTTTAATGTTGGCTCATCTACTTGACTAAATTAGGCCACCATGGCAAACAAACACATAATTAAAAACCTGGGAAAGACAACTGCAGTTGCACTTCTTAAATTGATTTTGCAGTCTATTACTGGTATATGCCTTTGCATTTTGCCATTTTTATCTTGTCCTCCTGTAAACCCTGAAAATGTCTTTGCTTTTGATTGTATATAGGAGGAAGATATATTATTTCAAAATGAAAACTAATATTTTCTTTTGAATTGGAAATAGTAAATAAAAACACATTAATGTCTGGGTACTTTGTGGCGGCTTATTACAGAGGTGCTGTATTCATTTGAAATTAGACCCATTTTTAAACTGGCATTGAAAGATCATGGATGAAGTATTGTGCAAATTATTGTGATTTCTCAAAATTCTGGAGTTTGACTTTGCTTTCCAAATGTACCTACAGCTGCTGTTGTATTTCTAATTCAGAACACTTTCTCTTTACTTAGCTGTAAACACGTATTATGATTTATACCAATAGATCACCAATTAAAACAATTGAATATCACACTGCTTTTTTTGTGAGGGGAAAGGAGGTTCAGCCAAACAATTATCTACAAAAATATAGAATCATCTACAAACCCAAAACATCCATCCCTTTGGTATTACGATTAGTTGGTTTTACTCTGAATGCCCACAGCTGTCATCATTTAAGAAGGTGGATGATAACATGGGCATAGTGGGTATAAATATATCAAGACTATTGAAGGCTTCTAAAAACAACCTGGTAAGAAAAACTGGTATTTAGATGTATAGCAAAAATCTATATTTTTCTAGGAGTTCTAAAATATCAAAATAATTGTTTTCAAATGAAAAAATTATTCATCAGCAGCTATGGCTGAAATATTGTTGAAAAAAAATTGAACTTATTTTTCTTAAAATCCTTATTAATTTCATTTTATTGTGTCTATGAAGAAGTAGAAGCCTCTAAAGTGACTTTCATGTCAAGTGAAATTCACTGAAAACAGCTGTAGTAGTAGGACATAATCTCTTTTGTAAACTGATCAAGACGTATCTTAAAACTGTAGGATACTTTCAACTGTTTCTCTGGTAAGTTTGTACAAAAAAAAAAAACCTAACAAAAACCAACCAAACAAAACCCCCTCCATATTTTCTTTTCATTTATATAATTTGTAGCTTAAACTGAGTTACATCCAGTTTGTGATTAGCTGTCCTTTGTTTTAAATGGCTTATCTCCCTTCAGGATGTTTACTTCCTTGATATGTTCATCAACAGCTGTTACATCACAGCCTTCATTTCACAAAGCTAAATGGGCTGAACTCTTAAAGGCCTTTGACAAAGCCTGGTATATTTAACTGCAGCAATATCAGATTGTAACATTCACTAATCTGTACGTTGGAGAACACTGTCCTCCATTAAATTTTGCTCTTTTCCTCATTTTTGACATGGAGTTCTGCTGTCGTTAAAAATGCACCTGGAGAAATAACTTGTGCTGTACTTTGTGCTCCTACATTTGGCTTGTGATCACTAGAATACTATCAGTTTCCTTTTTCTCATCCTTCCTTCACATCATACTACTTTATCTCCTTCCTCATTAGCAGCTTTTCAAAGTTGACCTCCTTTCCTGCCCTCTTTCTCAAGTTTGCCAATGAGTTACACTAAATACATAAATCATATTTGCAAAATAAAATGTTTGGAAAATAGGGATACAGATATTTGGAAGAGACTACTCATTAGCATAGCAAGCTCACAGCATCAAACTGAGAAGCAGCAAAAATTCAATAAATTAAGTTAATTAATATAAAACTTCGTTCTGTACTTGAAAAACTGCAACTATGCTGCCAACAGGTTTGATTCCAAAAATCAGTGAAGTAGCAGCTCCTAGAACAAAAAGATTGCTTGTGAATTTCCAGAATGTTGTTACATCTTTTAGGTTATTCTGAGTAACCTTCAACAAGATGGTCCAGAGTGGATCTAATATTTCCTCCCAGCTTCTCTCATTTACAAAATACATCCCAGTAGCTGAAATATCCTGAGATATCTTTGTGACCAAAGAGGCAGAAGATTTATCTGCTCAAGAAAACACATAGTGTTTTCAAAATCCATTTTCTTCATATAGAGAGAAGAATAAAATTCTGTTACCCTGTTCTTCAACAGCAGGGCTCATGTTTATTGCTAAACTGTTATCTCATTTTACCACGCAATGATTTGATCTGAAGATCCCATAGATATGTTAAAACTGGTAGAATTGAATTAAGTATTTGGGCTTGTATGCCATATCGGTCTTAGAAAAAACTATGCTTATGGATAAGATTCTTTTCTCAGATTTTAACCAGAAAACAATACAAAATAATGTCTTGCAATGTTTCTGACTTAACTTCTGGAAGCATGGAGATTTTATTGTTAAATCCTGGTATTTTTGCATTCATCAAAAAAATAATCCTCATCCCTTGTTCTACCTCCTTTGCTTTTCTCTGAACTTAGTTATGTGTAGTGTTATATTTATTCTGAAGTAGTGTGAGAAACTGAGAATGGAAGGGAGCAAATTAATCAGCCAGAAAACAAAATATCAGCTCTCAGGGTGAATTTTGCGGTCAAAATACCTGTGACAGTAGGGCTCAAAGGCAGTTTCTGAAAAAGGAGGTTAGGTTCTGAACTTTCTTCATTAAGTTAATCTGTCTCCTAAGTAAATGGGAATATGCAGGTCTCCAGACTTGGTTCTTGATGTAAATGTCTGATTTATAATTTCAGAAACTACTTTGCAGAATTTCTTTAAGTTCTATATCCTTCAATATCCTTATCCATAAAATGTTTTGCTAGGCAAGTGAGAGAAACATGAAAGAGTGAGGGCAATAAATGTGTTTAAAATTTTGAACAAGTACTAGTGAAAAATGTTCTGCCATATTCCCTCAGCTGTAATAAAATGTACACTTTTCATTTATCCTTCTACTAGATATCCATTGATGTTTGATTAAAAACAGTGTCCCCTGCTTCTGTGAGTTCCTTCATATAATTCATGGAGATTTTCTCATTTTCCCAGGTCTGCTTGGGTAAATAAAGGTTTCTCCGTGGCTCAGTCTCTTAGGTTGGATGTTAGAACATAAAAACTTCCATCAGCTTGCTTTTTGTTTTGCTTTAGATTGCAAGTGACTTCATCAGCATGTAAGAGAGACAACTTCTCCAGCTTTCCCTATATATTTTATTATACAAGGATGACCCTGTTCCCATGAGCTTAGCTCTTGATTATAGCTAAATGCAAAAGAACAAGCACACACAGACATGATTAGGAGATTATACATACACATCTCTGTGGTCTGGGGTGCATACAAGGAAAGAAATATGTTAAATTGCCTGTTCTTTTTATATAAAAAAGTAAACTTATTTACCCTATGGGTAAAATGTGTGTTGACCTACTGCATTACAGTATAAGCATGAACAAGGTTACTTTTTCCCCCTTTCTGCTAAATAATAAGGCAACTCATGCTGAGGGTGCACTTAAACTAGACCTATAACTCTTGGAAATTCATAGATCGTAAGGCCAAATGGGACCATTATGATCATCTTGCCTGACCTCCTCTATAGCACAAGCCATAGGGTTTCGACAACATAACAGTATTTGTAATTTCATATCCATTAGAGTGCTATTTATAGGATATATATTGTATTGAAATGGCAGAATATTCATTGCTCTGAAATTCTGCTGGATAATTTTATTACTGTAGTGTTATCTACAGGGTTCTCTGTTGGTATGTATTAATAATAAAAAAAAACCCCATACAAAATTTCAAGCAATTTGCTAAAAATGTGACTTCATCCAATAAGCAAATTGCTTGTGACAACAGCTGCAAAACCATATATTTAATGTAAAAACACAGTTGATATGAAAGAATCCAAATAATTTATTAATTGCCAAGTAATGTAGAATCTGAAGTCTAATTAAGAAAAGAAAGATGAGGACCGACTGGTCCATTGCACCAACTGGAGTATTTTAGCAAAAATAGAGAAAACTAAACCTAAATCTGTATATATTCCGCAATGCTTCTCTTGTCCTGTGTTGAAGATCTTTTTTCTGTGGACTGATATCAAGAACTGTGGTGCATAATTTTCATTTTCATGGAAACACTTCTATAAAATGTCTTTTACAAATGAAATCTGATTTTAAATGGTGAGTAGGGCAGAAGTAGGCACTGGACTATTACACATGTAAAGCAAACTTGTTGCAGTGTGTAGGTTTCTGCGATGGCATGGCATGCCACAGCCCTCTCGGAGAGCGCCGTGAGGCTTGCTCAGGGAGAGCGGCTGTTCCGCTTCCCGTGCCTCTTCCAGGCTGCCCCTCGCGTGCTCCGGCTGGCTGTAGGCCCTGCAACACGGTGACGGTAAAGGAGGCGAGGCTGCTCTCAGCATGAGGACTGCAGAAGATCTTTTATTCCATGGTGGCTCCCAGAAGCCTAGGCCCAGCACATGTGCTCGCTCCCAAAGGTAGAGAGCCAGCACATGGCATGGCTCCCCCAGGCAGAGGCTGTTGCCCCAAGGCAGAGTAGAATGCAAGAGAGACCATCGCGTGACATATGCAGGGTCCTTTATCCGGGGCGAAGGGGGCGGGGAGAGCACATGGACCAATGGTCACAGGGCACAGGGGTGGTACATGGGCGGAGTTGGGGTAACAGAACCAGTGGGAGAAACCCGAGGGAGTGGTTAGGGCTAGGGGCGGGGAAGGGGGGGGACTCAACGTTGAAAGGCAGTCAATTTGGTAAGCACGAGTGGGGAAAATACAGCGCTACACTAATTGAACTTCATTCCCTGCCTTACTTTGTAAAACTATCACTTATTAGCTCTCAAGTTTCATTTCCTATCTATCTGAAAAATGAGAAAATGTTCTCTGCCTTTTCTATAGGAGTCACTAATGAAATGTACAGTGAACAGTCCTAGAGGTCCTCATCAAACCAAACCAGCTTCTTTGCTCAAATCTTTGAAACAGACAATAGGCCTTATTTTTAAAGACAAGAATCCGGATATCACCCATACTTGTATTTGCTGCTGGGAAGGAAGGAATGAAAGAGCAATTAGCATTTCTACTGATGATTGGTTAAAATTATTTAACCAATCTTTTAGCAAAGTAGTAAAGGTTCTCGAAGTAATTACATCATTTTGTTAAATGCTAAGAATGATGAGATAAAACAGCTTGAGTGTTATTGGTCAAAGATGTTTATTTGTGTGTATTAAAGGATTTTAAATATTATCTTCTAGAAAAGCCTATGCCGTTCAGATCAGTCCTTCTTCTCCCAGTCTTCTCTAAAGTTATACAAGTTTAAAGACATACAAACAAGTATGCCTTAGAAAACCAGATAGATCACTAAATGTATCACTTAACAGAAACCTCCAGCAATTCAGTAAAATAATCAGTAAAATATTAGTAAAATAACCGGATTTCGTAAAACCTGAAATGCTTTGTTCAGAGTCTCCTTGCTATGCAGGAGCTTTGAAAAACTCTTGTGACAAGTGCAGAAAGGCTGTGTCTCAAGGTTTGCATTTTGATCTGTTCACTAGTAAATTCTCCAAAAGCATAGATAATGACAACATTTAGCTAACAAAGGTTAGTTTAAAAGCAATTTTAAAAGATATTTCAATGGAGGGAAAGAGAGAAGGGATGAAGAGACCAATTAACCAATTTTTCTTGGCCTTTCTCTCACACGCAGACACATTCTGTACAAACCCCTGTTTTGATGTATTATTTTAATTAATCCCAGTCTTTTGATTTCTAAAAGAAAGAAGGTTAGCAAATGTAACAATGCTCGAGAGTTTCTTTATCGTAAAAGACACATAATTTCAAGCATTTAATAAGGTAGATTTATTCTGGGTAGTTTAGTTTGCACATTCACTCAAACAGCCCTCCCCAAAGACAACATTAAAAATGTGATTAGTTAGCTGCCATCAATAACACAAAATAGGAAAACACTCTCTGAAGGGACAGCTTTGTGGAGGGCACTGCACAGTGTGTAGTAAAAATATATGGCCTAATAAGTTTACATTTGCAGGCTCATTTGTTAAAACTCTTGAATTTCTAATTTGTGTCGGAAAGATAAATGGATGGGGCCTCAGTAAAGTGTGAGATTAATACTGATGGATGGGGATTCAGATTTTTGCTAGCCTCTTACTTCTGTACAACCCAGTAGGCAGTTTATGGGGAAAACCAAATGTAAATAAAAAAAGAGGACATTATTTACCTTGGTCAAGGCCAATTACCAGTTATATTGTTCTTTTCAACTTTATTGTTTGGATGTAAATTATCCTTATCTAATTATTGTTTAATGCATTTTGGTAATCAAGCCCTTACAAAGTGTAATTAGATGCTAAAAAGGACAGGCACCCCATGGTTACTCTGAAACACTGCAAATAGTCAAATGGTAGAAATGGAGTCCTCTGGGACCTTTTCAGGGCATAAGGTGGAAGAAGAATAATAAAACATATTATATAATAAAAAATTGCTTTATACCTGAATCAAAATGCTCACATAAAATTAAAATGAACTGAGGTTAATATGAATAATAAAATAGGTGGGATCTGCGTATGCTGTACACAGCTGATTTCAACAGCTTTCCCTCCACGTGCAGTGCCACCACCATGCTGCGAAGAGACAGACACCAGAAGTGACAGAGGAATTTCTTACCTGTCTGGCAGAAGATACTTCTGAACTTGGATGATCTTTACCAACACAGAGAAAGTTCTTCTATTCTCTTCTAACAAAGTAAGTTGCCAGACACCTTGTCAAACTAAAATACATAGATGTGGCAGAAGGGCATGCATTAGTAAAGGGAAAAATAAAAAGGAACACTTCAACATGAACAAAACAAAGGTCACTGCTGCTATGCTTCTGTATGTGTAGTATCTTTAGAGCAAAGTTAATCCAGAAGTGTTCAATATCTGTAAAACGTGTGTCACAATGTCAGTACAGGTTCATAGAGGTTGCCAAATCTGAGGTCTCCAAAGAGACACAGCTTCAGGCACCCAGCTCTGAGCAGTGATGAGGCTGCAGCTGTATTCCCAGTAGGCAGACACACAAATGCATGTGTACAATACATGTGTATAAACAAACATACCTACCCTACTACACAGATCAACATAGGCACACATACATGAACACAAATGGCACTCGTGGCTTCATCCTGTTCTCTCTGGCTGATCAAGATGAAGGCTTGCAGGGAAAAATACAGATATAAATGTAATGTGGATCTCTCCAGCAGCTGGGCTTGGACACGCAGCCTGTCCAGTAAATTGCTCCTGGATCCTCTTGTCTCCAGGTGTCTCATATACACCCCCACACCAGTCTCTCAGCCAACCCACAAGATCTGTCCAGCAGTTGGATAGGACTCCCATGGTGCTTCCAGTAGCCAACTTCTCCCATGGTCTTACCCTTAGATACCCCCTGGCTCCTGGGCCACTTTGCCTACTCACCAGTTAGTTCCTACCCTGACCATCCTACAGCAGGTCCTGTGAAATCCCAAACCATTCTTCCCTTGCATCCCATAACATGGCCCATGTGCCTAGGAAGTGATCTCCCTCAGTCCAAAAGGTGCTCTGGAGATCTGCTTACCTTGACTGGTGGTGACAGGCTTCACCCCTGGGGCTGACATCTAGTCTGTGATGGGGCTGGAGGTTGCTAGGCAGGGTTTTAGTTGGGTTACCCCAGTTACCATTGCTCATTTGTGCACCTTTGTGCCTGTAGAGATGAGATTTTTATCACATAACCTAGCATAGACTACTACCTTGATGAGCTATATACTTAAAGAATTTGAACAGCCGTCTCCAAGGAAGCAGGCAGAGATAGCCACAGGACTTGAAGGGAAAAATGGTGTCCCCCCCAAAAAAAAGAGACGGGATCAAAATTGTCTGTTTAAGAAGCTTAACTTAAAATGTAGTGGCAATCAGAAAGGTGGCTCATATCTATTTTTTTTCACTGAGGTGTAATGGTTAGATGTTTTTTGACTCTATACACTTCCTCCAATACTAGTGGTATTTCATTATTTCTTATTCTCTGTTTCAGAAGAAATATAATTATCAAACTTTGGAGGCAGGTGCTTTTTCAGGTTCAGTGTCATCCATTGCAATTTAGGTTGCATTATTGGTGTAGGTACTTCAGCCTGTAGCCTTACTCCACAGATACATGAATAAGGATATCAGTTCTCTGTGAACCAAAGAAATCAAATCCCAGCTTCCTTTTCTTCATTAAGAGAGGGAATTAATTTTCTTCATAGCAGCTCATGCAGTGCTGTGGTTTAGACTGGTGACCAAAACAGTGTATATAACTCACTGATTTTTTAGAGGCTGCTGAGCAGTACTTGAACAGTTTCAAAAGCTTTCTCTGTTTCTCACTTTCCCCTCTACCAGGGAGGAGGCTGGGAGTGGGTGAGAGGTTGGGAGGAGGCACAATGGGAACAGCTGACCCCAATGGACCAGAGGGGTATTTGATGGACAACATGATGTCCTGCTTAGCAATAAAACTGGGGAGTAGTCCAAGGCTGCTCAGATGGATCTGGCTGAACATGGATCTGCTGGTGGAAGGTGATTGTGTTTGCATCACTTGTTTTGTGATTTTTTTTCTTTTACTTTTTAAACCATCTGCATTCCGACCCATGGTTTTCCTCTAGTTTTCACTTTCCCAATTCTCTCCCCCATCCCACTGCAGGATGAGTGAGTGAGCAGCTGGTGGATGCTTAGTTGCACCACAATAGTTATACAGTGTATATATGTGTGTGTATATATATATATATATATATAATATATTGCCAAATAAAGATAAAACTGAGATAGAACTGAAGAATATCTTAATGGACATATGTAAATAGTAGTTAGTGTAGTTTTGAAAAAAAGAAGGTGAGGCAGTGACTTAACACATTCTACACGAATAGAAAGCTCTTCAAGCTGTGGGGGTCAATTTTGACAAGGATAATTTAGACAATAATTCACTGTTATATGGCATTCTTAAATTAAGATTTGATGTCTTCCTAAGAACAAGGCTGAGCCAATTCTGTGTTGAGTGAATGTCTATATCCATGCTTCACTCTTGCACACAGGCATTTTCAGCTCCTGAGCCTGCAGCTTTGGAACAACCTGCCTCACTGCCTGTTTTGCATTGAGAACAGAAAAGGGCAGGATGCATCTTCTTCCTACAACTCTTTCCTAAGTGCTGTGCTCTAATTCAACCATAAATTCCTATACATGATGCAGAAACTACTGACTGAAGTTCTACAGCTGGTGTTAATATAGAGGTCAGAATAGATATGCTCATGCCACTCCTTACTAGCTTTGCAAACTCTGAATTTGTTAAAATGGATACTTATGTCTCAGACTCAAATAATAACTGAAGAAAACTGATGGCTGTTATTACCATAAAGTTTGGCTCTAGTTTCTGTATTACTCATGCATTGATATGAGTGCATGTTTAAATGCATGTTTATTTGAAAAGGTCACACAATAATCACAGCACTAATGCCAGAACAGCCCTTTTGCTGTGAATAAAGATATTGCCTTGTTTGTAACTGGCTGCAGCTCTACATTCTGGCTAGATAAAGAATCCATTTGTATTAGAGAAGCTCACGGCCTGAAATCTGAATTTCATCACTGGAAGCAATTACAGTATCAGTGCAGTCTCTGCACATAATCCCTCATTTAGTAATTTAATTAAAAACAAGTAGTACCATGAGCACCAGAACTAATGAAGCTTAGTTTCCAATAGAACTGTGTCACATGGTTGATTGACTTTTAGCTGAGCTATGAGGAAGCTTCTGTGTGAGTCCCTCTTCTGTTTCCATAATTCAGGAAAATTTCCTTTTTCTAGTTCAACAACATTGAACATTTTGTATGTCTGTTGCTTCTGACATAGTTTGGCATAGCAGGAAGGGAGCAAGTTTGGCTGGGGCAGCTATAGCAAGAAAAGGATTCTCAGAACTGAGCACCCAAAACCCAAACAACCTCTATACTACTTCAAGTATACCAAGCTTTCTTCCTTCTTGCAACTCTGAACCATGGGTTCTCTACAGCATAAGCCTGGGCAATAAAACCAGTAACAACCAGAGTTATTCAAGAAATTCCATTTAAAAGTAACAGTTTCTACAGAGCCCATACTCTGGGCTGCGTATTCCTAGAGTTCATTAGTTTCCCAGCACTTGTGTGCACTGAACAGGTGAGCATGCATGCCTTATTTGTAAGGTCCTCTGGCTGCAGAAGCTCAGCTCTTTTGGGGAACTCAAACATGGCTCTAGGAAACTCAGTTTAGGCTCTTGCTTTAAAAGTGTATTACCATGCAAAGCTTCAGGGTTGTATTAGAAAGGCAACGCAAGACATTGACCTGCTGGAATGAGTCCAGAAGAGGCTGCTAAGTTGATCAGAGGCGTGGAGAACCTCACCTATGAAGACAGGCTGAGAGAGTTGGGGCTTTTCAGCCTGGAGAAGAGAAGGCTTCAGGGAGACCTTGGAGCACATTGCAGTACCTGAATGTGGCTTACAAGAAGGCTGGAGAGGGACTTTTCACAAGGGCGTGTAGTGTCAGGACAAGAGGGAATGGAAAGTGAAAGAGAGCAGGTTTAGATTAGATATTGGGAAGAAATTCTTTACTGTGAGGGTGGTGAGACACTAGAACAAGTTTTCCAGAGAAGCTGTGGATGCCCCATCTCTGGAGGTGTTCAAGGCTAGGTTGGATGGGGCTTGGAGCAATCTGGTCTAATGGAAGGTGTCCCTGCCCACGTCAAGGGGATCAAACTAGATGATCTTTAGAGTCCCTTCCAACGCAAACCTTTTTATGATGCTATGATTCTAAGTGTGAGATAAGGGCTGTACACCCAAAAGTTTCAGCAACAAAAGGGTCAGGAGCGGGCAGGTACTATGACCCTGGCTTTACTGCACTCCTGAATGAATGTTAGCTAAAAAGTGTGTATTCTTCTCGAAAGTTAAACCAACTGAGTAGCAGAACTGGGGCTGGCTGGTTACATTATTCTTCATGAATTTTATGCAGAACAGGTATAAGTTCTGTAATGAATCCATGTGCAATTGCTTTCAACTCTTCTCCAAGCGGATGACAGTCCTGTGTATGTTCATCCACATTTGCAGCTCAGATGGATCACGATGTTTGACATTTCAAAGACTAAAAATGATCTAAAAAATAAACACACTGCAGTAATTTTGAAGGCTGATCAGCCTTTTAATGTGGTGTCAGTTTACTGTTATTTTGTAAATTAGGCAGTGATTTGATTCTTTATCAATTTTTAGTGGTGTTTAACATCCCCTAACTCATGAAGAAGGCAGCATTGGTAACCTGAAATGAAGCTTTTATCTACTTGAGAAACAATGACAAGTGTTTTAAAAAATTTGGGATGACTTAAGTACTCATGAAAGAGATGCTAACACAGATACCATGCCAGGGTGCCTTGTGAGCTTCCAGGCAGTGCTCTGACAAGTCCCCTCCATCTGCCAGCAGTAGTTATAGTAAGGGGTATCTGCTTGAGCAGTGAATCTTATTGAAAAAGGGGGAATTCAAACCCAAATAGGGGATATAGATAAGGAGTTCCCCTGGATTTGGGGCTTACTTGTTTCATGCCTCCATCAATGGAAAGTGCACTCCCAAAACACTTAACAGAGAACTGGCTTTGATGGTTTCAGTAGAGGGGAACTCCTTAAGCCTCAGTTTTGAGGAATGAGTATAGTTTTATTGATGTGACTCAGCCAGTGTTACTGGTAATCAGAATTGAAACAGGTGTTTCATTGGGTTTGGGGTTTTTTTGAGGTTTTACACCATGCCATAGATTTTTTAAAGGATTTTTTATTTTATTTTTGAGGGGTTCCAGATCCTAACACAAAAGCATGGGAGGCATCATGCAGCAGATGTATCTACAGAAAAGAATTTTGCCTAGAAGAGGTGTCTGGATCATAGAATAATAGGATATCCCAAGTAGAAAGGAATCTACGAGGATCACCAATCCAGCTCCCAGCCTTGCAAATGATCACCCCAAGAATCACCCATATGCCTGAAAACATTGTCCAAACACCTCTGGAACTCTGTCAGGTTGGTGCTGTGACCACTTTCCTGAGAAACTGTTCTAGAACCCAACCACTCTGGGTAAAGAAACTTTTCCTGATAGCCAACCTAAACCTAACCCCTGACACAGCTTCAGGCCATTCCCCTGGGACATGTCACTGGTCACCACAGAGAGGAGATCAGTGCCTGCTCCTCCTTTTCCCCTCACAAGGAAGTTTTAGACTGCAATGAGGTCTCCCCTCAGTCTCATTTTCTCCAGCTGAACAGACCAAGTGACCTCAGCCACGCCATGTATGGCTTCCCCTCTAGGCCCTTCACCATCTCTGTAGCTCTCCTTTGGATGCCATTACTAAATGTGATAAGATATGGGAAAAACTTCTGCAGAAGGCCTTTGCTCACAGAGATACTGAATGCTTCAGTCAAGGCTACCCTTGCAAATATATTGTTTACTTCTCAGTGATTTTGTCAGAGACAAAAACAACTTTATGAAGAGTTTTCAGCACAATACATTAATAGTGAAATTGCTGTCAAGGTATTCTTCTTTCCAATCTTGTTTTCGTGGAGGTAAAGAGTGTGTTTTGGATTAATTTAATTTACCATTAAATTTGTCATTTAAATTACTTGACCATAAGAGAACAGTTCTGTGTGTGGCAGCCAGATCTGTGGTAGCAATGAAACAATTTGAGTTGCCTGAGTTGACTATAATTTAAAAGAGAAAAGGTGGATTTGAGGTTTCTGGAGTGGACAAGCAAATAGAATATGGATTTGATTAGAAATAAAGTGCAGTCTACTCTGCACATAAGTTATAGGTGATGACATGGTTGATTATCCTCCAGGAAAATTAACACCAGCCATCACCAAGTGAGTTAGGTTTTCTGAAAAAGCAAGTTGACAATCCTCCTTATTTTTACAGTATTTCCCAAGAAATAGGGATTTTAAACTCTTTATGCTTGTGCCATCAAAATGGCTTCATGATCTGTCTTTCAGCCTTTGAGTTCTACCTTAAGACAGAAAATTTCGTCTTGTGTGAGTTCTTACCATATCGAGTAGGAGCCATCTGAAGAAGTCAGCTGTACCAAAACAGGCTTTATGAACCAAAAAACTCCCAGGTATTTGATGGATTCACAGGTGTGTTTAGGACATGATACAAAATTTCTGGCCTCTCTTACACCTGTGTGAACCCAGAGCAATTGTAATGAGATGTATTAGGGATGAGGAAGCAACGCCATACAGGTAAAGACTCTTCTGGATTGCAATGCTGAGACAATGGCTTGCTCACTGTGTGTGCAACTCCTAAAAGTGATAGCTAATAGTTTCAAATGCACTTTCTCTTTAAAGTGGTGAAATAATTATCTGTGGGTAGTGAATATTAGGAAGTATATGAGCAGCAAATAATTTACTACTGGCATTATCTAATAATGATCTCTAGATGAAATTGCAAGACTGCAGTGTTTTTAGAGCCCATTTGTGACCCATAAAATATGGGTTAAAACCTCACATTCCACCTCTTGGTTTTGCAATTATTACTGCAAATGGTGGGAAAGTACAAAGCAATCACCAGTAGAAGAGATCTTTTAACTACTATCATTTCTAAAACCATTAAAAAAGATAGAACTTACCCAAAAACTTGATAGCTGATCTCATTATATTCACCAGTGAGACAACATAAATGTAACTTGTAGTATTAGCTTAGATAACTTCCCAAATTAATCTTCTTCTAAGTGATAATATAATTTTTTTGTCATAAGAGACAATTAAACAGTCTAAGCCTACATTTAGAATGGAAATTAAGATAGTAAAGCAAGGACCAAAACAGGATAAGACTGTCTTCTAGAAGCCTATCAGGCCACCCGTGGGGGAAATTAGAGAGTTTCAGCCATGTCATAAAATAAGTTTTTCTCATAATAAATGTACATGAGAGATGACAATAGTTTTTATATTAATTACAGTAACAGTAAGAAAGTTTCCCACATGAAAAATATGGACAAAGCCTCTGAAGGAACAGTTTTAATGTAGAGTTTGTCAAATTCATGACAGAGACAATGTGTTCTACCCAGTCATTGTCAGAAACATTGAATTGGAGTCCTAAATTTTTGTAATGAAAATGAAACCTACAGTCAGGGAATATTATGCAAGGGAAACCTTATCACTAGCAGTGCCTCCTACAAGGGATATTCATGCTCTTGGAAAGATCACACAATGTAAAATCCAGAGAACATAGCTTGGGACTCAAGATACAATCAAGACAGAATTTAGGAGATCAGTTCCTGTGCCCTAGTTCTGAGGCTAGTTTTCATTTTATTAGATTGGATTCAACAAGCTACATCTCAGGTCCGAAGACAACTTTAAATATAGAACAGGCTGCAGGCAAAGCATGAGAGATGTCTAGAACATTGAAGAGGATGTGTTAATATACAAGTGAAAGGCTTTAACCTAAGAGGCATGGTGACTTCAACCAGTAATAACCTTATAAACTCTGATGACTGGAAGCAAAAAAGTTGTTTCCAAACTATCTGTGTAAAAAACCAAACCAAATCCAGTTGAAACCAAAACAAATCCCTGTGCTCCCTCCCCCAGCGGATTGAAAATAAATGACCTGATTTATGGCAGATGTCTGCCCCTTCGTGGAATCTGCGTTCCTCTCCCCTCGCCATGCTGCACCCCTATCACTGAGTGGCACTGTGTTAAAGGAGATCCACAGGCACACCACAAGTATGCGCTGGCAAAGCCCCATAATCCAAAATGGCTACATGCCAATGTCAACTTTCCCTGACTCCACAGAAAAATACTGACCTAGTGATGTAAGAAAAAGTTTCCCATGGAAACTTTCCCATGGAGTTTCCACCTCTTGAGATGAAAAGTAGTTAGAAGTAACTGGCTGTGAAGCACAGGGACTTTTCAAATGGATTCATGCTTCTTTCTTTTCTAAAACCTTCCCTAGTACTCAGTATAAGTTTTACTACAGAGACCTGTGTTTTGAAATAGTATTCAGATCAACCCCTTGATTTCCACATCCCTACCATAGCTGATCTCTCACAGGAAATTCTGGAAGAGGTGTTACTGGGAGGTGCTGAAACAGTAGAAACACTGAAATTACTTCTTGGAAGTAACTGTAACTCATACTGACCTCACTGGTAACGTATTTTATGATAGAATCCCAAGCTACTCAGGTAGAATGAGCCAGGCAGACTCAGCAGGGACCTACATAATCTGTGTAGCAGTGGCTTCTGCAGAAGAGTTTTGTGCCAACCCATGGTAGAAACCATCTCCTCCAGACTCTGAAGAAAACATGACTTTGGCACACAGCCGCTGTTTCGCTGGTGAAGTGTATAGGGATATGTACAAGCCAAGTTACACACTATGAATTTGGATTTTTTTTCTGGAACGGCACCTGACCCAATCTATTAACAAAAGAGCCCAGTTCTAATTGAGACATCTGTGAGTTTTCTACAATTTCTCATTTGATCGTTATTGCTATATCCTTTCTTGAACCTCTTTGGTTTGAGCCATAGCTCCAAGGAAAAGCACTTTTGTTATACAGCTCAGTGTAAGCAAGTTTGACAGAGGAACACCCATCTGCAGCACTAGATACCAGAAACAGTGGATACAGTGTCTTCAACAAGGAATTTTGCTAGGCAGCAAGGAGGAGGGAAGAAGAAAGGAGAAGGAAGGAACTGGGATCCCACAGTTTTGTCTGAACCATTAATGAATCACGAACAGCAATCTCAGGCATGTCACCTGCAGCATAATCCATGCTTTACAAAGATCCACATTGGGGTAGACCCAGCCAAAACACATTACGATAGATGGTGTCTCTAGTGTTATCAATTACTCTGTTACTCTTAAAAAACATAAGAGGATTGATAGTACCTAATTTAACTCCATCAAAAGAGAGTGAGATGAGGTCAGATATCCCTTGTCTCTGACACTGTTGTGATGACTGCAATGAAAACACAATTTCACTGTCCATTCACCATAGTCCTTGACTGCTGATCCTCAAAAGACAATTTCTGGTGCCCCATGCTTTAAAAATTACTTCCTAGTGGCAATTTGCTAGCATTTTTGAATTTTCCTATCCACAGGTTCAGTAAGATAGGAAAAACTCCCAATTAAGCTTTGTGAATAAAATATAAACATTTAAAAGCAACACAACCCAAGCACTGCTGAAACCTGAAACAGTGCAACAGAAGAGAAAACTGATGCTCTCTCTTTGCAAGTGAAAGTGCCACTTGACTAAACATGTTTCCATGGAGGAGAGAGGGAAGGACGAACTGACCCTGACATGGATAACAAGGGCTTAATAGTCACCTCTTCCACCCTCATCTCCTGCAATGCTTTTTAGTCTTTCCCTGTCCAATCTGGCTCTCACAGGAAGAATGCATTCTAGGATCTCCCTAACAGTTTCAACAACTTCCGCAACTATCAGGCACAAATTCCCACAGATGCTGTTTGTCTCCACACTCACTTCGGGGAAGGGAAATGGGGAAAATCCTTTCTCCCAAAATGATGCTATCTTGTCCATCTAACTGAGAGGACATTGGAAGGTTGCATCATCCATTCCACCTCTCTGACAGAAAGGCATCCTCCAGAGACTAAGTGCTACAGCTTGAGATGTGAGAGAGAAAATACTGTCTAGAAACCTGCATCCATAGATAAGGTTCTTTTGCTCTTTTTTCTTTTTTTTTTTGGTAGAGAGGGTTTGGGGTGCATGTTTTTTCAGATTTACATTTAATTTCTACACTGGAGTTTTGGAATGGGCTGAGAATACAAAGCTGGCAATACTAAGGTAGTCTTGCAAATACTTTGGGGCAAAAAAGTTAGAAAATATTAAAATATCTAGTTAATTTCCAAAATTCTTCATTTATTAAAATCTTGTTGCTGCTTTTCAAACAGCTAGAACTCTCAGCCTTTCAGATCAACAAACATAATTATTTTCTTTGGAATGAAATACTATAATTCATCTGGTTTCCCAAGGATATGAAACGCACATGATTGTGCTCTGTGATCATTTGTGTGTGTACACATTGTCAGGCACGTATGCATTCATATCTGCACTCTTCACGATAATAGTTACAAATACATTACCTGATTTTAACGCTAATTGATAAGTTCCTACATTTTTACAAGTGTTGTAGAATGCAGTTGTTATAGAAATTGGCAGGAGTTCTATTCCTTGCCTGGAGGAGTGAAAGGCTGCAATGCAAATACTGACACTACAGGCAATTCACACAGGAACTGAGCCTAAAGATGTAAATTCTTAACAAATGAGATATCAGCTACTCTGCTGGTGGAAAATCTAGCAGGTTTTGGAACTACCAGAAAACCAATTGATAACTTCTTTGAGAAACGAGTCTCTGCTATAAGGCATCTTGAGACCATTTTGTCTTTCCTGAACATGGCTACCTTTCCAATCCAGAACCCTGAATGGCACTTGGGTTTGTCTTCCTTTTAAAGTAAGTAACACATCCTTTAACACAGGACAAAAAAAATGCCATTAGCAATGCTGAAGGGCTCACTCCTTCCATATTCCTCTAAGACCCTGTCCTTTATTCCAGTTCAATTCTCAGATTAACTTCTCGCAGAGCGGGGTTATTAATTTGCTGCATAGTAGCATCAAGGAATAGTAGTTCCTGGTGGAGTTCTAGGTTGGAGCTCTGCCTCCTACTTCAGTTTCCCCTCTATCTGTAGCATTGGTTTAAATGTGCTTACTCGATAGCAATATTTCCACATTGTGTGTTTGCATGAACACCACAATATTGACTGTACTTTCCTGTGGCCACACCTCAGCAGAAAGCAGCTGATGCTTCAGACCAGGGAGTCCTTGAGAGCAGAAAGGAGATTCATGGTACTGAAATAAATAGTTTATTTGGGGGAGGAGGGACAGTCTTGACCACAGATCTCTGTCTGAAATGTTTCAACACACTGTCTAGAGAGAGAAATTTTCTTCTCTTGTATTTCTGACATTTCTGTGAATCCCTTTACTTCACATGCTGTTCTCACCTTCCAACAGCTGACCTTTTCTCTTCCCATTCACCTCCCTATTCAACAAGTCTCTCCTTTCCTTTTGCCATCAAGGGATGTACTGCCACTTGGCAAACTGTTTGACATCAAAGCTGTGCATGTGACTTAGGAAGGTCTGATTTCTGGCTCCATTAGGTCAGCACAGACCCGTTCAATATTCTTCAGATACCAAGCTGGCTCACTCTTCTGCATGGAGCTGGCAAAGAAATGTTCTCTCCCTCTCCTCTTCATTTTATGTGCACATTAAAAGTATCCATGACCAAATCAAAAATTGTGCAGCTGTTTCAGTAGCTGCAAAACTGCTTAGAACAGAGAGCCCAGAGTATAGAGAAAGAGACCTTTGTGAATTGAACACTCTCTGAACTAACTTGTTTGTGAAAACCCATGTATAATTAAAGCCTCTCTTGTTAGAGAATGGAGCCATACTTAAATACACACAATGTATATCTTTATTTCCAGCTCAAATTTTTTTATGGGACATTTTCCAGCAATGCGTATTATGTGGCTTTGGCAACTGCAGTGCATCATCATCATCATCATTCAAACAGTGGAGCTCCCTGCTTCATTATGAGCATCTTTCCCCTAAAATACTTTTTGATGGACTGCAGTATAGGCAGTCTAGACCTGAACTGCATAATAAATGGATGCTATGATTCCTCTAATGGCAAGGTCCTTTCTCCCACTGCAAATGGAGATGTAATTCAGATGCACACTATCTCACCCTTTGCATGCTGAGAGACAAAATAAACAGCAGTATTCATTTGTCTGTTTCCATTTCCCTTACCAAAAAGTCAACTTCCAAAGAAAATGTTTACCAAAACATTTCCCTGAACAATCTGAATAATATTTTAATGGACCACTTACTTAGTTAGTATCTAATTAAATTTTGCATCATGAAGAGCATAGTCAAGTCACTGTGGTGTTGTGAATAAGGTTTCAATAAAAAATACAGAATAAAAAAAATCTGCAAAATAACCACCATTAAACTAATGAGTAAAAATTCAGCAGCTATAATAAAATCCACCAGAGAACAAATAAACTGCAAACAACCGTATTACCAAACAATATTAGTCAGGTTTCATCTTGTTCCCTCATGCATCCCGGCAGAGAACAGGAAAAAAAGAAATACTCAGAGGAGAACATTTTGATGGAAGGGCCAAACACACATACACAGGGAGATGCAGTAAACACTAGCAGCTGCATGGCTTAAGGTACAAAATAGTATAACATCTCTTAATTAAAAAATGAATTAATTGTTGTGAGTATATTTCTCTTGACAGAGCACGTTTTCCCTTCTGCAGAATGCAGTCGTTAGCACATTTAAAAAATAAACTTAGTTATTTTGACAGTTACACCTGTAATGCAAGGGCATAATATTAAGGAAGCAAGCAATCAGTCTTCCTCTTTCACTTGAACTTGGGCTTATCACACCCCACCTGGATCCTATAAATATTTTCCTAAAGGTTGCTCAGTTTCTGCACCTCTCCGCAACCCCATCCAGCAACAGACATCCATAATACTAAGCTTGAGCTGCTCCACTGAAATCGATCCTCACGTGCCTAAGTGCTTTGCTGTGAAGGGGACTGCTATAAGACCATTGCCCTGTCACTCCATGTAGAGTGATTTCCCTGCTGTGCAGTATAACTCTGTAAATGTAATCTGTTCAGTACTCCAAATAAATACCTCCACTGGAACATTCACCTAGGGCTTATTTGTGACGTGTGTGAATGTTATTTATTAGAAAATTTAAACATTATTGCAGCCAATTAGAAAAGCACTTTTTATTACTTGCAGCCTTTGCTGCTGCCAGTGCCCCACGTCCTCCCCCTTGACACCACCGTTATATACTGGCTCACTTAAAAGGCACAGCCACTGAGTGTGCCCAGCGCTGCAAAGAAATTCTGTCACCTGAGCCCCAGGCGTGCTGGTAGGTTGATTTCATCTGTGCTGCCGGTGCTTAAAATCAAGCAGGCAAGAGCACAAGTATTTGCAGGACCCAAACTTCTACAGATTCATAAATTAGGAGTTCAACCAGCACAAGAGAGGCGTTCCTTCCTCTGAGCTGTAGTTCTAAGTACAGAACATATTTCTGAAAGAATAATGTCCTGTACTCTATGCTCCAAATTTTTAGGATGCTTTCCAGTCCACTTCCTCTTGGCCCATGTTTGGGCAAAATCCAAACTACAGATATCATAAACCTCTCTGTGTATATTAGTTTTCTGCAGGTAAAGCAGTACTTGCAGGTAAAGCAGCACTTCCTGAAGAGTTTCACTTTTATTGCTGTTTACCCAAGCTTTCTTTAAATGTCTGCTCATTAAAGAGGTAGGGGAGGCTTCTAGTTTGTAAACGCACTGTTACAAAGTCCCATAAAGAACTGCAGATCAACCCTACAATTTAAATACACAAAACATATATTTTCTTTTGCGTAGACGTCCTTAGCTGTATAAATAAAAAGTGGATTTACGTGGTGGATTTCTGAGAAAACTTTTCAAAATCAAGTCATTTGGATAAATGTTTGACCTAAAGAGGATTATTTTCATTCCATCTTCATGCATATTTGTAGTCTCCTCTGAAAGGTACTGTGATAGCAAAATGCAGACGGCTTTGACTCCAGCTATCAGCCCACAAAATCAAAAGTAATTATGTGGTAAAATTGTGTATATTTGTATCCTAGACTCGACCTGAAGAAGCTGTAGAAACAAGATATTAAAAACAGTCTGCTTAACACAGACACTTAACTTTGCCTGAAACCATCGTATGAGTGGCTTAATCCTACAGCCGCGGTGGCTTCATTTCTCAGTAATGTCAGTGGAAGGGTGGAGATGCTTTGAAACGATCCCAAAGGAAAGAACCTTAAATTAATCTAAATTTGGACATAATCTCCTGCTTTTTGAGACCTTGTAATACACCCACTGCTTTTCACTGAGGAAACAGTGCACCTAACTGCTCCAGCAGACTGGGAACTGCTACCTTACTTAAGGAGACTGCTTTTTCTGTGCCTCACAATTAAGTCAAGGCTAGGAGATTTCTGCCTCAGGATCTGAGTTAGGTTCTGAACAGCTTGCTCCTGTTTGTTTTTGAAGTCTCTGTGCCTGGAACTGACCAAGGAGTTAAATTTAGTTTATGGAAGTATGAAGTAGGAAAAGGATTGCTGTGGATACACTCAAACCAATTGATCACATCTGTTTGTTTGCAAGTCTAAATATGTACATTAATTTGTTGTTCATTAACAATTCTGCTTGATAATACAGAACAGAATATGCTGCATATAAGAGAAAGACATTCTAGCTAAAAATACTTTCTATCGGTGAAAGACTTTACAGAAAAAGGAAAATAAGCATATATATGCCATAAAATACATAGAAATATATACATATAGGTACTCATATTTATATAAGAGAAAAGAATGGATGAATGCCTATCATTCTTAAATTCTGAATTAATACTGCCTTCAGTTATTTTCCATGTGTTTTCTTTACTTGTTTTTTTAAGGAGGTTTATTTAAATTTAGCTGGGAGCTTTCCGACTGAATTTCCTGATTTAATTTTCCATGAAACATACAGTACTAATTTAAATCACAATGTTGTGATTTTTGTTATAACATGTCTACACACCTCTGAAACCACTCCCCAGCAGTGCTGAGCAATTGGCAGAGGCTATGTTATAAACCTTTTTATATTATTTATTCATTAATTATTTGTCAGATGTGTAGGTCTCATTCTTCAGGCATTCTGACCTGTTACCTTGCAGTAAACAAGGCTGAAGAAAGAGAGGAGAGCTGGTAAACTCTGGTAGGATATATCAGCAGGAAAGATGTTCCTCCTGTACTCAGTAACCTGACATTTAGGACCTGCCAGGGTATGAGAGCCCTAGGCTCAACTCACTCTTCTGTGTGGCAATATTTGACTGTCAGTCTCCCATTGCCCCAGGGTCTGTCTTGCCAATGCAATCGTACCAGGTTCTTAATTTCTCTTTAGCTGCTTTTTCCTTCTTTATAATTATTAAATATTAATGGGAGAAGGAGCTGGTGTCCAGATCTCTCACACTCTGGATGCGTGCCCTAATCAATAGGTTACCACAAAAAAGGACAAAGACTCTTTCTCTGACAGTGTATCTTTTCATGTCCTTGTCTTTCTCCTAAGCTCCTAAAATCAAGGTATTTATTGCATTCAGCATAAAATTGAGTTCTTACATTTTTTCCTAATGGAAAACTTAAATTAAACTTCAAACTTAGTTTAATTTAAACTTTTATTCCTGCCACCACAAAAAACCTTCCCCCATGCCTCAAATCAGGGTCAGGTCAAGACTAGAGAGTAGATGCAAACAGAATGGGAAATGAGGGGCAGCAGCATAAATGAAGCAGCCGAGAACAGAGCTCCTGCCCAGACTTGTGTCTGCATGTATGATATTTCCTAATTAAAAAGTACAGTTTTAATCATCTCTTCCACTCACAGTAAGAGAAATGTTACTCTGCCATTGGATAATGTGAACTGACAGAAGAAAGGTTGCTGTCACTGCCACAAGAGTGAGACATCCTTTGAGGTGCCCTACAAACAGCCTCAGCTGAATACTCTTCTCAAGTAAACTCTGCTGCCAGGTGAAGCAGGCTGGAATATATCCCTTTGCCAATACAGCTGTTCCACTCCAATAAAAAACATTTACTCTTTATCAAGCACAAATCAAAATCAAGGACAAATAGTATCTACCACAAATCAAACAGGTGGAAAGAGCCCTGGGCAACAGTAAAAGAGCCAGAACTGCCACCAAACTTGCTTTGCCATTATGGTGTTAAATTTTGTATGTGCATGTATAACTGTTAGATTAGTGATTCTCTCTGGGTTATTTCTTTATTTGCTGTTCCATCCTCCTTATGTTTTCATGTATTCAGCTAAAGAATTTTTCCACAGGGTATGCCCTTGAGCATATCACCCATCTTTGCTGGATAGTAATCTCCTCAAAGACAAAGTGATAATTGCAATATGGACTGTGGAATCCCAGCCTGATAGAAAATCTGAAATTTTTGAAATGCCAAAGCAGGTGAAAGGCAACAAGATGTCTTTAATAGAAATCACTCTTACTGTACAACCACCACTAGAGAATCATCTCTAATCAGCTGTTTGAGATGTAAGCTGTTGAGAAGAGGATGTCAGATAGTCCAACACAGTTTCAAAGTTTTGTTTATTGTCTTTGTGAGGGAGAGGAAACAGAGTTTTCAGACTCCCTCAGATTTGACTACACCAGCCCCAGTTGAAATCTTTTCCTCGTTCTGGATAAAACTCTAGCCAATGTCCTTAAGGACTAAGTGGCTTCTTCCTCATCCAGTCTGTCTCCAGTAGCCACACAGTCCAATCCAGTAGTAGAAATCCTGTATTTCTCCAATACAGAAATCAGCAAGAAAAGTATTTGGGGCCTTTTTCTGCCCTAGCCCAGGTTTTGAAGGCTTAAAATGTATTCCCCCTTGGCTGAAGATATTTTGGCAATGATTCCAAATTATATAAAGTCTAATTTGCAATGTAAGTTGATATAATACATGAACAACAGCCAAACTGAAGAGTTAAAATAATTTTTGCCCAATAAAATTTTTTAGGGACACATATATGGACTGTTTCCTCAGAAAGGTGTTTCTGTAGGAGCACAGAAAATGTAGTGGATCTATATGAGCCCTTACCGTTTCTCCTATGCAAGGAAAGAGAGAGAATCTCAGTTTTAATGTGCATCAACACAAAAACCTGCTTTTTACTTCCACTTAGCAACCATATTATAATTAGAATGATGTAAAATCTTAATAAAGACAAAAAAAGAGAGCTTGCCATTTTCACAGACTAGCAGATAAAACCTTTCTGGAATATGGCTGATTTATCTCAATGTACTCAAAGACCAGAGAAGCTAAGATCTTATCCCAAACAAATCATATGTTTTATAAATAAAAATATATATTCTCCTAGAGTTTAAAAGAATTTAACTTGTGTTAACCAGTCATGGATTTGCACAGCTTCACACAGAAGAAAAGAGGACTAAGAATTTGTTTCCCCACTTGGAACATTCTCTGTCCTAGTGACAGAAGAGAGCTAGTACCACTCAGTAAGCAAAACTGTATTAAGAGCAACTGATGGAAATGCTTACTCTCTGTTTTTGAAAATGTACTAATATCTATCCTCAAAAAACCCTGTTTTATACAATATATGCTCACCTGATAAATTTTTGTAGCCCAGATGATATATACATGCTTTGCAGCGTTTAATTTAAAATACTCTCACCCTAATGGTGGGAAGAAGACCTTAGTTTATAGACGGAGCTCCAGGGGGTGCTTTGTTGTTCAGCTAAAGAAGTGGTTCATCTAGTGACTACTATAGAAGAAACCTCAAAATATTGAACCACCTATAAAATGTTATTTACCTGTGTGAAAAAAATTCTGGCAACTTACAAAGAAATACTGAAATACTCATGAGTCAGAACATTTGATTTTAAAATAGTTCTCTAGAAGATTTGATATTGCACCAGAATATTTTCACTCTACAATTATTTTAACATGAACTATCTCTTTCTCATACACACACGCACAAATCAGCCATCATGCTAAAGCACTGAATTATTGCCTGCTTGGTAAGACCTAATGCTTTTCCCTTCCTAGCCACCCAAGTGGATAAAGATAACTTTTCCTCTGTTCTTTATAATCATTGGCAATATTGGAAAGTTATTTTCAAATGGAGCATTTTCACGAACAACCTGTCATAACTGCCTGGCTTTGGAGCTCGCCTCACTCTTTTACATCATTTTATAACAAGACAACTCGCATGGAGCTTCGCTTCCTCCTTTTAATATGTCCACACTGAAAAGAGAGGTTTGGTGGTTTGTTAAGTCCAAGTTATCAATGGTTTAATTAGTATTTACAGTGGTCTTGTACTGTTCTACCACTGCCTTTAAGAGTCAGAATAACACAGCGACAGCAGAGACCTCAGCGTGGAAGAAGAGATCCAGAATCTCATGTGTGCTTGAACAGGCCATGCTGAGTGGAGTCAGCCATGGCTTCTCTGCTCCTGCTACTCCTGCTGACCAGGTAAAAGCTGGAGTAAACAGCAGCTGCTTATCCATGCTGCCATCACACCTTCGCTTACTGCACAAGGAGAGACCTAAGGAATCCAGCTTAAAAAACTTTTTCTGCAGTTCATGGTAACCAAAGGGATCAGCTCATGTGTCAAGGTGAATTATCTACAGAGCAAAAAAACCCCAAACCCAGAAAAATCCTCCCGCAACATTATATAGTTAGTAATAATAGTATGAAATTAGGAAATAATAATGTGTAGGACATTTAAAGTAAGGCTAAAACAGGCAGTAAAATGTGCTTCAACAAACTACCACCATCTGATCTACATCATGAATTCACTAGTTTGGGATCAACATTATCTATTACAAACTGAAAACTTACAAAGTAATAGTAATATACTCCAACCCAGATTAATATTTTTAAACGCTGAAAGGAATTCAAAGCTATTGAGACCCAAATAATAGCTCAGAAGCCAAGAATATGCTTGATTTTCCACAGAAATGGGTCACTTTTGGAACGGGTAAAAAACTTATAGACAAGATTGACTTTACAATACTTAACAGTGTGCATACTCCAAGAAAATAAAGAATTTTAAAGAACTTTTATGATTTATTAGTTACTTTGTGAACACTATAATGAAAATGTATCTAGTGAGATCTTTTGAGTCTTATCAATCTTTGTTACAAATTATTAGATTTTTGTAGAATAACATATATGCCTTACATAATCTATAATTAAATGAATTCCATTAGTTAAATGAAATTTCATACATAAATTGAATTTGGAAAATTATGAGTCAATTGTAATGAAACAGTTATTAATACCCACTGTATTAAGTGGTTACAATCACCAGATTCAGGTAACTCAAAAGCGAATCTTTTGAGACATGAGCAGTAACACAATAAAATATTATCTTCTCTTGTAATTAACACAGATAGAAGTATTTTACTAAATTCAGTCAGCACAGACTCAAATTGTTTGCCCAGTAGTTTCATTTGCTCACCTCCTTCTGCTCTTTAAATCATCTGTTTAGAGGGCTACTGGCCCATTGAAAACACAGTTATGGCACCTGTGGGCTCTCAGGTTGTTTTTTCCCAGGAAACAGCAAAGATGGGTGAAAGGAGAAAGAGCCAAAAGGGGTCAGTGTGAAATAATTAGAGCTCTTTCAGCCTCCCACTTCTGAGAGTACTAGTTTTGCAACGTTTTCTCCCAGAAAAAATAGTATAGTGAAAATTGAAGCTTAGAGGTATTCTTACTTTTTGGCGGATTTGCACCAATGCAGTGTCACAGGTGCTTTTTAACTGGCCAATATACTCCAGATGCTCGTTGATGGTATATTGAGATCCAAAAGAATCCTTTAAGGCACTGCTTGCTTCCAAGACCACTGGCTCTCAAGCTGAAGTGTGAGGTGTTTTTGTTGGGATCTCTCAGAAAAACTCAATTGCAAAATAAGGTCTTGAAACCATAAATAGGAAGATGCTGCTGGACATTCAAGAATAATCAAAATAATGAGGCAATGATTTCATAAATTGCTTCCTTACACTGTATGGTGTGTCTCACTCACACTGCCACTGTCGCTATCTCACGGTGCTCCTTTGTGTTCACTGTATACTCATCCTCCAAACTCAGGAAAAGTTCTCTTGAAGTTTTCCTCACATGTATTTTTGACCGCTTTTCCCACAGTTCTTAGATTCACCTATATAACCACAGTCCACTTTAGAGTCAAGATTAAAAATTATGTGCAGGGTTTCCCTGGTGAAAGATTGTCACTTTCCCTGCTTCTCTGAACCCCCAGTGTGAAAGACAGACAGAGGTCCTTCCTTGCATTCAGAAGCCCATACAGACCCTCAGCAGTGGCCCCGGCTAAAAAGCATCAATAGTGCATTCAGATAGGAAAGGGGGAACTTTGTTAATTAATTCTGATGAAGTCAATAATAATATTTTCTTCCCTCAGAAACAGTAACTTTTGGGCTGTCATGAAGGGCTTTTGATTGCTGTGGAAACTCCCACAGCAGCTTTCAACACTTTGTTGTGATCCACTGACTGCAGTGGATAGGTTTGCAAGGAAAAGAAAAATCGCTAGTTACTTATTTCCAAACTTAAAGGGGAGTCTTCCTTTCACATTTTCCTTTCTGCAAGGTGAGGGCTCTTGTAGTAGTGAGCTGTGCAGGCTTGTGTTTAAGTTGAAAAGCCTTGCAAGGATGGAGGGGGAACCTGCACGTCTGTCTCTTCCTCCTGTTGCTGCTGCAGCCCGGCATGCACTGATTTATTCAAATTACAGCAGACGATCAGCAGTGAGCCACTAATGGGGTAATTTACATCTCCCTTCATTCCCCTGATGTTTGTAGTGGAGAAAGCGTTGAGACAATGCAATGAAAATGAAAAGAAAAGAAGAAAAGCAGAGGACAAGCAGAAAAGAAAATGAAAAGTGAAATCCTGACTGAGGAACAGACTGACTCCTCTAGTATGTGTACCAAAACTTTTGATATATTTGCTGGGCTTCTGAGAAGAACAGAATGGTATGTTGTTCCTAATGCAAACATCATTCCGAGGCTGTTCGTTTTCATATTTAGTCATATCACAGCAGAGCTAAGGGGGTGTCAATCACACTCGGTACATCTGACTGGGAGAGCGCTCCCTTCACAGCTGCATCTGGCAGAATACACTCCGTATTTATTATATTTTTAGTAAGGCATGCTATCTTGTTCATGTGTGAGAAACTGTAATGCATCTTTCACATTTAAAGTGCCCTCTGAAGCTTTCTGCCTCACAACCTCCTGCCTACTTTCACTGTTACCACTAAATTTTTTATATTGTCTTGAGCATCTCTGAAAGAATTGCAAATTCCAGATAGAACATGATTAATTTAGCACTATCGTCTCCTACAATATAGTGTACAGCCGTCCATCCTGCTTCTGTGCGCCTGTGTCTTATCTCGGCTCTTAGTGAAAAACTAAATTAAGGCAAAGGCTGAAGTCACTCATGTGTACTACTTTTAAAATTAATTTTTGCTGACAGCACCACAGAGTCAAAAGCATGTAGTTGCATTATGAAAGCCAGAAGAGAGATTAAAATATATGTGTATTTTTGTTATTCCAGGAAAGACAGTCTTTTGCTCCTTCTACATTAGTCATTTTCCCAAAAGACTCTACATCCTTCCTTATTTGGGGAGTAAAAGTTGAAACATCACTCTCCTTTCCATTTGCTAAATATTTTTGCTTTTTATTGTGTTTAACTCCTTATTCTTGCTATCTTTGTAAAATGCGAGTGAAGTTTTATGATGGGTAATTTGGGTGAGGGAGATGAAGGACGATTTGAAGACACTAACATTGTTTGCAGTGTGTCTCATTTTCAGCAAATGATTTAATTTGAGAGGAATCCTCCTTGGTCTCTAAAAGCCTAAAATGGTTCAGTTCAGAGCACTTGAAACAATCTTCTCCCTAAAACTGACTTTTATTTTAACTTTAAAAGTTGTAAAATGTTCAGAAATGAAACATTGATTTTCCAACTGAACTTCACATTTTTCTCAACTTTTTGACTATCACGGAATACAATACTTCTCTCTTATCTTGTCCTAAAGGAAGTACTGCAGTGTAGGTTTTAAAACTAGGTCGAACCCCCAAATCTGTATTTATCTGGATTTATTTCTTTTTTCTCTCCCTGGTATTACTTTTCACCTCTGTGATGCAGCAATTAAACTGAAAGAAAAGCGATGGGGAAACGAATATGTTTTCTATGCTGCAGCTGCTTCCCCAAACCTATATTATCACTGTTCCAGCTGGTATGGAGTGCAGCACAAGCAGACTCTGCCATTCCTTGTTTACTGCTCTCTGAAGCAGGGTGAACTGTATACTCACTGTTTTCCAGATTACCAGTGAGGTTTAGTTGATGCTTCTTAATCAGATCAAAGATGGAGAGAACAGGGACAAGCTCAGCAGCAGCCTTGCTCATCCAGCATTCCCTTTCAACGTGACTAACGTCAGGCAACAGGCTGGCTTTTCTCACAGTGGCCACACTTACAAGAAGCCTTTGCAACAGCTCTGAAGAGTGTCTCTTCCAGGATGGTACAGCAGAAACAGCCGCTTTGAAAACACGTTTGAAAGCAGAGTGATGTGCCATCAAGCTGAGCTACTCACAATACACACATCAAAGGGAGCAGTTAGAGCAGCAAGAAGACAGCGTTGTGAAAGCTTAACATGACTACATGGACTCCTCGTGCTGCAATTGCACTTGTCAAGGGACATTAAAAATTGTATCCTGGTATATGAGACCTTATGTGTGACTCTATTGCAGAAGAGGACTTTCAGGAATGAGTAAGGAATAAGAATTATTTTGATGAGAAAGAGCAACACTCTACATAAGATCTAGAAAACAAGTTATAAACTAGGATTTTTAATGGATCACGAACTAAACGTGATTGAAAATATCAGTCTTTCAGAGAGACAAATTTCGCAATGTGATATATCAATAGGAGCACAGCTTTCAAGACACATCAGTACATCCTTCTGGTCTCAACAGCCTTGACAAGGCCTCTGCTGTAAACTTTGTCTACTTTCAGGTACTGTATGTCAAGGCAGATGTGGGCTAAAGCAAGAAGTGCAGTGACTTTCAAGAATTAGAAGAGATTTAGACTTTTATAATCAGGATTATTTAGTCTAAAGAACAGTAATTCAAGTGGGAACATGATAGGAATTTCCAAGAACATGAATTTTTTTCTCATATATTTATTTTCAAAGAAGAAAAAAAAGACTTTTTGTCACATTCATGTGACCAGGAAAAGAAGGAATGCATGCATTCATAACAGAAGAATTGCAGAATAATGCAGAATACCTTTAATGGTAATGTATTTTGAAGCTCTGGGATAGTCAGTGTGCATTAGCTGTGGATTATTTCCCATTGCAGAGCATATTCAAGAAAAAATGATCAGGAGTGATGCGAACAGAGCCGATCCTGTACTGCAACAATGCAATGGGCAAGATAAAGTCTCCAGGACCTTTTACTATCTACTTTTTGTTGTATCAGTCCCTGAGAGAGGCTGTGAAAATTAGGTGTTTGGGTTTAATATTACATTGTCCCACTTCCAGTGGGTGCATGAACAGGTCAAAAGTGACTGGGAAAAGTCTACTGACAGAAAGCTTATAGCGGTATTTTGGATGAGATTCTTTTGCACTTTCTTCTAAAATGCATCTCAGATTATGCACTGGATAATGGATAAGACCATTATCCATGGATAACAGATGGATAAAAAGCTTCCCCAAGAAAGGAAATTTTTTCATGTATTAGAACAGTAAGACATTAGGTAACACATGCAGAGAAGCACAGATCGGTAACAAAGGCCTTCATTTTTCTTTTGATAAAACCCAGAAAGTCTTGAGCAAAACAGGCAGGTAGCTTGAAGCAGCCAAGAGACTAAACGTCCTGTGTGGCAAAGTGCTCTTCCGGCAGATGCCTATCCCTGCACAGCCACTTGGCTTCTGCTGAACTCCATGAATGGATGCCTTCCAGATTCAGACACAAAGGAAAGAAACAACTCAATCCAGAATTACTAGGGCTGAAACCTTGCTTGGAGTAGGTATGGGCAAGAGGTTCACAATTTATGTTGATTTCTGTGGCAACTGGAATATATTGGGAATACGGAGGAATCAGAAGAAGACAGAAGAATATTTTGAAAGAAGCCTAAAATTTTTACTAACTAATCTTTAGGAATTCTCTAAAGGACGATTCTTTTTTGACAGCTAATATCTCAGTGGAAGACTGAAAACACTGAAATAAACAGAAAAACAGAGCTTTTATTAAAGTAATTCCATTAAAAGTATGATCTGGAACTGTAGGGGTTTTTTTGTGGACTTTTTTCTTCTATTAAAAATTATCCACAAAAATATGTTGGATTGTTTTGCAATAATTGGACAATTTTGCCAAGATAACAACATGATTTAGGAGTCAAGCTCTCATAGTCAAATGCAGAGAAGCAATAATTTAAAAAAATAGTCTCAGCTTCTTATTAGCTCATCAGGCCATACTTTATATCTACTTGATTAAGACTCAGAGGGGTGATCAAGTGTTTCGCTTATGGAAAGGAATTTGGTATTGTGGTTAGGATTTAGCAGATCTGTTTCAATTCCTAATTTTACCTCCAAATGGACAGTGAGACAAGAAGTACATAATGAAACTTAAGGGCTCACAGTTAACTTTTACGTGCCTGAGGGGTCATTTTTCATGAGGAAACAGGCACACATAGTTACTTGGAATAGCTGTGTTGATGTAGTGATTATAGTTTCAACATTGGATGCGCAGATATTGGGAAAAAGAGAAGGGAATTTAAAAATAAAATCGTAGCAAAATTAATTGAATAAGTGTGATTGACAGATTTTTAGTATGCCAAATAAGTGGGGAGGGGAAAAGAAAAGAGATTCAATGCGATAATAAACCTTTTATTTTTCTTCAGGCTAAAAAATAAAACCGAGACATTTCCTTTCAGGTAGACTTGAAAAGATTTTTCACTGAAAAGATTCAAATTAAGAAACCAAAATATTTCATCCTAAAAACACTGAAACAAAAACTTCTCACTCGATAATTTATTTACTGACTGCCTCATTTTTCTGTTTATTTGCATTACAGCTATTTGTCAAATTCGCAAGGAGCTATGCTGTCTATTGAGCTACATCTTTTGTCAGTATTTTACAAATCCACAAATTAAGGTAACTTATTCCTAAATTTCTGGCCATATATTTGTTAACTCTAATGTGCACAGCTTTCATTACCTCCCAAAAAACCTCTTTATCCATCAATTTCCTTGCAAAAAAATAGGTTAAAATATAGCTCCCCTGAAAGTCAATAAGACTTAAAGAGTCTATTTCACTTCATCATTTTAGCAAATTGCTCTCCAAACTCCTACACATATGTGTGTACAGATTTGTCTATACTGAATTTGTTATAAATGAATTATTATCAAAACAGCATTATGAAAAAGAGAAATTAGAAGGAAATTGTGAGATTCACCTGTCATTTATTTCAGCTTTAAAAGACTTAAATACACAAATGAGAGGAAACTGGTACCAAAAGCACCTAAATATTAACATTTAGGGTTCTAGATAATTTTTAAATAGCTCTGTACAACCCCCTGCCCATGCTCCCATTCTCCTTCCTGGGCAGACAACTAAACAAGAGAAATAGCAGCAGTTTACCCACCAAGTTTGTGATTTTACAGACTCTAAAGAAAATGACAAATTGTCTAGAGTGAATTAGAGTAGTATTTGCACATTTTTCTGCTTAGCTGAACTCATACTGTTTCTTTGGGAATAAGCTATCAGTTTTTAACATTTCCTTTGCCTTATTCCCCTAGCACAGCATCACTCGCCTCTTACATTTTCTGCTGTTTTATCTCCGTGAGAAAGAGGTGTAAGTTAATTTTGCTCTTGGGATAGAGATGTGTAAGAAGCAAAATTTCCAAACTTCTGATTAATGGCTAGAGGCAACCAAAGGATCGTCTTTGTCCCGAGATTAAAGGACTGTTTCATGCTGAGTGAGGCTTTCAGGTACTTGGAATTTGCACCCAAAGCCTGTCATTTAAATTATTGGCACCAAATAGGTTGCTTGAAAGAGAAAGCCCTGCACTTAAATCTGTAAAGCAATTCCTCAGTGTCTGTAGAAAAGTGTGCCACTGGTTTCACTGTTCTGATCCTTTCCTACATAGGGCTATTGGAACATATTGTCCTGTAAGTGGGTGAAAACTGTTTGGTACCTCCTAAATTTCCAGAATCCTTTCACTTCTGTCTTCCTTTCCACTAATAATGGATGACACAGGCACAGAGGAAAAGGCAGCAGACATAGTTCAGATGGGGAGGCTTGCCACTACAGCGTGTGTGGGGAGATGTATTATTCTTAGTCAAGCGTGATATTCTCCACAGAGCAGAGGATCACTTGGGTAGAAAATGACGCCTTTTTGCTCTGCTTATGGAATCATACACTTTCCTAAGGTATTTTCCTTTGTGGGAGATACACATGACTAGTGCAGCAAGGCATGAGATGTTTCCCAAGCTCAAGCATGAGTTATTTCCCAAGTTCTTTCTGTCAGCACACCTTTTCTTCAAAGTGGGGGATGAGAGGGTCCACAGTCTTCGGCCTCTTTCTCTATTCTCACACCAGCAAAAGCATCCAGCATTTTCAGGCCCAGGGTAGGCAGCAGAGATATTAAAGCAGAGCCACATCAGGTCTCGGTGTGTTTCTAGCACAGCAAAGTGTCAGAGGAGGACTTTTGTGTCGAATTTCAATCACAGGGACTGCAACTCTCACGCAAGGCACCATCACACGGGCTGAGCAACAGGAAGATAGTACATGGAGATGATTTTGCTCAGCTCATATTTTAAAAATGAACCTGTATGTAATAGCTTTCAACTTACTGCTGTAGGAAATGCAGGGTCCTTGGCAGGATAGGCAGGAGAAGCTAAAACCACAGACTTGAGGCACTGTGCCAGAGAGGGTGCCCTCTCTCAGCATGGGTCCATTATCACCACAGCAGGCTCTGAAAGCCCTTTTTTCACTCCAAGCAGCAAAATGTGAAGTATTTTAAGGACTTCTTCACTCTGTGCTGTGCTACAGGAACAGCCTGTGCCGTTTCACCCTCTAGCAGAGTTTGTGGGTGACAGTGTCAGGATTTTGACTGAGGGTCCTTGTGAGAAACGTGTTAGAACAGCAATCCTCTTGTACCTCATGAGGTGAGTTCCCCTTGTCACTCACCAGCTTCTCAACATTTTATGCCTCAGAAGTCTTCCACTCTGTAACAGGACCTGTTGTGATGACAATATCTAACAAATCCTCTGCAAAATCTCACAAAAACAATTAGTGCTATGAAAAGTTTACTGTTCAGCTTAATGACAAAGCAACAGATGTGTGAGACAGAAAGCTACGCATAAGAATGATGACAAAACTAGAGCTCCCACAGCAACAAACAGACATTTCTCTGCAGGCAACCCCAAATGAAACTCCAGAAGCTTGAGATTGTGTAAGTGAAAATGTTAATGGAATTTTTTCAATGCCTTTCAATGGGATGTACAAGAGAAGTACAGAAATACATGTGTGATATTTAGGTCAGTGGGCAGTATGGGATGAGCATTCAGTGGTGCTGCCTGTGAGGCTGTGGTAATGGCCAATAAAACCCCACCACATTAAAACTTACATTTTTCATATGAACATATCCTTGAAAAGTTTTAGGAAAGAAATCAAGAAAAATAAGTATATCCCTGTCACTTAAAACTGACACTACAAGGCACTTTCTGTAAGAACTAATGTTTGCTGAAACACTGTATTTAATTTTACATGGTTATGTGTCTTTTTAAGAGAAAAAGAAACCTGTCTCTCTCTGATGCAAAGAAAACTCTTTCAGTAACTGCAAACATTGAGTTGTACTTTCCATACAGATACTACCAGATGTAAAACTGCTTGAGGTGCATAGTGGGGGTTTACTGCAGTTAAAGTTAATGTTACTGTTTAATTTGCTTAATAAAAGTTTGTGCAATTGAGGGTGCTGTGTAGTGACTAATGTGATAATACAAAGGAATTTTATTATCTGTTTAAAATGGTCTGTGAGGGTAGTGGGGCACTGGCACAGGTTGTCTGGAGAAGCTGTGGATGCCCCATCCCCGGAGGTGTTCAAGGCCGGGCTGCATGGATCTCTGAGCAACCTGGTCGAGTGGAAGGTGTCCCTGCCCATGTCGAGGGGGTTGGAACCAGATGGTCTTTAGGGTTGCTTCCAAACCGAACCATGCTACGATTCTGTGATTCTGTGCTCTGTACATCAGATGCTGATAAGATGCACAGTGTCGTTGTCCCCCAAAAGAGAGTACCTCAAGTCTAATGCAGTCAAGAGAAAAAAGAAGGTGATTTGGGGCATTCTAGATGAATACGCGTTTAGCTTGGGCACTAAAGGTAAGTTCTCCTTGTGGAACTTTCACTTGCATTCTTGCATGGACTAGATATGGAACTTTTGCATCTCTGAAGTCCTGCTTCTCTGAGCATGGACAACTGAGATGCAAATCAGGTATCCCAGTTCATCCAGGGAGACCAGGTCACATCCTTTTCCTCTTGCAGCATGTATGAAACAGTTTGGGACCTGTCACTGCCAAGTACACCAAAAAGCAGGAGACCTTACCAGGACTGACTGCCAACCGACACGTCATCTGTTCTGGCAACCTGCTGATTCTTCTTTTGATTTGAGGACAGCCTTCCAAGGCCTGTTTCTTCAGTTAAGCAGAAATCTCAGTCTAGCATTCCAGCTAAATTAAATTTCTTTCCATTTTTTGCCTTTACAAGCCAATTAAAACACTATTCAAACACCACTTATGCATTATGTTATACTTTTGAGGCAGCTAATCATAATTCCTTGAGTCAGGTGATTCATGAAAGAGCAGATGGATCAGCTGTCTAACATTTCTAACTGAGAGAGTGTCATAACCTTGATTATACCCCAGAGCTTCTAACCTCGCAGCTGTCAATATTTAGCATCTTCGTGCCCACTCTCTCATCACTCGTATTGCTCAGCTTTATCACGTGCACTTGGCTTTACAACCTTACTCCACAAGGACAAAATCAGTTTTTCTTTGTGCACAGCAAAGGCTTCCCAAACCAAAGTAACCCTGAGAGGAAGAGTCATGCTTGACTTTATGACTTACTGAATACCCATGCCCCACCCCCACAGGAGAGATGTCCTGATCAGCAAACAGTGAAAAAACTTTCAAATGGGGTTATGTTTAGCAAAACACCTGTATTCAAACATACTGCCCCATTCTGTAGTAAGGTTGGCTTTCTTGTTAAGAAGTCCCCATAAAAAAGATGATTATTTTTTCTTAAAAATAAATTTAAAAATTAATTACCTGATTATGCTTGCAAAGAAAAGTTTGATGAACTAAGGATGAAAGCTAAAAATCCATGAAGGAAACAAAAAGACCCCTTTTTTTGTTTGGGTGGGTTTTTTGTTTGTTTGTTTGTTTGTTTGTTTGTTTGTTTGTTTGTTTATGGGATTTTTTGGTTTTCTAGGGGTTTTTTTTGGTAAGAAAACCCTGACGATCTGTATGCCTGTGGTAGAGTTTTATTTGCTTGCTTGAAAAACTTGGACTGCCAGCACAATTTCACTGATCATTTCTCATGCTACTTCTTAATTAGTTTAAATGAAAGACAAAGTAATTTGCTTTGTCTCTGTTGCAGTACCAAAGAGGACTTTCGTGTGGCTTCATTCAGAAGAGGTACAGATCATCCTCAATTTTTTTTCCTGAAAGCTAAAGTTCAAACTCTTGCTAGCACATTTGTAGACCAGGCTCTAATTTCTGGGGAAATTAAAAATTTACAGGAAATGTTACAGGAAATCTCTTGCAATTTTTTATGCATTTTCATCTGTACAAGTAAACTGACTTTAGGTATGAGTAAGACTAAGATATGGCCTTCTGTATATGCCAGTAATTTTAGACCGTTAAAAAAATTTCTATCCTCAATTTACAATACTCAGGGCTGAAAAAAAAGAGAGAGAGAGAGAAGGCTATTACAATTTTAAAAGTTAAAAACTGCCAAATTACTTTATAACAATGTTATATAGTATCAGAAATAACTGCTTAGCAAGCAGATCAAGTCCACTATGATTTTTACTTCAGAGTGGTCCCCCACAGACTTCTTACCTATTTATCTTTAAATGCTTAAAGAAATTCTTCACAGAGTTTTACATCCTTTCTACTGAGAAGTGTTTTACCAGTGGTCATAATTTTACCCTAGCATGCGAGGTCCCACTGCAATAATCAAGGCAGAATTATTTCAGAACATGTTATTACTATACCCTAGAAATATTTTGTTGATCAAGCATCTTTCAGAATACTGTTTTGCAGGGGAAAAAGAATCACAACAACTTAGGCTGCTTTTGGAAAGAAAATATCACCAATGACCACGTGGCTTTAGGAAGTAACTTTTGGATTCCTCAGAAATAGAATCAACAAATAAACTATATGCAAGTCTTAAAATTCATTGTTTTAGGGAATCCTTGCATTGCAGCCATTGTTAGTTCTGGCTCACCAGAACTGATTTCAAACTAAATGTTCAGTTTGCTTTTATCGGTATTGCTCTTGTGCTGACAATAGGTATTTGATTTCAGTTGTCTTTTCCCTTGTTTTGGTTCATGAATACCTGTCACAAGTAACTCCCCAGGCACTTTGTTTATCTGTCTTCTTCTGATTAAATGTACCATTACTCTAGATTTTAAAAGATCACTTTCCAAGCAGAGGTCAGCAGCAAGATAGAGAATTTTCTTCTAGCATCTTTCTCCCTCTTTTAAAAATCAGACCTGAATGTCTTCATAAGGGATGTGCTATCCCCCACAGGAGTCATGTACTCTTTATAGAGTTTAATGAGTAAAGCACTCAAGCCTGTATTAATCCAAATTCCATTACATTATTATAATAGTCTTTTTCAGTTTTAAAGGTGTGCAGTTTATTTTTCAGTAGCAAAGAAAGATCTCTCAGTCTTTACTTTCAGGCTGATTTTGCCTCAGTTTCACCAAAAGAACTCCAGCAGTGCAGTCTGTGTCAGAAGGTGAGTTCAGACCACAAGTTTCCCTCCTTAGCTGTCTGTCCATCACTCAGTAAATGAAAGTGAGCCCGGAAAGGTGTTGCCAAACATTTAATGTATGGCTATTTCCTCTATTTGATGCAAAATCACTTCTTAAAAAGTCTGAAGTTCTACATCTGGTTTGAATTTCAATAGACAGCGATGAAGAGTTCAGTAGATAAAAGAGCATTTACCTGGGTGGTTATTTAACTTTGCAGGCTCATTAATCAAGTAGGACAAACCTCATTCAACAAACAGGTGTTTAATTGAATAGGTTTTTTCATCCATCCAATTTATGTTAAAATACCCTGTGCTAATTAGTTCACAGTTACTCCCAAGTTGATTCACGATCAATTCATGTTCTTCAAAAACATTGCTGCTGTTTTTAGGTGAGAAATACACAACAAATAAAGAAACTATACTGTTTTGAACTGACCTAAGATATTGCCAGTGTGCTGTAAATGTTGAGGCAAAATAATAATCACATGTTGACTACAGAAAGAAAGAACAGGCAGAACAAATGATACCGATTTAATTACAGAGGGGGGAAGGTCCTGCTTCACTGATACCTCTCTAAAACCATGTGGACTTTGTAGCAGGGAGCAAGAAAATTAATTTGAATGGTCTATGAGAAGAAAGGGAATCAAAAGGGATTTTGAGATCAAGCATAAACACAGTCATAGTCTTCAGTATATAAGTCCCAAATCAGCTGTGAGAGGACAGAACCGTTATGGAAGACCCAAGAAAGACTGAACCTTAGCAATCAAAGGACAAACGAGAAAAGCCTGGCATGTGTATAAAGGACATATAAAGTGACTGGCTTGTAGGCATTTGCATTGTAGGTGAGGGTCCTCACAGAGTTCCTGGTACCTTCTCCAAACCACCATCATGCAAACTCCATTTTGTTTTTGGTTTTAGGAAGGTTGCTACAAGCTCCACTGTGAAAATATTCCTGGTGATGAGAGGAAATATCTCATCTTAGAGTTTTTAGAGGAAAATCAATCAGCTGCTGAGAGAAAAGCCAGGTACTACTGTGTTCTGGTTTTGAGGGTTGGGTGGGTAGTAGCTCACTGGCAATGGTTTCCTGCTGAACACAATGAAACTCCCAAAAATTTCTTTCAAAATGGTTTTGAGCACAAGCTTATGGGAAGAACATATTTTCGGACCTTGATTTCTTCTGGCCTTTAAAATGCCAGCCTGTGATTTAAACGTGGTAGAAAAATCTGTAGGTGTAGAGTGAATCAATTTCCTGCTTGTGGGAATGACACCGGAATCCCAGATACATAACAACTCTTTAGAAGTGAACTGTATAACAACTACCTACTAAAAAACACTGTGCAAAAATAAGGAATTTGAAAGCCTGGTGTGGTGGTTGGGGAGGATCTGGAACACCAGAATGAGTGGGTTTTAACTTTTAACTTGATTTTAATTTAATAACTATGTTTTTAATACGGCACTTTGAGATTTCAGCTGCCTTAGAATGTCAGGTGAGCAGAGAAGGGTAACCAGGAGGATGAGTTTTCAACGTCAGCTTTACCTTAAGCTGTTTGTGATGCCGACCTTCAAGAATGAACGTACATGATGAGGATTTCTGAACTGTAAAATGGAAAATAAAACTGAGAGACATTGTTTTAAGATACTGAAGTCCTCAGTTTAACACAGGCTTTTGGAGCTGCTTTTTCAGCTCTGTAAATAAGAAATTATCTATGCCAAGAGACAAGGAGACAACTTTTCTTTTCAAAGGAGCAGATGGCAGAAGCATCGGAGGCATCCTACGTCTTTCTTCTTCTGTGCAAATAAATATATTTTAAAATGCTGAACCTGATATGAAGTTTATTTCAATAATTAATGTAAGTGGTATGCACTTGGAGTCTAGGAATTCCCATCACTTCTGGGCAGTGTCCACAGAGAGATCTTGGAACAGAAGAATCCTGTGCCCTTCAAACTGTCACAGATTTTTTTTCATACAGAATGCATTCATTTGTTCTATCAGCATATTTGTGGAAATGTTAGAAAAATGTATAATATAAAAACAAAAAAAAGTATAAAAGCAACCTTTTCTGTTTTGAAACCTAAGAATCCCCTCAAGTCTTGGCTGTTCCTTTCCTCCTCCCCCCAATCCAGCTGCTCTTTGATCTGTCTCTTCCTAAGCAGATAAATATATTTTAAATTATTGCTAGCCCCAGGGGACCCGAACTGGTGTTAGCTAGCAACGAGATGCTTTTAGGTAATGTCACTAATGTAGGTGGCAAAAATGGCAAGGAACTGTTCAGGACTGCAGCATCTCAGCTAGTTCTGAGCCAAACTTAGGCTGAAATAAATGAGTGGAACATTCAGTGTCTTCTTTGGGATATTCAGCCACTAAACATCTCTGAAATTTCCTGACTGTGTTGTCTTCTCATTAGAAATTTGAGAACAAGAGCTTCTAAGGGTAGTGGTTTACTCTCATATGCAACTTTTGTTTAAAATACATCAAGTTTACCAAAAGCTGAGCTCTGTGGAAATGTACAGCCTTAGAGCTTCATTTTCTACTGCCTTTTGTCATCTGTAAAATAGCAGTAAGCTGTGATCATTCTAGTTTGTTGACTACTCATGTCAATTAGGCTAGTTATGCCTAATTAGTGCCAAAGTTTTAAAAGAAGTCAAACAAGCCGTTGGGTTGGAGGCAGAGGCACATCTTCAGTGGCCTATGTAGAAACATATGCACCACATTACAAACATCGAGAGTGGATTTCTGGTCTTTGTACTGATTAAGACCTCCCAAACAGAAAGTCTAGGAAGCTTATAGAGTTAAAAGAGGGAGATAATGTTTCTGAAAACCAGTCAAGAGATAGCAAGCCAGAACTCTACTTCGCATCAGCCACAGAGGGATGTAAAGCACCTTGGTAGAGGGACTCAGTGTCAGGGGACTGAGTCTGGAACAGCCTGGAGGTAACTTTCAGGCATGGGTAGATCCAAGGCCGAGCTGGATGCATCTCACAGAGGCATTCTCACCTGCTGGGATGCAGAAAGTTGACAGAAGATGCCTCTCAAGATAGAGAAAAGAGGTTCCTGCCTCCACGTAAAATTTATTCCCAAAAAATAGGCTTGTGTCTCCTGCTTCAGTTTTTGATTCTAGAAGAAGTGGCCAACTCAGTGCTCTTTAAAGAAGTCACTTGCTTATCAAGCTATGATCTCTCTGTTTTTGGTCTTATCTACCTTTGTAAATCCTGTATGCCTTTCTACACACCTGAACCAGAGTGAACAATGAAGATAGATCCCTCTAAGGTGACGTTCTTCTTGTCCTGAAGTTGTGTGCAGCTTGGTGAGTGAGGTATGTCCCTGGTAGGCAGACAGAGTCTGAAAAAATCCCCTGGATAGGAATAAAACGTGAACCATACCACTGATTATGCTTTCTGAGATTGACACAGTGCTATTTCACTAAAATACACAGAATCTAGTTACAGTGAATGAATCAAACCCTCCTGTAAGGTGAAGTTCCCCTCTCACCAGCTGCAGGCACTCGTGAGCGTGCATAACAAACTTTTTCAACAATATGTAAAAATTCCTAAAACTATTTTAAATATAAGGTGAACAACATTTTTCATTTTTCTTCCAGTTCTGCCCTCAGTACTAGGAAAAGCAGCAACAGCTTTAACCTGCCCTAGTTTCCCTGTGGGAAGACACCACATAGATCGAGGCTGGCAGTGTGTAGGACTGTTCATTTGATATACAAATGTTTTATGATATAGACAACTGTGCCACAATACTGGAGAACTGCTGTAGCTTTTTGATAAAAACAAATGGTTTATCTCTCTTGCAAAGTTTATTTTGGCTATCTGAACAGTTTTCTAATGCTCTATCAAATCCTTCATCAGTTTTCTTGAAAATATATGTGTCTGGTGGTGATTCATCTTGCACAGAATAATTAATTGGCATTTTCAAGTGATGATCAATCTAGAATGATCTGATTGGGATTATTTGCTTAAAACAGTATTTCACTTATTGACAGTGTGTGGTTTCTGTCATTATTTTGATTTGTAGTGGCAGAATGCTCCAAATAAATATAGCTGAAGCTGCCTGTTACAGACAACAGGAAAAAGAGCTTTATTTTGTTGAAACCATGGGATAGTTTTCATTGAGGCCATGCAATGGGCTCCTGGACATAATTAAAAAACGTGGAATTCATAAGCTCACAAAGCTCCTGTCACAAAGCCATTGCCCTAAAATGTGTCGTCTTAAACCTCTTTAATGAAATCCTCAGAGCAACAAGTAACTCCCTCTCCCTACAAGTGGATTATTACAGTCTTCACAGCCTTGTGGAAGTTTTAATTGAAGGGCACTACTTAAAGGGATGGTGTGGGATGACTCTAAGGTAAGATTGATCAGTACAGGCAGAATTTTATTACAAGTGTCAATTAGATTGAAAAGTGTTATAAAAAAGATCATTTGCATAGCTTTAGGGGACAAGGAGACACATTATTCTGAAATCTCCTTTGCTGATTGTTTAGTGATTCTCTAAGGGTAACAGGGAGGAAATATTCCCTCCTGCAAGTGGAGATAGTAGCCACTTTCTGACTGGCTTTGATTTAAAGCTCATTAATGAGATATGTGCAGCTAATTAAGAGCAGGGAGAATTTAGCTATATACCACAGTGGAGAAGAGCATTTATCAGAGAGGATTGGACTATTGCCCTATGGAAGTTCAGTGCTGCGCTACTGGGAACAATTCTGTTCCAATGCTGCAGAGAAGGGCAATATAGCAAATAGCTAAAACTGGTTGAAGATATGTTTTTCCCCCCAGAAAAATAAGGTTGCACTGACAATGCATTCTTTTAGTGAAAACCCTCATTTTTATTAATTCAACATAGTAAGGACAAAATCTTTCTTTTCATTTTCACCCTTTTTTACCTCTGGGGGGAAGGGACAAATTAGAAGACAGAAAGCCTTTGGCTGCTGCAACTACATCTTTTTTGGAACTTGAGACAGATCACACGAGCATCTACAATAGCATTTTAGTCGTGAGCAGGAGCATCCTACCAAATCAAAGCTTGCTGCAGTCCCCCACTTTCTATACTCCTGTTTCCATCACAAAAATGAAAAATGTAATCACAGAAATGAGTGTGCATGAATCAGATTTCTTTTCAGACTGAAACATGTCTGAAAGATGTACTCCAGACATGCAGCTTGCCTGCTCCAGCTGCTAGTGAGCATCCAGGCCCTTCAGTAAATAAACATAGGCCTCTGTGTATATTTGTAAGCTTGTTGGTTATATTCCACTAAAGACAGTGGAAATAGATGACCTAAATATAGTGTCATTTTTGGACATTCTGAGCACCTACCTGGCCTACAGAACACCTGTCCTGTCAGCTAGTATGTGTAGTGTAGATATCACACGTGGCTTAGGTTAACTGAAGATGCTGAATCCCACCCGGACACAACAGAGTCAGTGGAGCCTAGAGAGCCACTCACTTCACCTGAAAGTACATATGTGACACAGTTGGGTTGCACATGAGGCTGTAGGAGATACCTCAAGGAATAAAAAACGTCTGCACAGGACTGGTAGCTCTCCCACGGGATTTATGGGAGCCTTCTGCAGCTGTACATCGAGGTGAGATACCCTCAAGGGCTGAAATGAGACAAGATGCCTGTGTTTAGCAATGGTCTCAGACAGAGCAGCACACTGTGGAAACAAGGATAATATATTTTGCCGTTTGTTCTGTCACTTCCCACTTCCCTATCCTCCAAAATTTTCCTTATTTTGGGAAAGGTAGTGAATTTGTGTTGCCAGGTAGAAATCGTGAGAAAGTGAAATATCCTGGGGAATGTATTCACAACAAAATATCAAGCTTCTGCCTTCAGGTCTTTTTCTTTCTGTGCCTTTTCCAACAGATGAGTTCCCATCAAGACTCAAATGTATGTTAAGTAAAATTAAGTTTCTTGGTGTTGTGCGACTTTAGAACTCCTCTGTGCAAGGGAGAGCTAGGCACATCACATTGTCCCAGCCTAGAATATGAATATCATCTCCTGGTTGTATTTTTGTCCACAGACTGGGCATAGTGTTTCTTTAGGGGGTGAGACCACCTTCTTGAGGGAAATTAAACCTAGAGATCTATATTAAAACTTTTCCAATACAGTGCATATTCATCTATTTATTCAATTTCAGATTTTATTTTATTCATTTTTCATGTGGGAATATTGCAGTTTATGATAAATACATTTATTGTTAGGAGAAGCTGTTTTGTTATGAATATTTGCAGTTTCTAAATTATACTTTTGGTTGTTTACTTAATCTCATACAGTCATTCCTTTGTCATGTGAACTGAAAGTCTAAAACTTCATTAGAAAATAAACTGAGATGAATTTTAAATAGTACATTTGAATTTGTAGGTAGCAGAGTGATATAGTAACAATGTGGGCTATTGCTACATACAGGTGTCTCACTTCTGCCATTTCTAGCTAGCAAACTTATAAGTGTTAGAGCAGATCTTGGTATTCATCTCTCAGTGCATCACTTTGCACTTTGCAAAATTAATTTTTAAACTATTTTCTTTATTAAAATTTCCAGAGTAACTTACCTGTTTCTATAAAATATTTCAACATTTCTTTTTATTGATGCGTGATGCAATTTCATGTCACCAGCAAACATCTCCTCAACACGGATATATTTCTTGCCTAACTCAGATATTAAAATGTTAAATAAGTTTGGTCTCAGAATTTTAAGAAAGCCTGGAAAGATCCCCCTTCTCTTCCAATAAAAGTCCTTGTAGCACAATCCTTGAGTTGTCGGTATTTTATCAAATACATTTTTTTTGTTTTCTGTGAAAACTTACTCTTTTGTCACTTTTTCTCCTAGTAATGGACATAGTACAAAAATAAATAGCTACTCAACAATATTTTTGCCTCTTAGCATGCAAGAATTTTTTTTGCTTTCTCTCAAGCATGGCAACTTCTTTAATTCACAAATTCATGGAAAAATATTGTTCTGATGGCACAGCTCATGTAGGTAGCTTGTCAGCTCAGAGTGACCTGCTAGTGGTTAAACTAAGTGTGCAGTTCTGAGAAACTTAGCTATGCATATTCCCTTGCTGTTGGCTTTGATCACTGACTAGAATGTAACATAGATATCAGTGTTGGGTTTTGTGGATGTGGATTTGCATACTTTTTTTGTGTGGAAATCAGCTTCAGAACCACAGAATCATAAAATCATAAAAAGATGATGGTTGGAAGATGATCTGGGCCAGCTCCCTGCTGGAAATGGGAATATGGTCAGTGCTGGATTGGGTCAGACATGGGTCTGCCTGGTCTTTGGTGGATACAATTTCACATGTATTTGCTTGAGTGCTTTAACGTTCAAGGAAAGCAAAAACAAATGGGTCACCAGAAAGGGTGATGTGGAATTCAGATTTGCATTCGAATGAGTATTCGCAGATCTCTTTCGTAATATTTATTCCCTTGGGCCATGAAAAGTACAGACACAGATTACTGAGAAGTCTCTAGACTGACTGACTGATATGGTTTGTATTTGCCATGTAAATGTATAATGTTTAATACTGTATCTATACAAACATAATGCTGATTGACAAACTTGCCCAGAAATAGTCATCTCCTAGGAGGAGGAAGTCATTAACATTTTAAAAAGCAAAATCCTAAAGGAAGGCTGTTCAGGCACTGCAAAGGAAGGTGCTACTTTGAAATGTGCGAAGGTATGAGCAGTCAATATTAAGGATTCCTTTGTTTTTATTGGAACAAAATTCAAGGATTTTTTTTTCCAGTAGGAGAAACACTTGATATGCAAACTAGAAGAATTCAAAAAGGATTGTGGAATAATTAATTTTATGGTATATATTGGAACATAAAAACAGAATTGTAAATTGCATATTTAAACTTCTAAGAGTGAGAAAATGTACATCATGTTAAAGAAGCCTTTAGCATTCAATCTCCACAGAGGACTTCTAAAGGAGAAGGACACTAGCTCTAAACATAGCTTACTTGCTCACAAGTTTCCAGAGAGCAATCCTCTAAGTCAAACAATATGCTGCTGTTGAGGGGAAAAAAGCTAGGCACAATTATTAGATAAGCTGGTATTTTTTGGCCAAGGTAACTTATAGCACATGAGTAAAATACCAGTTGAGATAGTCGCCACTTTTCGTAGCACCCTTCCTTGAAGAATGGGAAAGTAGTTTCCATTTCAATGAGCAGCTGTGAAGGAGGATGTTAGTTCATACAGCATCAGAGAGAGAATTGCTGATGCCATGAGCAAGAAGTACAATGAGTTTTGTTTTTATCAGCAAAGTTTGCTGCATCCTTCAGTTTCCTTTTCAGTCCCAGTGCATCCTCTTGTCACAAACGGTTGTGGCACTTTTCTGGGTGTCCTCAACCTACTTTGCCGCTTTTGATCCTATATACCATCCTTTTGCTTTGGCTTTTTGACTTGCTTCAACCTTTTTCTTTTCACTGTTTATCTTCCCACTCACTGCTTCCTCTCCTGATGGCTAAAATGGGAGACGTCTTCTCCAAGGGCATCCTGGATACCATAAATTTTGAAACAATGGAGTTTGTGAACATCTTTCCTAGGTTTTGCGTGTCAAAACAGAGCACAAGTCTTATGATGGAGCAGAAGTCTTATGATGAGTGGCTGAGAGAGCTGGGGTTGTTTAGCCTGGAGAAAAGGAGGCTCAGGTGCGACCTTACTGCTCTTTACAACTACCTGAAAGGAGGCTATAGGGAGGTGAGGACTGGTCTTTTCTCCTGTGTACAAGTGATAGGACAAGAAGAAATGGCCCCATGTTGCACTGGAGGATATTTAGATTGGATATTAGGAAGAAATTCTTCTCTGAAATGGTGGTCAAGCATTGGAAGAGGCTGCCCAAGAAGTGGTAGAGTCACAGTCTCTGGAAATGTTCAAACGGTGTGTGGATGCACCATGTAGGGACATGGTTTCGTGGCGGACCTCTCAGTGTTAGGTTAATGGTTGGATCCTATGATCTTAAAGGTCTTTTACAACTTTAATGAGTCTCTGATTCTATGAAAATGAAAAGACCAGCCCAACAGTTTCGATCAACCGTACAGAATGCTTTCATCTTCCTCAAAATACTGAGGAAGGATGATCAATAGCACATCAAAGCTATGTTTGATTTAATCTGCTGCATGATCACACAAACCTATAACTCACTTATCACTTATCGCAGGACTTGTAGTTAGCCTTTAAATTGTTACTTTTTGAGACTGCATAAGAGACACATGGAGCTCCAGCAGAGGCACAAAGTTGATCAAGGGACTGGAGCATCTCTTTTAAGAGGAAAGGCTGAGGAAACTGGGCCTGTTCAGCCTCAAGAAGGGATGACTGAGAGGGGGCCTCATCAATTTGTACAAGTACCTGAAGAGAAGGTGCCAAGAGGATGGAGCCAAGCTCTTCTCATGGTGCCAAGCAATAGGACAAGAGGCAACAGGGAGACACTGATGCACAGGAAGTTCCACCTGAATATGAGGACAAACTTCTTTACTGTGCAGGTGAACATGCTCTGGAAGATACTGCCCAGAGAGGTTGTGGAGTCTCCCTCACTGGAGATATTCAAGAACTGTCTGGACACAATCCTGTGCCATGGGCTGTAGGATGGCCGTCTTTGAGTAGAGAGGTTGGACCAGATGTCCCACTGTGGTCCCTTCCAACCTTACTCATTCTGTGGTTCTGTGATGTCAGTCCCTTGCTTTGCTGAGGCACATCTGAAACAGAACAGAAATGCTGTGGAACAAGCCTGCAACATTTGATGCCTGCAAGATCCATTTCCTTTCCAAAAGCAGGAGATGCTCCTGTGAGCCTCCCACACTAGCTCTCTGCAGGATGGCCAGCAACAGGTAAAACACGGCATCAAAGGTCACACAGGCCGTGTTTGAAGGCAAGCTGCCATCCTTGTAGTTTGGTAAAAACTAAAAGTTGTTTTGAAATGCACCAACCCAGGAAACTAGAAATGCAATGTCTAGAAGGCAATTTCACCTGTTTTTCGTTCTAGAAACAGCACTAGTATTTTTCTGTAACGCTAGTACTTCTTCATTTTCAGTGTAATTGATGTGTTGACTTGTAGATAAGATTGATAATTCTGCTTCTCAGTCAATACATTTCCTAAAAATTTCAGCCTTCTTACCAGGAAATCACTGAAGGTGCAGTTTTGCTTCCTGATTTTTCTGGTAGGCACAGAGTTTCCAGAGCCAATCTATTTGCTCTTTTTCCCCACCTGCCGTGAGTTATTGCCTATGCAGCAATATTTGTTCAGCTGCTTGTGCAGTTATCACCTAAATCACTACCACTGTAGTGATCCCATGTTTTACAAGCCTTCCAAAAGAGTAGGCGAAGATGCCACTGCTGATTTCTCAGCATTGGTGACTATCACATTTATTCAAAGCCCATTCATTCAATATTATTTGATACTTGCAGTATTCTAGGCTTAATGCCAACAGGAGATCTTGCCAGCTGCTTGCTGGTTCCAGACTCTCACGAATACTTACTATAAAGTTTCTTGCTCCACTCCTGCTTAATCCTTCAGCCTCCCCCTTTATCTGCCCTTCCCCTTATCCTCTCATCTGCTTTTAATGTGCATACCGACTCTCCTTGAATTTCAGGTCCTCCAGTTTACACTCTTTGGCGAACTATGCAAGGCTGGCACAGGGAAAAAGCAAGAAAAATGTTTTCCTGTAGGCAAGGCTGAACTTGCAAAGGAGATTGAAACTTCTTTTTCCCCCAGGATATTGGTCCTTGATAGCTGACAGCCCTACTCATATCTTACACAGGGCAGACTCTTTTAAGAGTGGAATTTATTGTTATATGTAGAGCAATTTATAAGGATGCAAATCAGTGAAATATCCCACTAGTTGAAGATAAGCAGAGCTAAACAGAGATTTTTGGGCAGGAACACCTTCTCCGAAGACCAAATTGTGCCTTGCTCTAAGTCCACTGGAGGCAGCTGGAATCTTTCAATAGGTGTAGGATCAGTTATGGCAGAGGACAAACCTTTTCTTCACTTGGTCTATCTTCTCTATTTATACACACAATTTCAGATACAGTGGGGTAGCTTGCAAGTGATTACTTATTGGAAACACAGGTATTTTAAATCTGTGGGTGAAAAGTATTAATCTCATACCAGGTAATCATATTTATTGTGATACAAAATTATGGAAACTAAAAAGAAATAAGAAATTAGGTTGATGTTTATTCTGCAATAATGAACTTCTTAGAGACAGAAGTTCTCTTAGGATCTATTTGCTGCAAGAAGCTTATTATAGCAGGTCTAATCCTGTTTAATGAGAATTACACACACAGATATACCCAATATATTTTAAATACAAAACTAGTACCAACTGAAATATGAAATCTACTGCTTCTTTCTTGCAATTTCAGTCACTCATATAATTGAATCTCAAGATCTGTATTTGTAATAGTATTGTGGGTTTTGTCTCAGTTCCTCTCTCAGAGTACTGGTATTGCAGATGTTTTGAAACCAAAACATCTTAATAGATTTTGATGGCATCAGTAGATATCACTGAATTCTGCAAAAAAAAAAATAATTAATTTTTTTCCCTTATTTAAGTGAGCTCTCAATGAGTTTCCTGTTGTGAGCAGAATACACGTTTGTATTCTAGAATCATCACATTTTGCAAGGTTGAAAAATGCTTAACAAATAATTTTAATTATTTTTTAAAGAATAAGTTGATTTTGCATTTTTGCTTGCTGCCTTAGAATATTGTGCTCATTTCTATGAGGCAGATATTCTAACAGCTCTTCCCTAATAAGGTAAAGTTGTAGAAAACATGCATTTGAGACTTTGTAATTAAGTACTCAATTTGAGCACACTTACAAGCGCCAGAGGTAATGATTCTTTGAAGTTTATCGTTCATAGTAATCTTTTCATACTACAAAGAAGGCAAGTAATACTGTGACCAAACAAAATTAGAACCATAAATCAGATTAGCCCCTTGCTTAGTTTTTCAACGAACAACCAGTTCAATAAATCACTCTGCATGGTCTATACATTATGCTTACTGCTTTTCCTGTATCCACATCAGCACAACAGTGTGTCACAGTTATTTGATATATGCAAAGTGAGTTAATGGATATTTTTAAAAGAAAAAAAAGATGAGAGAGAGACTATTTTTACTATTTTAAAAGCAGTACTGTTTTCAGGTGATATTGGGTTGGAGAATATGAACTGGCTGTAGCACGGCAGCAGGAGCAGGCAGTAAATCTCTCTACTGTCATGCTCCTACAGATATGGTCAGTGACTGGCTGCTACCCTAAGGGACAGGGCCGGCTTCACCTATCTGTGAAGGTTAAACTGTGTGATTCCTTTAGGTACACCTGGAATGAAGCATCTACATATTCCTTTGGAGCTTTTTATATGTGGTAGGTTCCTATTATTCTCTGGTTCCACTGGTAGAGCTGGTCCATGACTGTACTCCCCCTCTTCCGTTTTGCAGTCTTTCACAAATGATTAGCATGCTTGCATTTCCCCTATCCAACACTGCCCTGCATAAAATCCTGCATGTTTCAGCTCATACTGTTTCCAAAATGCAATATATCTACACATTCGTTTTCCTGGTATGGTCTAGAGACAGCAAGAGTGTGTATCAGCCTGACCCTCAATGCTCAGCGAAAGAGAGAGGTTATGTAGTATTGGAAATGTTGTTGTAGTCAAAATCAAAGATCCATTTTCTATTCTCCGTGATTCTAACAGTGAACAAACTGCGAAGACCTCAGATTTGACTGGCAATGAGGAGAGTTGATAAATGACTGTCTTTCAACCATCCCAAGGTAGTAATAATGGATAAACAAATGAATAAAAAAATAAGAATTGGTCCTTGATGCATTGTTAATTAGATCCCTTGTCTCCTGACTCTATTTCTATGCTTTTTATGTTATCTAGTTGGCATCTCTAAATAGTTAGAAACAACAGTAGACACAACCTAGGTACAGACTGAAATGATAAATACCTTGGTGATGTAAATTAACATTCCTGCCTTTTGAAGCTGACACATTAAAACTGCTTAGCATGGATTTTTTTTTTATTTATAAGCACTGATTTTCATGTAGGTATTTTCTAAAATTAGAAATATTCTTGTGAACAGTGATTGTGACATGACTTCGGTTGGAAAGGTACCAAGGTGGAGCTTGAGACTATACGGTAACTTAGCACTTGTAGGCTAGCAAATATTAATGATATGAGCTATAACTCACTACTACCTATCAATCACTACTCATGACAGTGGTAAATTGTTTATCTAGATCACAGAACATCCTTAACATCCATTTGTCAAAGCAGGGACTTACATGGTGATTTTGCATGTCTTGGCTTAAGGTCTTTGGATTACAGAGGATATTTTGTCTCATGTGCTTTCACAAAAGGTTGTGAACAGATCTAGTTTTCATACTGTATAAAATTTTTAAACATCTAATTCTAGAAATACTTCACAAAATTCAGCTTGTGTTTTCCTGTTAGCTTTATCTGGTAAGTGTCTCAAGAAAGAGGTGTTATAGACATTGTGAAAAAATGGAGCATATTCTCCTCTCTAATATTCATTTTGTCTTATAGAAGATATTTATAACCAGAGATTGGACTATCAAACAGCCTGAACAGCTTCTCTTCTATAAAATGCTTTTTGTTAACTACACTACTTTTATAACTAAGCCTTTTTATGAACTACTCAGTTGTCTTCCCTTTTTTTTACAAATAAGGCAGCCGTGAAGTCACTCATTCTTGGTTTGATCCTGGCTGGAAATAGAAGCCAAGACTGTGAAAGAGCGACCTGTGTTTCATAGTGAGTCTTCTTGTGTTACACTGAGTATGCTAAATCTTGGTATTATGGATAACCATTTTTTCAGCCTTGAACTTCAGAAAGCCCAGAGTGAAGCCTGAAGAGATCCTTCTTCTGTCTCACAGCAGCTTCCCAGAAACTAATTTCTTAAAGGCGATATGATTCCGGTCAACAGCTGTCCTGTGATATTCTTTACTAAATTGGAAGAGCTGAACCTATCAACAATCATCACTTGTATTATATTATTTTAACCTTTTTAATATAACACATAATAGAAAGGTTTATTTATAAGACTCCTTGTTGGTGCTTTCTTGGGGAACATGGATTTGTTGACATATACTGATTAATGCAAACTAATTTTTACAGTCTTTTTGTTCCTTCATGACCAGAAGGTAACTCAGTCATTTGAGATTTGAAATTAATCATTTCTAATGAGACTTTGATCACTGTGACCTCTTCAGGAGAAAAATTTGCTGCCTTCAGATTTTAGGTCTGTGTCCCCAGCTCACTTCCATGACTGAGATGTTAGTCACAGTGCTTCTCCATACAAAACCTATCCAGTTCATTTGCCAGGGTGTCAGTCTCACTCCTTTCTCTAGTGTTAGATTTTTTCTTTAAAAATCAGATGTTTATAGGCAGTTTTGTTTTCTAATATAGTATGGTATTTAACCCTGAAAGCCCCAAAATACGTGAGCTCTGAGAACAAACAAATCACAAAGATGCAGTGCAGCAAATTCTTAGTGACACTGTATATTCCTGCTAGTATGATAATATACTAGGTGGGTTGGGCATAAAACTGAATGAATATGGAAAGGATTCTTTATCCTTATTTTCATTTTTTCATCTATTTGTATAAGATGAAAGACTACCAATTATACATTCCTGAGGAAAAAAAAAATATATATGAATATTTTTAGTGAAATAATTTTAAAAACAAGAGGTCTTGTTGTCTAATATTGCCTAGATTCTTAGGTACTTGACTTTTTATCTCTCAGTCAGTCAACATGAGCCAAAAGTGGCCTAAAGGCTTAGATGTTCCAGTGGTTACTCCAGCACAATCTAATCTGTGACCTCTATCCCTTTAGTTTTTATAATGTCCTTATAAAAACATAATACATTTAAGTATGCTTGAAGTGCTACTGGCTATAATTAAAGTTCTGTCAGCCTCTCCATTATAAATCCCTCTTTTCAAGGTTTAATATCTCAGCGGTTTCAATTCCCACTGGGCTAAACTTGATACAGAAGCTGTCAGCATGAATGCAAATCCCTCCTACCTTCAAAAATATTTTCAATTCGTAAAGTTGCTGGTTTTTATTGTTACAGTCCTACAGACTGCAAGAGTGTTTCTGATTAGCTCCCCTCCCAAAGTCTCTCACACTGTCCTGTCTCATCTTACACAAATCAAGACAGAAATGTGTCCTAACTTTGAAACGCACAAACAGACTGATGGAGTTTCCTTTTCCCTTGTTTTAGGCTATAGGTTGAGTGCAGCTTCTACCCATGTTGAAAACTGCTGACTTCAGGTTAGATCCCCAGACTCCTCCAGACTGCATCTGCTAGGATGTGGAAAGCAAAGTTAATCACCTTGGCTGTAAAGCAGTATATCACACATCTACCTTTCCCATCTTTATTTCTAAATACTAGACTGCATTTGCTAAACCTTTGATTAAAGGGAAATAGGTGGCTCTTGAAGAAATTAGCAGAAACTCTCTTTAATGGATTCCTCAGTCTGGGGATAAGTCTAGAGCTGTTCAGCACCACTCTGCCATACCATCTTCGCCATTATATTACAAGTTATATTTCTAGATAAGAATAACAATTCTCAATCTTCAGTATCTTTAAAACTGAAGTGCCTCATGCAGAGTACCTAGGAACTGGCCTAAATCAGAAATAAAACAATTGTCAACAGTTTGATGATATTTTAATTTTATTGATGTCCACTTGTCAAGTCATTGTGGAATATTATAGAAAAAAAGCATTTGTGTTTCCTGATTTCTTGGAGATGAAGCATGTTCATTCTCTTTTAGGTTTGAACTCATCACAAACTCTCAAACAAACAATTAATGCTGTAATCAAAAAATATTGCATCATAATTTCTTGTTCTCTTCCATTCAGGTCCATGAATATTACATTCCTGGACAGCAAATGTACTTCACCTTCTCTCCTGTCCCACTCTAGGCTTCTGATTAGAGTATATTTCTGGAAGTGGAGGTGATTTATGGGACTAAAGACCTCAGAAATAGAAGGACTTTGGTCATCCCATTCTGCGTGACTACTCAAACTTTGGGCTGTTAAAAGAAAGCACCATTTGGCTGTCAGTGTGGAGGAGATCAGGGTTTGGAGCTCAGTTTCACAACCAAATACCTCTCACTGAATCTGCAGTATAGTTATCACATACACAGAGTTCAAAACATAGTATTTTTCTCTGGTATCTAATTGGCATCCTTTGGGATGACAGCCATCATGAGTTCTGCTGCTCTGAACCCCATTCTAGGCAGTGTGTCCAGAAACACACCAATGAACAAGGAGTCATGGCTATCTGGGTAAACTTAAATTTTAACATTGTAAAAGAAATAAAAATACCCTTTTTGTGTGTATATATATATATGTACTTGTGAATGCACCTTGATATACACTTACATACTTATACACATGTACTTCAGAGTATATTTTGCCTTAGAGTTTGTTCATGCTGTGGCAGATTTGAAAAGGGAAAACTCAGTCAAAATAACTGAAATGTTATGTTTCTTTTTTATGGCTGTCTTAGATCTAATAAGGACCCGCAACTTCGACTAAAACCATAGATTAAAATGAAAAGACTACTTGTTTGCAAAAGAACACCTAATTTTCTTGCACTGCAAGTCAGGGTATTTGATGCCCTTTTCACCCATTATAATTCAGTGGCCAAAGTCAAGCATGTACTGTGCTGTAGTAAAAATAATGTCTTTGATAAATAGTAGGATATTCTGTTAGAAGCCGAAGATACCTGACATTCCTGAATAAGAACTTGAACTAGGCTCATATGTGGAGCCCAAATTAGTTGGGGAGTAGCACTGGCAAGAGAAAAAGATGCAAGAGATGAAAAGGCATGCACCATAAAATAGTAAGGAGTGAAAATGAGTCAGAGAGACAGTCAGGCCAGTTAGAACTAATGCTTGTTAAATCTCAAATAAAATATGCAATCAAGAAAAGTTCAGCGTCCTACTTTTGTGAAAGAAAAGTTGAATGCAAAGTGTTGCTTTTGGTCTAGTACAGCCCAGTGCCAGAACACATAGGCACATCGTCTGCTCAGAAGCCTACAGCTGTTGTGCTTTTCACTTTGGTTCACTTGAGTTCCTTTGTCATTCAGGTGGATCGCCTTATTGAACTAAATCCCCATGTATTTGGAAGTCACTGAAAAGAGGCTACATTTGTAGGCATTCTAACTGTGCTTGTTATTGTTTGTGACTTGAAGTGGGTTCATAAGATGGTGTAATAAAATATTAATGAAAATGCATTGGAAATGTGTTAAAGCAACCATTTCTGAAATATCTAAAAAGAGAGCTTTTTTTGAGGGGAAGGCAGGAATTTAGTTTCAGTTTTTAAATATATTTATATACATATAAATATAAACATAAACACATACAAACAAATGCACAACCTTCTAAACAATGATACTTTTTAATGCATCCTTAGAAATCCAGCTGCAATCATAGATATTTGTTAAAAACTATATCATTTTATTTGATGGATAGATTAATTTTCTGGTGTGGAAATAATTTAATAATCATCATAATAGTGGGAGGAATGTACTACACCAAACACATTGGATTTTTGTAAATCTCTTTCATATTGGCAAGATCTAACAAAGATGCATGCTCCTATTATAGGATTTACACAATGCTAAATATTTTTAGATTGATTTCAGCAGAAGTACTCAGAGACAATTCTTGCAAGAGTCTCAAGAGGATCTAGTTCAGCAGTAATTTTATACAAGTGAAAAAATACAAGAAATGTAATAGAATTTGAACATTTAATCTGTTTGCCTTTTAACCTTTGTGAAATGGTAGACCTTGCATTTTCAGTGTAATAAATGATTTGAAAAAATGTAAATCTAAGGTAAATCTAATATTCTTTTCTTATAGCAATTGATTCTGCTTTAGTAATTTTGAATCCCTCTCATACAAATGGTGGAAAGAGGAGTAACATGAAGGAAATGATCAAATGATTGTGCACAGATTATTGTTGCAACTAGTTTTCCTGTTACTTGCAAATTTAAATATGTTAAACTAGAATAATGCACATCAAAGTGACCCAGAGCTCAGCTCTATCCAGCCTTTTTACTTCCGCAAAGATCTAAACATTTGTCTCCTATGAGATAAAATACACAGTACGACAAGGACATGCCAGCTCATACAAAACCTAGCAGGAGAAGTTCTCTTTTATTTTATGAGGTTTTTGTATTTGAAGGAAAGTAGCTGGTAGCCAGTAAACATTATATTTCTCCCATGCTGTCTTTTCTCATATCTGTATTTTCACAGTGCAATCTTCATTTACTGGAAAATACAACAGAAATTGCTTTGCAGAGAGCATGCAATGAGGCTAAGAATTTAATTTTTGAGCTTGGATCCAAATTCAGATGTGTTCCCCAATTCACCTCTTATCCACATTAATAAATGTCTTCGCCAAGGCTATGTAGTGCCCATCTGGGCTCTTGGCCCTCCTGTGGGCAGAGAAAAGCTGGAGTAAAGTCATGACTGTTAACTTTATTCTTCCTGTAGCATAACTAGATAAATGTGAAGTCAAGGGCTCTGGTTTTTTCAAGAAGTAGGAAAAAGTATAAAGTTTTTAGTTCTCCTGTTTCAGCTCTCCTTGGGGTGTTGGGGACAGATGAATTAGCTCGCAATAGCTGAGAAGATAAAGTTACCAACTGAGATAAAGTCTGTTTGCTAAAAGCTCTTCACTGAGCTGTGCCTTTTCTGTGGGCACATATTGTCACTCTACAAGGACATCTATGTACCTTACCCCCTTTAGTCCTTTGGTATCTGTAGTTTATATGTGCCTGAAGAGGCTCTGGTATTATAACATTTCTATAAGTAAACCAGCCACATTAGGGCATGAACTTACATGTTCTGTATAGAAACTTATGGTGATTAGGATTTCTATAGTGAAGAGAGTTTGTAGGACTGTGCTTCTAATATTTCATTTCTGCTGATCCTGTGCAGTGTGGGAAACTTGAACGCTGCTTGATTCTCAAATAAACTGAAAGTGTATCAGGTGCTCTTAAATCTTACAGCTGTTCATGGTTCCCGTGCAATCATTTACATTGTGCTTATCTCCATGATGGCACAGTGTCTTATGAGTGTGTGTGTCCAGAAGACCATTGGGATCATAATTCTGGATCAGATGTTTAGTAGTTACCAAGGTTTTTGAGATTTTCTGGATAAGACAAGGTAAGAGATAATAAACTGGGAAGATGTTTTTCTTTATAGATCCTCTGAAGGCAATTTGGTTTTTCAAGTGACATTTATGATAACACTGAAGAAAAAAGGACACAATGAATTTTAGCACTGTTACTAGCAACAATAAACAATTTTTGTTGTTCTAACTCCATGATGGAAAAGAATCAGCCAACTTGTTTTGTTTGCCCTCAGGTCACGGTAAAGTGTTGTAAGGCTCACAATATAAAACCGGCAATGAATAAGCAACAGACTTGTTTATTTTGTGTTTCTAGAGATTAAAAGTGGTTTATTTTCACCAGCCTAATTTTTACCCTCCATTTGTTCACTTAAATTACTCTCTGACAGAGAGTGCTTCATAGCTTCATAGATGTGGCTGCATTTTTCTGAGAGACTATAGAAAACTGCATCTGCAATTTTTATTGTAAACTGCCGTGAAGCATAAGGTTTGGCTTACCAATGAAACAGCTCACAGTTTGCTAAGACATAAAGAGGCAAAAAGCGCAAGGAAAAACAAAGTTGTCTGGAGACAGACTCTGTGCCTGGGTTAAAAAAAGGAGTAATAAAAGAGTAAGAACATGTTTTAAAGAGAAAACAAAGGAGAAAGCATAAAAATTCAAAGGAAGAAATAAGGTATAAGTTATCAGACAAAAGAGAAGGGCTCAAGCCATTTTTTAAAACAAGTAAACAATTTATAGAGTGGCATCAGCCTTCATCATATAAAAATTTTCTCAAAACAAGAGATATTTTTCCTTAAACCAAAAGATAGACTGCTTCATGTGAGGGTTACTTCTCATGATACTGTTGGATTCCAGAGTGCAACAGGAACAACGATCTTATGTAAAACTACACAGATATAATTAAATAAGACCCTATTTACAAATTTGTTTTTCTGTTAGGAAAATCACACTGGCATTCTTTGGTCACCATGATTATACAATTTTACATTGCATTTTGCAACAAAATAATTAAAAGATACAGTAGTATAAGGTGTCAGATTTCTTGGGATTTTTTGTAAAATATTTTCATTTCCTTTCAAGTCTATATTAAATGTTTAAGATCAGTTGTACACGGTCTGAAAATTAGGAAAAATATCTTGTTGGCATAAAATTCCTTATTCTCTGAAAATCACAGCAATAATGAGAGATATGGTGCCTTGAATACTAATTCCTCATCATGTCCTTCTGCCTAGCCTTGGTGTAGTACCTGAACTCTCCAATTCCATTCTCTCTAGACCAACAGATCTTCCTTGGAGGAAGCAGCAGTAGACAGAAGGATTCGGGCGTTCTTTTTATTTTTTTTGCATTTAATGTTCTTGCTTTGACCTTGGTAGACTTTTGAGGGTATGAATAAAAAAAAAAATTATCAGAGTGTTACAAATGCATTTATGACACCTCCACTTTTCCATGGTGCACAGGTTACGTACTTTCCATCATGGATGAGTGTAGTGCTGTATCTCCCCACTGCTTTTCTTACTAAGTGCCTGCCCTTCCCACACTGTCCTCCCTTCCCCACCCCTAGTCCTAGCCACTCCCTCGGGTTCTCCCTATTGGTTCCGGTACCCCAACTCTGCCCATGTACCGCCCCTGCGCCCTGAGACCATTAGTCCATGTGCTCTCCCTGGTCCCCATATAAAACCCCAGGCTCCGTGCCATGTGCTTTCTCTGCTTTTGGAAACCAGCACGTCACCATGTGAATAAAGTTCCTCTGAGGTCCCCATGCGGAGACCCTTCTCACGTCCTTAATTGCTGCCGTGTTGTGGAGCCGACAGCTGGCTGGAGCATGAGCGCGGGGCCATCCGGCAGGGCTACGGGAAGCGGAACAGCCGCTCTCCTGAAGCAGCCCCACAGCGCTCTCTGGGAAGGTTTGCAGCTTGCCATGCCAACGCAGAAACAACACACTGCAACAGATGAGGTGTTACACCTTTATCTCACTAAGCTGTGCTTACTGTTGAGAGAAGGTACAAACACAAAAAGTTACCATGAAGTAAATGGTGCATTGATAAGCATTTGCATCCTACCACTTCTCACTGGTTTGTTACGTGTAAACACATACCATGGAGGCATCTGTGCCATTGCTCCTTTGAAAGGGACTAGCCAAAGATCCAGGGTCTTTCAGGTTGCTCTTGTAAGAAGGTTATTAATCTTAGAGTCTTGTTTCTTTTTAGTGCAATTCTATTCATTTGTTTCTTTTTAGTGCAATTCTATTCATTCAATTTTTGAAGTGGAGAGAAACAGCAAACCCCAGCTCACAACTCTAAATTTGTTTTGGTTAGCAACCTCGAAAATTTTTTCTCCGTAGGCTTCTGTTTCTAGGGTTTTCCCCAACTCTCTCTGGACCCATACTCTGCTTCAGCACCTGAATCAAGCTCTTCACTTATGTTTCAACATGTGACTCCCAGCACAATTTCACGCATCAAGAGACTGAATTCTTGAGCAGACCTGGTGAAATGGAGTGTGGGCAGTTGAGAGAGAGAGAGAGAAATAATCAGTGACATGATTCTTTCTCTAGCAGCTATGTTCAAGGAAGATGAGTCTTCACAATATCAGAATGTTGGAGTGAGAGCAGGTCAGTGGAGAGGCCAGCAGCTCCTTTAGCCCCAGACTAAAGTGATGTGCAGATGTTCTCCTGACCTAAAGGCAAGCATACCCACTGCCATGGGGACTCTGCAGGAGCAGGAGCTGTTAGCCATGGACTAGTGAGGCACCACTTCAGCTGCTTTGGACTCCAGAGGTATAAGTCTGTGGGAGGGAGGGAGGACAGAACTTCCTTCTCTTGCTAGTGGTTTGAAAAGCCACTGTGAAGACGTAAGGAGAATTGGATTTTGCATTTAAAAAACAGGGAAGGAATTATGAGTTTTAGCATACTTTTGACCATTCTGTTCAAAATGAGTTAATTAAACTCCAGAGATGAAGAAGACCTATTGAAATGTTGGGAACACTGACCTTTTCCTTTGACTGTCACCTTATTTAAATAAGCCCAGGTTTAATTAACTGACTTGGAATGAATATATAAAGGGTTACTGTCACTTATAATTTCTCCTCTTTGAAATGCAACAGTTCCGTACAATTACTGTAGCCTCTTATAGTCACCCTAATTATTAAAGTGAATAGTTTTAAAAGTTGCATTTTTACTTTTAAATGGCTAATAATTGGCTTATAAATACTGCTGGAAACATTTAATAGGATAAATAATACTTAATGTATACATGAATACACATATACCTGCAATATATGATGGTCTATAACTTTTACCTAGATCAGTCATTCTTAAAATTTAGTATTTTTGTTGAAATTGTACATAAATATACAGAAGAGATGTTGGCCTTTTGGAATTTTAGTAACACTTCATGAAGGTGAAAAAGTCCCAGCTTCTCCATCTAGGTTAGAATCCTAGCTTGAGATCCTGTGAGTTGAGAAATGCCTTCAAAATACTTAAGAACATACTTCAGATATGTTTATCAAGATAATCCATAGGTTGAAGTTACAACTTTATCCAAAAAACCCCAATTTTTTCTTTTTAACTTTCTCATTTTAATACACTCACAGTAATCTTTAGCTGGTAAGCCAAGGAATGACAAAGAAAAATTCGTTACTCTTGGAGGAGTGAAGGAATATCTTTCCAGAACCCATGAATGATGTAGCCTTAGGGTATTGTGCACTGAGACTGGCACAGTTCTGCTGGCAAAGACCTCTAGGGTAGTAGTAGCAGCACAATTGCCCTTATTCCAGTTTGATGTAGTTCACTTTCTTAATGCAAGACTTTAAGGTGCTGTTAAGCTGGTTTCACTGGTGTAAATAATATTCACAGGCCAACTGTTCCCAGGCAGGGATCCTGGTACTGCACACTGCCAAAGCAATTGTAACACAGACTTGGCCTAAGGTACCAAAATAAGTCATACATCATTAAGTCATATGCTACTGAAATCCACAGTACAAACTCTTTAGTCTTTTTCTGAATCTCTGAGATCAAGCAGTATATTGATTTTGCGGGTCATAGACAAGACCACTGCAAAAGATGTATCCAGAATCAGAACATGATAAGGATCCAAAATATGTAAATATGTAACCACTCTCAAAGCTGGATGGTCCATCCAGAGTGAAATCCTGTGGCCTTATGTGAAAAGGGGTGGCACACGTCTCTTCCCATACTTATGGTAGACATGCTATTGGGATGGCTGTCAGCTCAGGGGGATTGAAGCTAGCAAACATGCTTTTTATGCGTATGCAAGAAATTGACGGAAAGCCATGACCTGGTCTCTTTTGGTGCACATTCAGTAAAAAGTGGTTTAAATATACTTCTGTGATTTGTCTATGCTACTGAAAAAAAACAGAAAACAAAAAGAAGAGGACCTCTCCCTGACCCTAGAGCCGAGTGGCATGAGCTCGACATCCCTCATAATGCTGAGAGCTAAATGTTAGAACTGAAGGTCACTCACATAGCTCAAGATAGCACCCTCTAGACTAGACAGGCTATGTCCACATTATACCTACCTGTGTTTTCCCTTAGCTTTACATACTGCCCCTTGGGCCATAAACCAGAATATTTTGTTTATGTCTTGGTTTCTAGATAAACTATTTCCCAAACTCTGGTTGGAAGAGAGTTGGAGTTTGAGTAGTTAAAAATATTTCTGTGAGGCAGACAATGAAACTGGGCGATTACTGAGAGATGACACTTAAGCTGTGTGGTCAGCTAGAGCAGAGTGCCCCGGTCCCTCTGTTCCTGAGGCCTCTTTTATTTAGCTGTACTGGCAAAGCTTATCAGCACAGTAGTCAAGATTTACAAAACAAAATAAACAATTCTCCTCACTTTCTTTCACTCTCTTGCTCTCTTTGAATACGCACACATGATAGTGTGTGTGTACCTATATATAACTGTTGGATGGTATTTGTAAGGAATGCCATCTATGTGCGTGCTACTGTGTATGTAAGTGTTGATGTATATGCATGCACACGTGTGTAATTTGCTAGATTACTTTGAACTGTCAAATAAAGGTGCTTGTGTTTATTATTCATGACTCAGAAAGGCAGAGAAATAGCCTAAGGAAGAGCAAAGAGAAATGCAGAGCTTACAGAAAGCACATCTCAATCTTACAGATGGGGATTTCAAAACACACTACTTGCTTTATAGTATATCCATATCATGAACCATCAATTACAATAGTCAGGAAAATGATACTGCTTAATGACATAGCACATTATTATTTGACCTAAAGAGCTGTGAGACATAACCTCCATCAAACCTGCTATTATTATCACTTCGTGCTTTCTGATCATGTGGAATGGATTCTCTGTCTCCTTGTATATCTTGAAGGGATTATTTTGTAATTTTCTGGTGTCATTTGCTGTACCTCATCATTTGCCTCATGAAAGAAAACAGAAAACCAACTTCATTAAACAGTAAATAAAACCCAGGATGAAGACGAAACATCTAGGATGGATGCTCGTAATTAGTTTCTTGGTGCAAATTAATGTTTTGAAGGAATGGCTTAATGGTTATGTTTTGGGTTGTTAGGTTTTTTTCCTTTTCTCTCTAATATTTTTCTGGATGTAAATATTGATGGGGTTTGAGGTTATTAGAACTTCCATTCTGCATCTTTGGACAGTGTTGCAAATAATAATATTATGATGTTTTTTCCTACAGTGTTTACCATCTTTGTTTGCAACACATCACAGAATGTCTTTATGCACAATACAGATTAAGTTCTGATCATGGCAGGAATTTATGACTGTCAAAATGGGAATTAGTTGCCTAAATATAGGTGTTCAATGACGTACTATGTACACAGGGTAGGGTATCTTCCTTGACCTCCACACAGTACTCTTATGGGTCCTGTGTAAGATGAGAAAAGTAAAGATTCATCTCCAGTGCAGCGTTGTACAATGTTAACATACAGTGTTAATGTACAAAGTTAATGTAACTTGGACTTGGAACAAAAGGAGCTATTCTGGACAGTGAGGTCAGCTCCCTCACTGAAGTTTGAATTCAAAGAGGAGACCCCTTGGCTATAGTTTGATCAGTTGCAATGTAAGTTGATAGCCAAACTGCACAGGTTAATTGTGAATGGGCACCAAGACTAAGGGAGACTGGAGTTAATTCTGCTGTGAAAACACGTTCATGACTGGCCAGTGCTGTGTCCTTTTCAGGAGACTATTAATTCCCGTGTCCTTGACTACAGAGTCAAATCTCCTCATCTGTTCTGTGTCTATTCCCTCTGGCCCAAGGAAAGTAAGATATTTCTGCATTTTCAGCTTTATTTTATAATGTCTCTTCCTTGGTATGAACCAAAGTGTTCAAAGGCATGGCATCAGGCAAAAGACTGCAGGAAAGCACAGTGTCTGGAGCAGTTGCAATGCTGTTAGAGCTGTATGAAACTTTGTTTCCTGAGCTTGACAGAAAAAAATGAGGACTTTAAAATGTATTTTTGGTCTGTAGTGTATCAAGTTTATATACACTCCATTTTTCTGTGGCCGGAGAAAGTCCTCTGCTGCAGTAGTTTTCCTCAAACTAAAATAGTCCATGCATGTCTAAATAAAGGGATTGGGTAATTTTAAGGCAGATCTTCACTCTCAATTGCTTCTTGGACAGAAACAATACTGCCAGCAGGAGATGAGATTCCCATCGGGTTCCTGGTGACCTGGCCTCATTAACCAAGTTGTAAAATACTGTGATGGGGGAAAAGAGTCTTTCCTGCAGAGGCAGTTCTGTTCTGATGGCTAATTAGTCATTCACCAGGGAGGAGTTGAGGCACCCAGCCTTCCTCACAGACACCCCAAGAATTCATCTGACAGGCTCATTCTTATTCTTTCGGATCTCTCAGTCAAACTGTTGGAGAACAGCTGACGTACATACTCCTTCTGCAAAACTTTTTTGCTGGGTTTTGACTCATCATTTTAAAAGGATGTGAACGATATTTTTGCATTCCTCAACCAATACATAGGCAGCAGGTTCCCTAGACTATAAAAAGAAGTAATTTTAACTTCCATTTCACTGCGTTAGTAGATAATAATGATGATGATGATGATGATGATGATGATGTGACTATTTTACTATACTACTACTATTAATATAATTATTACTATTGCTTCCATTCATACCAACTGAATTCCATTTCATGAATAAGCACCTGCAGGATAGTAAAAAAAACTTTCCAACGAACTTTAATACTGCTGTATAATTTTTCCCTATTTTGAGACCTTCTTTTTCCAATTCTTTACGAAAGAACTATCAGTACTTGCTGTGCTCATGGTGGCAGCTTGTTTATGTAAGCCATAACTTCTATAGAAGTCTCTGAATAGCCTTATATACTTTTAATATGTCTTATTGATGATCAAAAGTCCTTTTTTTGTTTTGATCTCTGTACTCCTGTTCAAGCTGAGCAGCATGACCGTCAAGTTCTTTTTCCTCTTGGACAACTTGCACTCCACTCGTACTCCACAGGAACTTGGGTGACTGCTTTGCGTTCTGTCAGAAAGAGGTATTTTTCCACAGTGATTTGGCTCTGGAATGCACTGGGTCGCACAGCAGCGTCTGTGTGTGTGCATTAGGCAGTACACAGAACTAGTTAAACTGGATGACTCTGTGGGGCTTCGTAGATCAATTGCCATTTTCATTTGGGACAGCACTTGAAATCCTAATGAGAACAACAACACTTGTAATTAGGAGTCTACAAAATCCTCTAAAATAATCACTTAAATTTAAAATGTAAATGTGGCGGTAATTAATTAGTCTATTTAGAATAAAGCTTTCTAATTAACAAATGTAAATTGGGAATTTTTTGTAGATTTCATAAGGACAAAAGTGTTCCTCATGGGAACTGAAAGGAGATGTGTTTCTGTCTGAATGCATATTAAACTCTGGTGGCTCACACCTCTGCACAAGCCTGTGGCAGTAAGAGGGACTGTCTATGATAGGGTCATATTAACACCTGAGCCATAGAGATTTTCTTAAGACCCGTAATACGAAACATTACTTTTAAAAATAAGAATGTTTTAAACTAAGGTTTATGTTTTTCAAATAGAAAAACTGAATTCTAATCTGTAAGGGTGACTGACCACCACTTCTCTACTGAAGCTGGGGATCAATTATGGGAGTAAAAAAAAAATCGTCAGGAAATTTAAACTTCTAAAATCTGATTTCATTTCACATCAGGATCATACAAAGAAAAAAAGCCAAAGTGATTTTAGTACTTGTTGCACGTCAGAACCCCGAAATTTTACTTAGAGTTTAATACATTTTCATTTCTCTTTCTATTCAATTACATTTAAATTCTTTCGTGATATTTCAGTAATACTGAGTCAGTGGTTACCCTGTTTCATTCCAACACAGACAGGAGAATTGAAGCTGCAGGCTGCAAAAGTATACACTACATGGCTGAAAGGTCAGGTAGATTATGTGTAGCTCCACACTGCCATGGCATTAGGTGCTTTAAGACTGCAGTAGGCATCGTCACACAGGCAGTGGAGCAGTCAATACAGTCTATGCTCATCTTCATATGATCTGCTGAATAGCTTTCCAGAGCCCTCTGACTGTGACTTGTTCCCAGCTGACTACAGTAAAAGCTTAGATACCCATCTCTCCTTGAACACATGCCTCGTAGTGCCTAGATGTGTCTAAATGTAGATGTCAAGTTCTGCAGCTGTGTCCCGATGTCTCTGACTGTCCGTGAAATAATGTCAACATGAAAAAGAGATAAAGCCCAAAATCTCCAAACTGAAATAGGTCTGAAGCATTCTCCTCCTGCAGTTTTTAGCATCAATATGAGTGCTTGGTTCTCACATCTGTTTGTGCTGAAACAACTTAGGAAAAAAAGAGGGGGGTAAAGGGGACAGAGAGATGGAGGTAGAGAGGGAAAGAAAGAAGGAAAGAAAGAAGGGAAGAAAGAAAGAGACAAAGAGAGAATGCCAACAGAATTTTTCCAACACACGTGATGATGCACTATCAATGATGATAATATTATTTTGGTGTAGTTTCTATGTGTCCTTTAAAAAATAACTTTCTCTGTTTATTTGAGTTAGGCAGCCAACTGCCTTTTGGAAAGGGATGATTCCCAGTTGTTGCTGTCTAGAATCAAATTAAAACAGTTCTATAGAGATAATGGTACATCTCCCATTATCATTGCTCTTAGTTCTAGCATGCCAACCCCCTAATTAATACACACCTTTGAAAGCTGTATCTGTCACAAATGAGTGTTTTAAAGTCACCCCTCAGATCATAGTACGGCTTGGGGGGCGGAGGGGATAATACACCACCACGGTGTCATACTAGTGATTCTAGTATAGAAAAATAAACCAATACACATCAGTTAGAGAGAGATGAAAATATGCAAATGAAATAATCTTTCACGGATGAAAATGCATTTCAGTTTGAGTATGTGCCTCAGTTTAACTCTCAGAAGCAGATGGACTTTTTACGCTTTTCTCGTGAAATAGGAACATTCCATGGCATTTCTGATGTTGTCCAACAGTACCGCCTATTGTCTAGTGACTGAGTGCTATTGCAGGAGTCTTGTAATAATTCTTTAAAAATTAGTCACAACATAGAAAATATTACTTTTTTTCAATATCGCTTAATTGGGACTTCAGCAGTATAAGAAATTTAGATTCTTGAACACATTGGAAGTATGATTTTGATATGTCTGCAAACCTGAAAAATTCCCATGTGAAAAGCAAAGATTAATTGTACAGTATTTACACCTTTTCATTGATAACTAACACCATAAAACTCTACAAATTGCAATTTGTTTCTTTTTCCCACAATCCCTTTGGCTTTTAAGGGATGTTCCTCAATTAGCTGAACTGTGTTTCCTCTTGCTTGCTAAGCACTTTTGGTCAAACAAGGAATGGCAGAGGTCCACAATTAGATCAAAAGATCAATCCTAATGTACCATTTTCTCCTCACCCTCCTGCTTTAATAAAGTGGCTGCAGTTCTCCAGGGGACAACTCAAAATCCAAGTACTGATATTTCTAAATTAGCTGACTCTGTGACCTTGCTAGTAATTGCGTTAGTTTATCAATGTTCAACACAATTTATTACTCTCCAATATGTACCAAAACGTTTATCTCTCAACACTAACAATATTAAAAACCTAAACAATCTGTTGAGAAACAAAGGACTATTCAATAAGAAAGATGCATAATAAACTGGAAGAGACTACACTGATGTGTAAGAGGATTAATCTAGAAAGTAGTCATAAGTGAAATAAGGAAAGAATGTTTATGCTGTATTACATTTAGGGCACTTTTTAAATCTGTAAATAGCAGATAATTTAAATAAAACCTTTCTTTTTCTTCCATTCATCCTCTGTCTCTTTTTTTTTCTTTCTTTAAAAAGCAGGAATGAGCTACTGATTTTTTATAACACTGAGCATATTACCCAGGCTCCAGTGAGAAAAATGAAGACTGATAAAACCTTATCTAAGCATTTAAAAGTCATTTGGACACATTGATCAAAACTCACTCTGAAATTAAACATATTAAATTTAGATGGAGGGAAAAAGGCATTAAGTTGATGGAACCCAATTTTTGTATGAAGCAAACAAATGGCATCGTTTCACCACCCTTCTCATCTTGATCACATTGCTATGCATTATTTAAAATATGCACTTGATTTGGGTAGTTAATAAGCTATCTGTAAACTTGGAGTAAATTTGATCGTGGGCAGTGTTCTTCTAGTTCCTACAGAAGGATTATTGATTTGTTTTTACTTCTGTGAGATGTCAGTTTGTGGCATTGTGCCATCAACCATGAATCAGAGTAACTATCTCTGTTCGTGGTGAGATAAGAACGATAAAGAGCAGAAATGCACAGAGTATGTGCGATCTTTTAAGTGATCCCATTTACTTAGAGCTGTCAGCAGCTCAGCACTTCTGTTCGCCAGCACCAGACATACACGATTCTGCTGTTTGGGGGCATTGAATCTTCTCTTCTTTGGGGGTTGCAACTGAACCCCCAAGGTAAATGGAAGAAAGCAACTAAACTTTACCCTAATCTACAAGTTAAACAAGTGAAAATGACCAGTGTGATGTTCCAATTTCTGCTGTAGAGAAACACTGATCAAGTTTGCTGAAAACTTAGAGTCATAAAATCGTACTTTCAAGCTTCTGCATTCCTCTATAAATCATAAAACTAATACTTTGTCCTTTTTGGATTCTTTGGGACTACACCTGCATTTAGAAGAGCAATAGGAGCAGACCCACAGGGAAAATGGTTGCAAGTGACCAACTGCAGTGACGTCCACACTGACCTTTTTGGGGTGGGAGTTGACTTTGCAATGGTTCTGTTCTCATCCTGAATGTTGCACACCTCAGCTGCCAAAGGATGTAAGGTTGTTCCTGAAGAACAGCTCCTTCTGGAAATGATGGCTCCCTGCAGTCGCACCACAGCGTGAATCAAGACAGCAGGTGAGGATGACCAGGGAGTTCACTTCAACAATACATTCCTGGTCTGACGTAAAACAGGGTAAAATAGGTGAGCTTGCTAAATGCTACCATGAAATTCTTCAAATCCACTTTGAATTAAATTGTTAATCACATACCATGTAATCTTCCTAAAGAACAAAGATGTTGAGGTGCTGTTTACAACATTCCTAATACTTCCACAGAAAAAGCAATGTCTGAAGAATGTTTTAGAAGTGGTATTTTATCCATTTATTTATTACCAGATTGAAGACCAAGGTCTTAAAACAAGAGTAAGGGTTCTTCATATTTATGTGATTTTGTACTTCCCCTTTTCTGCAGGAAATTGCAAAGGGAAGAGAGTGTTATGAGGAACAGTGGTGGGCATATATCCCAGTTTTGTGTGTTGCTGTCACCTCAGAGAGATCTGAATCCACATTTAGTAAAAAAAAAAAATTAGCTGTAATGACATAGAACTAATTTGTATGGTGAAATTAACATCAGCTAGCTTAAGGTTTCTGACCTGGATGGCATGAGCTAAACCCGAGAGGTGCTCATTTTCCTTCTTGAACAGAATCTTATATGATTGACTTAGAAGTCAATAAATAGATTTTAAATAGTGAGATGAATCCTATACTACAGGGAAGTGCAAAAACCTTCACACAGGCATAGTTGTTGCTTCTTCCAGTGCACTGCCTCAGAGATCTTTGCGCACATCTGTTCTTGTCCACAAATGTGTTCTTGTTTCTCCATACTATTTTGAAATGGAATTTATTTTGAGGAGTATGAATTTTGTAACATGCAATACTTCTCTATGAATCAGATTTGCACAATTCCAATAAATTATTTTACATGTGTGCTAGGGAAAATTCTTACTTTTATTCCTAACACTTTTTTTGTTTTGTATATATCTTATTTCTGTGAGTGAATATTATTTCTTTTTTAGAACTCCACCAGTTAACCGTATGACATACAGTCTTCTTCATGCATCATCTTTTTATTTTGCATCTGGCTTAAGATCAGGCTTTTTCTCCATCCTGTTTAGAGTCAGTTGGTCACATTAGGTTACTGTGACTGGATATAACAGGACATGACACATTCGAGACACATGACACATTTGAGAAACACAGTAAAGCGAATGTGTTGTGGGGTTGGATTTTTTTTTTTTTTTGAGATAAAAGCCTCATGCTCTGTAATTTCAGTCTATTATTTACTTGCATTGCCATACTTCGTGATCTGGTTTGGGTTGGAAGGGACCGTGTCAAGCCTGCTAAGGTCTTTCTGGGTGTCATCCCTTCCCTCCAGCGTCTCAGCCACACCACATAGTTTCGCAAAGTTGTTGGAAAATTTGCTGGCAATGAACTCAATCCCACTGTCCATGTAACTGGCAGAGATGTTAAACAGTGACAGTCCCAATACCAGTCCCTGAGGAATGCCAATAGTCTCTGGTCTCCCCCTGGACACAAAGTCATTGGCTGTAGTTCTTTAAGTGTGGTTCCCAACCAATACCTTGAGTATCCACTGAATGTTTCCTCTGTCAAATCCATGTCTCTCCAGTGTAGAGGCAAGAATGTTATGCAGGACAGTATCAGACTCTTTGAACAAGACCAGCCACGAGGACTCCAATGAGAGAACAAAAAAGAGAACAAAATTGTATATCCTGCTATATACACCTCTAGGAAAGAGTATTGTGTGGGATTCATTATACCAAACTTTAGGCAATCAGATGAAGTTCCTGTGTTTCTAATCACCCCAATGTCCTTAAATAATTTCTGTCAAAGAGAGATGAATCATCATCTTTGGAGAGCAGCTAGGACCTGGTCTGCCTCTTTCTTTTAGTGATGGAACTAAATACTCTGGCTTTGTGCAAGCACTGTGTAATCTCGAATAACTCTTGGGAAAGCCTATTCTTTTCTTCCTAAAGTGAATTGCTGAGATGATGGCTGAAGTGGTCTTTGAAAATAGATATTTGGCAGGTTAAACTGCTTCAGGATGATTTGTGGAGGCACGGTACTTTGTGAGTTGCACAATGTTTGTATCCTGCTATGTCCTATCAAACCTGTAAGATTTTAAGGGTACCTTCAAGATCACACAATAGCTTCATATATCTAGTTGGTTTTGATGGTGATGAGATCACTAGAAACTATTAGAGTAGTTGTTAACTGGTATATACTGTTTGGAGAATTTGTGAAATCTTCATCACTGACATTTTTAAAAGCTGACTGGACGAATGACTGTCAGGAGGGATTGCATAAAATTCCTTCAGTCCTGCCTTCAGTTGTATCTGTGAGTCTATAAATGCATTGATTCACTATGTTGGAGTTCATTCTAAAAACCTGTCTCTTATAATAGAAAATAAATTCCAGCCTGGGTAACCTGAAGCTTGACTTGGGGAGTTAACATCGTATTTGTGAAGGAAATTGAAAAATAAAGTAGAACTTTGTGGATGTATGAAAGCAATTTTGTTATTCTGCTTATGCAGAAAGTGTAGGTAGATTTATATTACTGTACCCTTGCCCAAAGCATGGGTAACAGAGACTGATTTGTGTTACAGTGCTGAAAGCCAGCTACCTCTGGAACTAATCTGAACATCCATGTCACATAGTGTTTTTCCCTGTATCTCCTTTGGAGTTCTGTGATGTCCATGGGATCTCACTTATATAAATCTTGTGGGGCTTGGGTTTTCTGCAGGTGAGAGGGTGTTCGGTTGCAGTTTTCAGGAGGAGCGTGAAACTACATATCCTGGGACTGCGTGGGGTGTAATATCATGTGAGATGTCCAGGACTGCAACATTTGCTGGAGTAATGCTGGGGGGCTGTAGGGGAAGAAAGAAGCCAAACCTCTCCTTCATTCTGCAATCCATGCAGAGCAACAGATCTCTTTGAAGGCAGTTCAGACAAGGAATTCAGGCATCCTTGTGTTCCTCCTTCATCTTCTCCCATCCATTGTGCATGACTGGAAAAGGTCTGGTCATTCCTAGCAGACATTGGAGAAGACTGATTATGTTCATTCTGTCCAAAATCAGCAATTCAGTCACAAAGCAGTAGATTTTTGAGGTGCTGTGTGTCAGGAATTATTTCCTAATCACAGATGCTAGTTCTGTTTTATTTCTGTTTTCTTCTGGTTCTTGTTTGCAAGAATCACAGTGTTTCTCTCATCTTCCACTCATGTCAGATCTACTGGATGTATCTCACTGAGACTTAAAGGTATTTCAGGACTCCCAGGTGGAATTGCTGGCCCACATGGATGTGGGAGTGGCTCTGCTCCTGTGGAAGTTGATAACAGTTTCACAGTTGACTTCACTTGAAAGAGAACTCAAATCAAAGCTCAGTGCTTTTGAAATCCATACCCTATGTATTTAAATTCCTCCACTCCTTCTTCATGAACTTGATTTTCATAACAGTTTTCCTTTTCCATTGGGAAGACCTACTTACTCTGTCCATGAAATGTTACAACAAAACTGTTTAGAAAATAATAATGTCTGTGTTCTTTTATCACTACTACAATTTATAAATAATTTCTGCTTGAAATCTATACTGTCTCATAATGTTATGTCTTGCCATTGGTTTATTTTGTCACTTTCCTGAGTGTATACACATATATATATTAACATAATGAACTTCGTACTTTGGAGTGCTTACTACTGAGCTATTTGTAAATCAAACCAATATAAAATCACAATGAATCAACTATTTAAGAACAATTCTTGATACACTAAAATACTAGTCTTGCAAAACTCATTCACTTGTCTTGTAGCATCATATTAAAAGCAAGATGACATGCAGCATTCATTTTCTTCCCATGTGAATAAAAGTGCAGTAATGCCACATTAGTCACATCAGTGATTAAAATAATATCAGCTGAAAGCAGTGTTACTTTTTGTGTTAATTGCTAAATAGCTAAACACAGTTCAGGTACATTCACATTTCTTCCTCCCAAAGAAAATGTTATGTCACAGCCCATAAGTTTGTGTTATTGGTCTCGTGAGACTCAATAAGAACAGCCTGAATACAGCCAGAGCTAAACTGCCAGGGAAATTGTACAGGTAAGTTCTCTGTGCTGCTGTCTGTTGGTCAAATTGTAGAATGAGACTGAAATAACTGAGTTTGTGCCCATGGTGAGTACACAAGATTTTCTCCTCTTCACCCTTGTAGCAACCCATGGTTAAGCTGTTAAATTTCAGATACTGTATTTGTTATGGAGGTTATAGCTGCTACAATTTAACTGAAAAGCAATTGGATTAATTACTTAATATATTTGATACTTAATACATTGCCCAACATATTGTGAGTAGCTCACCATAGCTGAACCTGGCTGGTGAAATCAAAGCAGAAGAAGTACCAGAAGGTCTTTGGTGGGTTGGGGGTGGTGTGCTCACTTCAGGCTCCATGTGCCCCCAGGACTCAACCTTCTGCGCTGTGCTGACATCTGGCATCTGTCACCTTAGTGACACAAGACACAAATTTTTCAGTGATTTGCAAGAGATGAGCTGAAAGACCCAAAGTCAAATTCCTTTCTTATTTGTCTTAAAGTCGCTGTGACAGATGGAATGGTTAACTTGAGCAGGGAGACAGTATTGCCTTGTCCCAGGTGAGAACAAAGACTCAGCTCTTGTGGATGGAATCACTGAGGTCTTTGGACTAGTTGAGTCTAAGAAGGAAATGGTATAGGTTATGGCAGAGTTTCTCTTAAGTAGAATTAAGCAACACTCCCCCTTCTTCAAATGAAGATGAACATAATTTAGAGGATTCACGGGCTCTAGGGCTCCGCTGTTCCTGTAGAGCAAGCCCTGAGATGTACACATGTGAAAGTAAAAAGAAGATGAAAAGGCCCAAAGTGCCAAAGATGCTGTCTGAAGATCCGTCTTTTAGTTGGTTCTGCCTCCATGTCCAGTTCACCCATTATTTTCCAGATACTATTTTAAAATGCAGCCTTCATGCAGGAGGTTCATGTTTTTATTTTTTTAAATTTAATTGCTGGTTCAAACATTCAACATCAGGATCTGTGATCTACTCCTTAGTCCAGTGAACTTATACACACACACATACATATATATGAAATATGTATATTTATACAAATGACATGAGGTAGGACAATTTGAAGAGGTGAAATTGAGAGAAAATATCCAAAAATATGCGGTAGCTGTGCACAGTGTGCTACCTTAGAAAGGAGAAGGTATTTAGACTAAAATTGCTGCTTCTGATCGGAGGAAGAATATGGACTTGAGTATCCCTGAAATACCGAATAGGATAGTCGCATTTCACCTCAGTTTACTTCCAAAAATGACTGATTTCATCCCTCAGCCAAATTGAGAGCTCAGGATTATGAATAAGAGATAGAAATAGATCTCTCTCTTCACCTTAGAATTAGGCATAAATTTTTCAGGCCTGATGCATCCTTCTCTTCAGTAGTTCTTGACTATTTTAGTCCTTCCCCCTTTTTCATACAACAACCTTCTTCATATTTCCCCTTAAACTCTTCGTATATAGAGCAGAGCAGCCCAAGTCAGTGCTGCAAATACCAGCTGGTGTAAATGCCAATAGGTGCCTACCTGTTTGAGTTAGCCCCTGCATCACCATTTTTCAGATGGAGAGCAGGATCCAAGAAAACTCTTAGCAAACAAAATATTGTCCAGCAAAATCTCAAGACTTCTAGGAGTAATCTCTGTTCAGAAGAAAAAACCCTTGCCCATCCATCTGATGATCAAACTTTTTGTAAGTGCTAGCCAAACAAGAGATTTCAGATGGAATTTTAAATTACTTAATTTTTTTAATGGATATGCTATCTCAGCTGCTATGCAACAGGTTGCAGAGAGACCAGAAACTCCCAGTTACTTCTATGACAACAGGAGCTGTGCTCTGGGCTTGTCCAACACCAAAATACCAATCCCAGAAAAAAACCCTAACAACCCAAACCCTAAATCCATTACATGTGCATCTCTGACTGGCCCTTCTAAATCAGGAGAAATTTTGACCTAAAATATTTTGGTTCATCAGTCTTCTGTCTCTGAAATGGGGTCATGATGGAGGTCTTAATTTTCTTATAAGGATATTGTGAGAAGGCATTCATTAACATTTGATCACTGCAGTGATGGAAAATCTGATGACAATGATAGTTCTGTCTTTAGACAAGTGTTTGCTATTTGAAAAGCGAGTTTTTAAGCTGTTTCACCCTGTTAGTACTTTCAGCAAAGTTTGATATCCTTAATGTGCATGCATTTGCTGCGTTGTGCTATTGCAGGGTGTTATGAGCAGTTGCTGTGTTCCACTCAGTAAGAAGTGGAAATTTGGCACCATAGAGTTACTTCAGAGAAGCATTGTAGATTGTAATTACTTCACGTTTGCTTTTGTGTTTTGACACCACCAGGTGAGAGGTGTTAGTGGTGTGCATGGCGTAGTTGTCATTAAATATAACCGAGCTGAATGTTTGATGAAGTGAACAAAAGATAAAGCAAACTAGGCACGCAGAGTCAGACCTTTAAAAACAATCTTGATGTAAATGAGGAGAGGCTTTGTTAGTAGATCAGCAGACTGCAGAACTGTTCAATCCCCAGTTTGCAATGAAAGCATTTCATGCTATGCTACTATAGCATGATAATTTTTATCCTATGGTTTTATTGCTGAAGATGTGATAGTGTGTGTGCATATACACATACCCATACAGGCAAAATTTGTGTAATGAGATTAATGAAAACAACAATAAATATGTTTTTGACATCATGCAGCTGGCAAAAAATAAGGGTTGTATCTAGAAATGCATTAGATCTACAAAAATAGATTAATTTTTAGAGCATTTATTGTTGTTATTATTTTTATTGCTATTATTTTTATTTCTAAGGCTTACTAGACTTCATTCCTTCAGACAAAAACATGCATATCAGCCTTGCAGTGTGATTGCCTTATGGGCATAAAGCTTTGCATATTTACTGCCCATGAATCATACAAGTATGTGAAATCCAGTGAAGATTCAATTTTTCCTGCTAGATGCACCTCTAGCCGTTTAATTAAAATATGTATTATTAATAAAACTAGATTTAAGTCATATTTTTTACAGATATGACTGAAACATTAAGGGCAAATTGTTTGATACTTTCATAGTAATTTGCTTTTAATGTTTTGTGCCTTAATCAAGGTAATCCTGGGATAAGGTTTGTACTGCTCGTGACTTCATGATGTTCAAGTAACTGAAAAGAGATTTAAGAGTTTTCCAAGATAAAGTCACATTTACTTATAAAATTGGCTTCAAATTTTTGCTGCAGAGGGAACCCTACACCATCAGCAAAATGCAGTAAAATGTACCTATTTAGAAAACTCTTCTTGTTGCACAGATTGCAGTCTATTATATCCATCTTCATTAAATAAGAGTCAGGTTATTGTTTTATTCCAACCCTTGTGAAGTCGTAGATGTCACAGTGCCCTGTTCACCGAATTTATCTTCCGTTTCCTGGGAAATTTCCCTGGATCTCCTCTAATGTCTTGTATGTAGATATACTGATAGATGTGGTGGTACACAATTGTGCATACCTGTTGATAAAGGATCAGTAACACTCTCAGCTTCATCTTATCCTGCCTACCATGTAATTCTGCATAACTATGTCTGTTTGTGTCTAATGAAGCTCTTGGCTGCAACAAGCTTATTAATTACTTAAAAAAAAGATTTTAATTTTTAATTTTTAACTTCTAAGTTATATTATAATCCTAATGGAAATGTGGCTAGTGGGAGTTTGAGAGGATATCTTCCTTAAGAAAGGGGTGAAATGTAATTAAACATGTCACTCAATTGTGATAAGAAATTGCAGATATGAAAGTCTTATGTAAATTTTCCAGTCAGAGAGGAAGAAGGGATTAAGGGTATAAAGGGAAGACTTTTTTACGTTCCATTTATTCTTTTTTTGGCTGTGGAAGATCACTGTATTCTGCACAGGTCTGTTGGAATCCATGGTGTATAATTTCATCACATATTACTGAAATCACTGCATACCAGTAAGTTTCCTGGATATTACAGGTGTACATAACACTTTGACAGATGAGAAAAAACACGGGGAGATCTGTGAGATGTCTTCAGAGAGGAAACCACAGCTCTGTCATGAACACAACCTCCAGAGAACTCATGAAAACTACAGGACAGAAGATTCCAATTTTATGTCAATTTAACTCCAAATTTTAACGTTATTGGGAAAACAAAAGCAAATGTTTGCAGCAAAAACAATTTTGAAAGTCAAGTACAGAAAAATCATTTGTATTCTAAATTGTATCTTTGCCACACAGTTATGGAGGAATAGAGTGGTTTGGGTTGGAAGGCTCCTTTAAAGATCATCTGTTTCGCACCGCCGTGCAATGAGCAGGGACATTCAGCTAGATCGGTTTTCTCAGAGCCACATCCAACCTGGCCTTGAATGTTTCCAGCAATGGGGCATTCACCACTTCTCTGGGTAACCTGCTCTAGTGTTTTACTACCCTCACTGTAAAAAATTTCTTTCTTATAACTGCAGATAGAAAGTACCCTTTATATTTTTCATATACTAATATGTTGCTGATTTTCATAACTATTTTCTTTACTCTGACCATTTAAAGACTTATTTGACAACATAGGATAGGATATACCAAAAAAACCCCAAAACCATGTATTAGTATAAGAAATAAAATTAGTTTAAAAAATCTTGACTCATGCCTTTTTATTAAAAGCACAAATTTTGCTGAAATAGCCACTTAGTTCAAAGCAGAACAAAATGACAAATATATTTTCTTTTTGTTTGCCTACTTGTTTTTGAACCTTCGAGGGTCTGATATGCAAACTTTTCTACACAAATATATAATTAGGAAAACCTTTATGTTAGAAAGGGAAAATCAAGATTACCATCTAATGACTTCTGAAACAGGGGCTTTAAGAAAAACTGTATGAGGATAACAATAACATTTTGAGAATAGCAGTGCTGGCCTGACTGGTGGATCGCTGGTCAAACTTTCATTTCCATTTCCATAAATGAAAAGACAGCATACACTTCCTATATGGATGAAGTATTATAGAATTACAGGCATCCCAAAGACAAAACGTATTCCAGAGTAACCAATTTTATTTGTTGGTGGGAAACTGTTCTTTGCTGCAGGGAGTCACACAGTAAAAAGGCAAGATACAGTTTTGGAAATTTGAAACTGTGGTGCAAATTAATCGTAATCAGAAGTGGTGTTAGAATGACACATATTTGTTATATAACTGTGTACACTACCCTGGTATATTACCATTACCATGTTTTGTAAAAAAATATAAAATACTTTCATGATTTCTCAACTGACTTGTTTAAAGTAAGATACAATATTTACATTTACATAATACACTGCATAAATACCATACCCACTACATAAATGTAATGATATTCTTAAATATATATTGTAACATTTTTATGCTAAATTCAGGAGACATTTAATGTGTTATATTTTTAACCTATCCTTTCTGTGTTTCTGTGTTTGAATGATTAAGTTGATCTCTCATAGGTGCTCAAGGGTGGTGAAAATTAAAATCACATGCCTAACACCTTCTGGAAGTTTTTAAAATAAATCTTTCACAGACACTTCTAGAAATTTGTTCTCATAGAGCTTTGCAAAGCAAACCTCCTGCTTAATTTTTACTTATTGCAAAAAACAGTCTTTGAAATGGACTTGTTTATAGTACAGAAATAACATATTCCACATTCACAAATCACCCACAAAAAATCCACATTACTGTTTTAGTAGCAGTGCATAAATTCAAAATTGGATCAATTTGCAAATATTTGTGCTATATTTGAGGACATTGGTTAAACAAGCAAACAAAAAAAGTTCAATTAATTATATATGTTCTATAAAGAATTCAAGCCTACTTTATGCCTGATTTGTCATTGTTTAAATTAGTGTAGAAACTTCAGACCTTTGTTCCAAAGCAGTAAAAATGTTATTTTCCTGCCAAATGCAAAGGGGTAAGAGAGAAACCCATGGTATCAGAAAGAAACTATATTGTTCTAATCACACCTATCAAAGATTTTTTCTATTGATTTCTGTGCTGGTTTAGAAGAGACATCCTATTTCAGGTGTCTCTACAGTTCATGTTTTTCATTGTGAAATAAATGTGAAAATTTGATCTCTTATATCAAGATATTTTCCTAGCAGTAGAACTGAAAATATAATGTTATTTTACTGAATATGAGTCAGGCAGAATTATTAATTCAAACTACTATTTATGGATTCAGGAATTGACTTTGCCTACTGATTTAGTCACAGATTTTGAAAATTCTTTTATCTCAGAACTTCTGTTTTACAATAGATCTTACTCCTATGGTTCTGTTTTTTGACACAAGTATGATATGTGAAAGACCAGATCCTACTTATCTGTAAAATTCATCACTCCATTATCTGGAAACATGGGCAGAAAAAAGGAACTTTTAAAATATGCAATATTCTGAGTAAAACTATGCACACAATATATTTCACCTTTAATATGACTGTCAGATTAGCAGATCTGTTTAATTCTTGCTGCTTCCCCATTTATATTCCCCCAGTGTTATTCTAAAGAAAAATAATGTTTGATGTTTAATTTTTCTGTACTCTGTAACCTAACTGAATGGGAAATTTTAATTAAGAACCACCACAGAAAGAATAGCTCAAAATACTAAAATGACACTGAAATATGTGGTGAATAATGACTACTTCTCCAAATGGTGCTTAGTTTTTAATATCTGTGTATAGCTGAAGTAGAAAGTGAGCAGCCATTGGACAGGTAGGCAGACAGACAGCTAGTAAAATCTGGCAAAAGAAGTTGGGATTCCTCTGCTTGAGCACAGATGTCTACATCTTACTTGTCCTTTCTAGATCCAGTGGAGAGAAAGTGAGAAAGAAAAAAGGCACTTCCAGAGTGAATTGAATTTTGTTCTTAAATGGATATCTATCTTAGGTCAGATGAGCAATGACCCAGAATAACTTGTTCAGACACTTCTTTGTAGACACTTACATAACTGACATGTAGAGCCAGATGGAAACAATATCCTCTCTTCTCTTCCTACAGGATAGAAACAAATTCATTTTATTCAAAAATTTTACTTATTTTTTTAAGTCTGAAAAAGGGAAAAACAGACTGTTTCTCTTACCACAATCATTCACACCTGGAAATGGCAGGAGAGAGCAGCTGCAGAGAAAATCTTTGCTGGGACTGAGAAAAGTCTACCCTCTTACTAAGGAGGAGTGTGTGTCTCCTGTGTTTTGGATTTTGTTGAATAGTCTCTGCAGCTCATTTCTCTTTAAACAGTGCACTGCTTAGAGGGCAGGATCCACCATGAAGTCAGTTAGCCAGAGGGGTTGTGCTGTGGGCCACGGGACTAACATGCTCTTGGTTGTTCATGTTCAGTAAGTGGAAGGTGTTTGCACGTTGCTGAAGAGGTGTCCACTGTTACTGATCACACACAGGTATTGGCAGTGAGTACACAAATCAGTATTTCTCCTTTCACAGCAAATTTTTTTGAACTGCTTGTATTTTTAACCTTTAGGGGTGGTTTAAAAGTGATTTAGAAGTAATTCACAGTAGGAACAACTTTCTGCTCTGATAGAACATACTTCCTGTAAAATCAAAGAATGTCCACTCCAAACATTCCCACATAGGAAAAACCAAATTGTTCCATCAATAGTGGAATGAGTTTATTTTCCATTGAGTTGTTTTCTGTATACTTCATACCTTTCTACTGTGATAATCTTCCACCCAGGTGGCCCTCTAACCATAATACCTCATCTGTCCCTCATACGATGACAGCTCTAGAGTAGCCTCAGTTACTTACTGCACCCAGCCCCCTTGCCAAAGCACTCTGTGAATTGTCTTATAAGTCCTGCTTGCACAGCAGAAGATTCCTCCCTCAGCTGTTTGTCTACATGTACATTCATGCTTGTTCACTGACCAAAAAACTAAGGTACATGTGGCTTTCCCTGTTCCTTTGTGGGTGGATTCCTCCATTATTTCTACCTCTTTTTTCCCCACTGTATGAAAACCAACGTATTATTTACATGTTTGAACTTAGATTCAAATGTCAGAAGCCAGTTGAAGGACAAATTTTAGATTAACATATAGCAGAGTGTTCTCTTGGGAAAATTGGCAGTGCACTGAGAGAGTTCTGTGGGATGTCTGGTTACCACCTTTTCATCTTTTCTTACCATTCTCTTCTGCAGAGCTGTTCTCTTCTTGTCTCTTCCCAGTCATTGACTCAAGAGGAACAGCTTTCCATGGGCTGACAGACCATTCAATGGCTTCCTTAAGATACTGAGTACAGCAATTTCAACAACCAGTCATTAGGGCTATACTCCGTTTTGTCTGTGGGGTTATGGAAGCACTATGAAGTCAAGCACACTCATAATGAGATTCATCTGAGCAGAAGTAGATACCTACCCCACAGATACATAAATATGAGATAGTGACTGTAGGCTTCCCATATGTGGAAATAAATCAGCGTAAATAACTTTATTCTAATGCCAACACCAAAAATCATCTGATGTACAGAAGTATGGAGGTACCCTTTTTATACTAATGACTCTGAAGTGCCACTAAAAGCCACTCGCAAATTTAGATGACATGAATTCAATCCTGAATGTCTTCAATTCTTGTACAGGTAACCTAAACTGAGCCTAAGCCCCAGGCAACATAAGAGTTTCATTTTCCTTTCTGGCAGTCAATGCAGGAGAACTCTTAGGAAGAAACTTCGGCCAATTTTTCCGACTAGTACTGGCCAGGTACTATCTCTTACCTTGAAATCACTTCCAAGCAGAATCACAGAATCACACAATCATTTAGGTAGGAAGGGAGCTCATGAGAAAATCTAGGTAAAACCCAGTGCTCAAGCAGATTCACAAGACCAGGTTGCCCAGGACTATGTATCTCCTCAGTTGGAGACTTCACAACATCCCTGGGGAACTTGTGCTAGTGTGTGATCACCATCACAGTAAACATGTATTAGGCTAACATGTATTATATTAAGAGATCTTAAATTTTAATTAATTTGGGGGCTAAAAGGAAATAAAGGAATTATAATCTGATTTTTTTTTACAGGGAATACAAAAAAGCAACAGATATCTGTTTATTATTGGCCCAAAGTTTTAGAATTTGCTGCTGAAAAGAATGAGAAAGCATTAACAGACTTCCCTGAGACAAAGAAATTCATATTGTCATTGAATTCATGTGGTGGTGAAGAAAAACATATGTGTGATCACCTAAGTGTGAGAGAATCATAGAATCACAAAATGGTTTTGGTTGGAAGGGGCCCTGAAGATCATTTAGTTCCAAGCCCCCTGTCATGGCCAGGGACACCGTTAGCTAGACCAAGTTGCTCAAAGCCCCATCCAACCTGGCCTTGAACACTTCCAAACTTGGGCCATCCACTCTAAAATGAGAGAAAGAGTGGTAGTTCCAAGACCTTACGGTGTGTTTCATTAGCATGTGGCTTTAACAGGTTTTGATGATGCAAAGAGCCAGGTATGCCTTCTTCCAAAGGATACATCTGTGTTTCCTGGATCCGGAGATTCGTTTGGCCACAGCTTCTGGACTGCCTGTTCTTCATGCAGCCACAAGTTGCGGTGTTTCCAGGAATGAATTATTAGAATGATGTGTCCAGCCCTGTTATCTACCAAGAAATGCAGGTTTAAATCTATAACTTACTGTAAACATTGCAGCAACTGTTACTGCTCTTATCTCTGGACCAAACAGCTTCAGTCGAAGAACCCTGAAATTTTTGTTGTATTTGGTTGTGTCTGAGGTTTGTTGGTTTTTCATTCCTTATTGTAGCTAGGGATTACTCAAAATTGAGTTTGCTTTGCTCTTTTATGTTTGTTTGTTTGTTTATAGAGTAACATGGTAGAAATTCCTGTCCTGTTAGAAATGTTGCTATGCAGAATTGATGACTGTAAGGTCATCTGCTCTCTTGAGGTCGCTGAAGAAGCATCCAAACCAAAAGAGTAAGGGCTCAGTTTCCAGAGAATTTTACATTCATCACAGGGGAGTTAAAAGTGTTCTCCAATGAATAAGCCCTTATATCCTGCTATGTCCCTGGATATAGCACTACTCTGCAGTCAAGAGCAAAATTTACAATTTTAAGACTGAATTAACTTTCCTCCCATAAGAATTCAGGGACAATTATCATTGAACATATGGACATTCCAACATTTTGGTCTTCCTTTGTTTACCCCCACTAGGAGGTATACACACAAGTAAGAGTTATAAAAAAAAAGCTTTTTGAAGAAAAGTGCTGAAAGCAGAAAGAGTACACTGCTGTAATGGAAATACATCAGGTTAATGTCATTTTTGGAGTCCTCACAGAAACAGCTGGACAACTTTAAAAATAAATAAATAGAAATTTGTTTTAGGAAGAGGATCTTAACTATAAAATCATCACTGTGTTATCAGAGAATGACAAATCCCACTAGCAAATGCCCAGCTTTATATTTCTTTAATAGTTGGAACTACTGAAAAGCCTGAACTGAGTCAGAGTGCTTTTAACCTGGCTGAAAAAATCTAAAGATGGGATTGTTCAATTCTATCAATTCCTCATTTCCTATTACCAGAAATCCTGTTTGGGGGTTTCAATATATGAAAGGTAAAAAGATCACAAGGCAACACTGAAGCAGGTAAATATTGACAGATCCAAAGCACATACCAATGTCCTACTGAGACTTAAAACTACTGCCTGTGCTGCTCAGGGACCAAGTCAATCCTATGAATGGGAGCTGTCAGGGTAACTCTTTCGTAGTTTTCTCATTTTTGCTGTATAAATGTGTTCTTTCTATTAGATTTCCTTATCCCTTTTAGCCTTTCTAAATGACAATTAACTCTGCCTACCCTATCAATAGCAGGTAATTTATTTGTTTTTACAGCTGAGCCTGACTGTCATTGATTTTATTGGAGTAATTTGCTGGAAATGATTTTTTAATGTTAGATTTATTACAGAGGCACTTCATTGTCCAATAAATGAAGTAAATTGTATTTTAAAAGTAGCAAAATTAAAGAACCCCTGAAATTTGAATGAGTTTTTTACAAGCATATTAGTTCAAAAGGTCTCTTATGCATCTCTTGCATGGACCCCAGTTTGCACACAAGAGATTTGCAGCAGTGCAGCAATGACTCAGAGAGGGATTGTGCCCTCCATACTCCCTCCAACTTGTACTGTGTGAATACATCCAGTTTGATGGGACTGATACTCAGGATAAAGAAAGATATTGAAAATGAGCCTTTAATTTATTGATGTATTTCTTCTTTTATTGGCTGTCTTCCTCAGTTTTCAAACCTCTTGCTTACTCTGTTTTAACCAGCTGCAGTTGAGAGTAGGATTTGTGACTTGCTCACCTTTCAGAGCTGCTTTCTGTAGTAGTTCAATTGCTCTGCGTAAAGATGCTGCAAACCATCCTGGAGAACAGTAAATTACGAATTATCACCTCTGCCTCTCAGTGTAGTTTACAGTCAGATTTTTATCTGAATGTGACATAAGTTTCCATTATACTTAGATTAAAACAAAAGGATTTTTAATGTTGTGTGCACTTCATTTTTCAGGCCTTTTTGTGCATTGCCACACTATGCTATACCAAGCAAAGTACATTTTCAAGAATTTCTTCCTAGGCACTGTCTCTCTGTGCTGTCTCAGTGAAGAGCTCTGCCATCAAACCATGATTGCAGCCCTGCAGGATGGACAGTGGTGCTGAGCAGTATTGGCACATCCTGCACTTCAGCGTAACGCCTCCCTCCCACTCCCATCCTTGCACTATGGGACTAACAGATGACATTTGCTGCCACCATATAATTCATGTCACTTAGTAAAATTGGTGTACACACAGCTTTTATCTGCCTTTTTTATTTAAATTGCAAGCTCTTTAGCACGAGTTGTCTGTTAATCTGTATCTGTGCAATGTTTAAAATGCTGGACATAAAAAGTGAAGGGACACCTTTCGATTCTTTGTATGTGCACTACCAGGATATAACATTATTATTAATAATAGCAACAATAATAATATTATAGTAAGAATAGCTGCAATTATAATGATGCGCATGAACAAGAAAGGCATCCCTTTTCTAAATTTACACATTTTTGTTTATTTGTAAGTTGATTTTACATTTCCCAGGGCAGATGGCAAAAGTTAGTCTTGTAAAAGCTGTATTTAGACTCTCAAATAAAAATATCATGTCTACATTCACATTGACAGGGTCCTGAGTGCTCTAACTACTAATTTTTTTGCAGTGGTCGAAGATGCCATTAACAGTTTAAATGTGTTTTTGGTCAGGAGTCTCTGAGACCTTTGTGTGGCACTTCAAAAGAGGGAGTCTGCTGAGTACCCTGCTACACCTTCTTTGTTCACCTGGCTCCCAAGCCAGTGTAATTCCCCTCAAACACAAAACTGATGGCCAAGTGTTTTACAGATAGAAATTGAGTCTGAGCAGGTTGCACCTGAGGGAAATGCCAGCACTAGTGAGGGCTGGTTGTTCCTCTGAGCTTCTACAAAGGATCACATGAAAAATTAAATCTCAGGTTTCATTATGAGAATAAGGGATTCAAATCTCTGATATTTTCAATTTGAACAAGGACTGTGAAACAGCATCCCAATTGAGTGTGCTAACCATTGGAGTCACAAACCTCTTAAGTGATCTGGGAAAGGAAAAACAGTTGGTTTTTAGGTGCTTTGTTGCTCTGGATACTCATGCCTTTGACCTGTCAGTGATGAAGTTACTGACCTCCACATTCCACTTTGCAATTCTTCCAGGTTAGACTGGACATCTTCCTGCTTACTTTTCTTCTGAGTATCCTTGATGTGAGTCCCTAACTGCCCACCTGGCTGGATGATGCATAAAAGTTAGCTTATTTCTGACTGACTTGTCTGGTGCTCCGTCAATGTATCTGGAAGCAATGTGTGCCCAGTACTTTTGTAAATAAGGTGACTAATGTTGAATCTGACTTTAGCCTAACTTTTGACATCTAGATATGAAGATTTTTAGGTTTTCCAGGGATTCATTAAAAGAAAAAAAAAGCAAAACTATGAGCAGTAGCTGTGCAATAGGAAGGCCTTTTTGCTATTTAAACAGCATTTGAAGCAACTTCCTCAAAAATCTATGCCAGTGGTCTCATTTTATTTCATACTATGCCTTTTTTGAAGATCAAACCAGTGTGTGAAGCAAAACTTAAAAATACAAAACCATTAAAATATTTTAATACAGAACCTAAAGTGCTTTCCTTTTAAATTTCCTAGCTTGTTTCCTGCCTCTGGTCCTGTCACTATTATTGATATAAGGAATCCATCAACATATTTTTATGGATGATTAAGAAAGGCTGACCTTTCCTTTGCAGGTACAAATAGGTAGTTCTTCAGAGGCTGTAAATGAATGACAAGATAATTCTATCCATTTAATATTGAAGTGATGTTGATAGTATCATTCTTCTCATGTTTGAAACGGGAAAGTATAGAGACCTTTCTCCCTCACTCTGTTCTGCTTTATGTGATGGATTTTCTCTCTGACTAATCGCTGTCACATTAACCTGCACTATTTCATCCTTCAGAGCTGTCAAGATAATGACGATAATCGAAGTGGCTCATTGTAGGTAAAGGAAATTATATGAGCAAAGTAATATCATAAAACAGTGTTTAAATATTTTAATTTCATTTGTCAGGGCTGCCCCAACACTTCATTACACATATAACCATCTCTCATCAGTGGAATTAGTGCATTATTCATTACTGTTAATTATTTTCACATAATGGCTGCCCTGATATATTTAACCTCCACATTATATCTCAGATAATGGGCCTGTAAAATTGAATTGTGTGAAGAGCGGAGTTCTAAAGCTCATTTGCAGAACATCAAAGAACAAAGAAGAGGAAAAGAATTCTAAATGGGACATTTCACCCAGCTGGGGCCAAACATTTGTTTCTGTCTGATTTGCATACAGAAAATAGGTGGTTCAGAAGTGGTTTAACATGGTACATGCTGTCTGCTCCTATTACATAGCCAATTAGAATTTGTTAATGTCCTGAGTGTTTGAGACAACTTACAAGCCAATCTATTGTCTGAATGGCAATGAGCTGGAAAGTTAACAGAAGAAGTAGACCTTTCTGAAGGACAGACCACAAAATCACATGGCATATCTAGGTGTCACCTACACCAGAAGTTAATACTTCTTCTGAAAAACGCCTGTATTACAGAAATAAATAATCAAAAAGTGCTGCTCAGGATTGGGAAGATCCAAGCCTGAGAAATTCCAGTAGTACTCTAGTACCTGGGACACATTCTCTGATGCTGCCTGTTGTGTAGGATGTGGAAATGGGCGAGGAGGCGAACACAGGATCCTGAACAAGATGAGGGGATCTGCACTGAGTGCAGCAAGCTGGGTCAGCAGCCCTGATGGGCTCAGCACCACACAGCACGTAAGAAATGCTTGGTTACCACAGGCTCTCTCCAGTGGGGCTTAGCCATGCTGAGGTTGGTGTGTCTGCACTGCTCTTTTAGAGGATGGGAAATGTGAGACTCCTTTGCTCTGCTTTCCCACGTCTCGAACATACACCCCAATAAGATAAAGTCTTGTTGTCCAGGTATGGGACTTTGCATAATTTAGCATTAGAGAAACCAGCTGAATTACTAGAAGTAGTTTCAGCTCTAAGTTGCAATTTAGAGGACACAGTCTGTCCACTCTGACTGCATGGATTTAACTGAATGGTTGTATTTTTTTCTCATTTAGAGGCTTATCCATTATTCACAGATTTCAATGGACCTGAGAAGGCATTGAAATCAAACACTTTACAAAAAGGACATTTATCAAGAGTTTAACATGTTATAAGGCTAAGGTCAGTTAAAAAAAATCCTGACTTTGGAATTTTCTTCAAACTTTAGTCTCAGAGTGTTAGTGAAGTTTTCTGTTAAGTTCCCACGCAGCTATATGAAGCACTCTTTTGCTTTCATCAAAAACTTCAAGACAATAGCTCTTCTGAAATTCACATGCAAAATATACCTTTGCTCTGTTTCATGTCTACAGTAAATTTTATACATCAAAAAATTATTTCAGACCTATTTCTTGGCTGTTACAGAATAACTTATGGCTGATGATGGGACTATGATCTCAGAGGTAACTCAGCAAATCAGAAGTCAGAAAATGTTTAATGAATATCAACACAATTCACTTGAGGTCATTAACATACTTTAGTCTTATTGGCTGAAAAGTCATAATTCACAGGAATGATAAATGTCTTTTTGCTAAGTGGCAGTAGGTTTTTGGCCATGTCATTAAATATTTATACAACATATGCATAAATCTTCCTCCACTTGGCATCATCTGGGATTCATTTGGAAGAGACCCATTTATTTCACTTTGTAATGTTTCAAGTTTGTTGCAGTCTTCAGCCTCAGCCTCCAAACTCTACATCCAGAGTTGTTAGAAAGGAAAACCACATTTGCATGGACCCACCTTAGAAGGAGAAATCCTCTCTTCTTAATCTGTCCATCCTCAGATTATGATTTTTTATGGATATATATATACAGTCTTTTTTACATCATGCAAGTTGTGTAAACAAAACCTGCTGATGGTCTCTGCTCTCTAAACCATTTTTATTTCAGATGATATTTTCAGGGTACCATGGAATATGGATAAATAGATTAGAGAGATCACTACATGAATGAAACAATTTCTCCATATCTAAATACACTGTATGGACTTCGGTCAAAAACTTGAAAAATATTCAGTCTTCCTACAAACATTTAGGTATTTCCAAATAGGAATAGACTGTCACGAGTTCTCTGTCTTTATATTCCTGTCTAATCAGTTTTTTTTTTCTCTTCTGAAGCAGCTTCTACTAGGGAGTTAAGTTTGTGTTGCATCTGAATTTCACTGCAGTAAAAATCTCAAAGTCAAAGCTCTCTATTCAGATGAACTTTTCTCCATGACATCTATATGCTGTTCTGGTAAGACAAATACATTAATCTTTTTTCTGACTGAAAGAAAAAACAGAAACCAAACAAGGGCTGGATGAGGAAATTCAAGAAATTCCTCAAAAGTGGAAGGATACCTCAAGAACTACAAGTCAACTGAATAAAAATAACCTGTGATTTTATCTACAGTATCTTTGTATCCTGGATACCCATCATGTATCAAGTATTCTCCTCAACAGTGTAATGGAGAGCCAAGAAAGTAAGAAACTGAGTTTTTTCTCTGTAGTAAAATGTATATAAAGAAATGGATGAAAAATAATGGCATCAAGAAATCTCTTTAGACTTGCTGATATGGTACAAAAAACCAGTCTCAATAAGGGTTGTTGAGATGTGTTGGATAAAGCCTGGTGGTTTCATCTTTTTTAAAAGTGAGATAATCTTTTTCTCTGGAGGTTGAGGTACTAGAAAATTTTGCATTGTTGAAAGAAATACATGCATGGGAAACATCACAGTTGATGGCAATAATTAATCTTATCATAGTATTTTTCTTATAATACATGTTAATGTATACACGCAAACACACACACAAAATCAGAGTAGGTGTTTCTGTTAAATTGTCTTGAAATTGAGTAGCTAATTGAGTAGAAGTATGACTGGAATGTAAGAAAACAGGATTTCAGTTGTTGTCTAGGGTGTATTTCCTACCAATTAATGCTGCTGAAGGATGACTCTGTTTTGAAATCTATCAGAGTCAAGGGTTGCAGGATCATATTAGATACTAAGAAAGAACTCTCCCTACTAAGTCTCAACTCCACAACTATTAGAGTTTTTCCATGTTGGCAGACTCAGGTATGACTTGATTCCTGTTATGATATTGTCTTGGGGTGACTCTATCATGTGTATCCCCTATCATGCTCTATGCCCAAAAAGTAATATTGTGCCTTTTCTGTGCCTTTAAACTGAGCTTGAGAAAAAAAAACCCAGATGAACTTTCCAAAGCAGCTTCTCAAGGACACAGAGATTACACTCCTCAGTGTTGTCTGGCTGCGGAAGGCACGAAGGGAGCACCCTGCTTGCTTTTTCTTCAGCCAGCTGGTTTTTTTTTCCCTCTTGGCGTGAGACGGAGAGCTGAATTTTGTTTCCTGGGACTTTGGGTTTTTTTTCCCTTCTTCTCTTCTGAACTGTTCCAACAACATCAGAACACATCAGGAGAATTTTCTCCCCGAGGCCCGGGGGTGGGCCCACGCCCTCACCGACCAGCTCCGAGGAGGAGAGAGACCACACCTACAGAAGGACTCTGAAATCTTCCCAGGTTTCTCTCTATAGCGGGGGTTTTAATTCATTATTTAGCATCATTATCCTTTTCCTGTGTGTTTGTTAAAATAAATAGTTTTTATCTCTTTCACTTTCCTTCGAGGAAAAATTTCCTTTTTTCCCGAACCCTGTAGTGGGAAGGGTGGTTGCAACCTGGTTTTCTCTCAGGGGCTATATTACTAGATTTTGGCCAAGCTGGCACGGATATGATCTAACATTATTTCAGAACTATACTTAACCTAACATGCTTTTCGCAGGAAAGATACACTGTTTTCACAGTGGACTAACACTTTGTAGTTAGGTGTTCTAAATATTTTGAAAGCATGAATCAGCTTGTATTTTCAGGATATTAATGAGTATATCTGAATACATCCCGCACAAAAAAAAAAAAAAAAAGGAACCATTGCATGGAGTTTTATTATTATTTCTATGAAGTTTTGTGAAAGTTAGGTCCTTTGAAAACTTGCAGAATGCCTCAAAACCTTTCATAAAAGGTTTCTAGGAAGCAGCTGCCAGTGTCAGTTTAAAAGCAAAGGCTAGAATTGCATTTGAGTGGTGATAAAATATGTCACCTCATGCAGTGGGAATTTTTAATTAGTTTTGAGTAAAACACATTTTTTCCAAGATGAAGAACATAAAATCTTAGATCCTTTTTCCAGTCTCTGTCTATACGTATGTCTGTCCAATATTTTTGTAATACATTGCAAAATATTTTTGTAAAAGCCTCATTTTCTGTGATGGATTAGTATTGAAATACATGTGTGGAAAATTGAATGCATGGATTTTACAATCAGCTATACTATATAGGGTACCAATGAAACTACCCAGCAGAAGTCTATGAAGATAGGAAATAGTTGTGTCAGAGGTGAACATCTCAAGATTCTGTGGCCCCATGACAACAGCACTCTGCTGCTAGAGGTTAAATCCTCCTTCTTGCATTGCAGAACCAGAAGGAAAAATGCATAAACAGCACTGAGAGAAGGTAAAGATGATCTTCAGACACATCTGAGGAAGTGAATGACAGAGTCGGGCTTCCTCTTGATGTTTGTCTCTTCTATACCCACCTATTTGCACAGGATCTCCGTTTCCATGGGTGGAGGTCCCAGCAGATCCCACAAGTGGCCTGTCCTGTCCTTGAGTTGTTCATCTCACTCAGGCCCCATACCAAGATGTGATCTGCAGCTTTGAACCTCCTCCTGAGTAAGTTCTGTCGTCGTGTTCAATCATGGAAAAAGAAGCAGCACTCCGAGTATGGCTCAGTTTGCTGAGTATTGTGCAAATAAAAGATCCAGAATTTATGGTTCTATTTTTAGAGGGGGACAGGAGCTTGAATACAGTCCAAACTGTACCGGAGTGCAGAAATATATATAGAATGAGACAAAAAGGAACATAAAGGAATGTCTTTTGGACAATTTCCACAAACACTTCTCCCAGTCAATTCAACTTACTAAGAATGGAGGCACCTGGCTTAGGTGCTCTGAATTTCCAGGCTGTGTGTAATCTTCGTTAGATGTTTCTGTTAGTCAATGTGCATCTTGTCACAACACCAAGATTTCTGAAATTGGCAGAGATTCATGCCTGCTCATTGCTTATAATTCTGACCAGATTTATTCCTTAGGCAAGCTTCAAATATGACAGAAGTGAGATGGTTCTTCAACTTGTAAGTTTCAGCAGAATGAGGACCCTCCTGACTATAAATCTGTCAAAACTGAGTTGAAAGAAATCTATCACTCCCATCTCTCTTCCAAACAAAGACTGTCAGAAAAGGAAAGCTGCAGAGAACTTTGTGTCAAATATCTTGAAAACTGGAAAAAAGGAAACTTTGAGGGATGGCTGTGTTTTGAAAATTGAAAAAAAACCACTAGTGGTTTAGAGACAGCAGTGAACTTGCAATCTCTAAATGTTATCTGGAACATAGCCCCCCACCCCCTTTAAATTATAGTGTAAAGAGCCTGGTAGAAACATTCTTAAAATTGTATTTTTATTTTATTTTTCTCCAAAAAACACCTAGCAATTTTATTGTCTTCCTACATTTCTATTGCAAGTTTATGTAAGGGAAAATTTGCCTCATGGAGGGATTCAGGTTTCATATAATGCTTAGATCATCTTAAACAAGAGATTTATATAATCCAAGATAAGGACTGTACTGTGCACTCCTTAGGTACATGTACATTCTCCCGGATACATGCACATCCTACTAACTGCCCAGACGAAAGATGTCCTAAGGCTACCTCTTCAGACAGTAAGGTACTTGCTGACAGCTCTGGGCTTTAAGACAAATTAAAATAAGCCAATTTTTCAGTCTGTAGGTCTAATAAAGCTTCTGGCTTTCAGTTCTGTCAATGATTATGAATGAAATTCCCTGAAAAGAGAGAAGACAGGCTGTTTAGTTTTCTGATGAGGGTGATTTTAAGGTGAAGATCAATTCTGCAGTTCCTATTTAAGCTCTCATCAGTGAGAAGCTCCTGTCATTAGAGAATCAGGAACAAAGTTTTCAATTCCTACTTCTCCATTCTGACTGCTCAACTCTCTTTTCACTACCGCCCTGTGAACTGGATCCTACTTGAGAGTGTGATGGGGACCCAAATTTATACAGGGTAGTTGTTTGGTCTTTCAGAGTTTAATTTGGTGACATCAATGCATAGTTGTAAAAATTTCGTAGGTATTATTTTACAAACACTGTGCTCGTTTTGTTCAGGGCTTCAAAATATGCCTTCAAATTAATGTTCTCCCAGTGATGTGCATCCTCGTGCCCCCAACCAGTCTCGTATTCATTTCTGAATGCCTCCTTGTTTTAAAAGATGTTGTATGTCACCAAATCAAAGAATCCTGTAAGCAGCAGTGACTAAACTATATTTGGAGATTGGAAAATTTATTGAGAAAAAGGTTTTACCTTTCTTTTGGTGCTAGAAATATTTACATTACTATTTTATATTAAGACATTTTTGAGATACAATGGAATAACAAGGTTTTCAAATATCTGATTGCTTTTTTCCTAAAAGAAGTTCGTTTCCAGAATTTCCTTTCTCCTTTCCTGTCTGTGATCCACATGAGAAATCATGTGGCTTATTTTCTTATTAGTTAAGAACTCATTTTGCAGACAATGTTGTCCAACATAAAGGTGAGGAATTGGCCACCCATCCTCTGACCTCTGAAAGGTATGTTTGTATTATTATTTTAAGCTGGACTGTGAATGTACTGGAGGAAATTTTCCAGTCATTCCCACACAGCATGCTTTTGTTCACTTTACAGGAAAATCTTAGAGCACATGAGCTGGGTTCTTTTCGGATGAAACAAACCGAAGTTTTGAAAGGTGTCTGACATAACCCCTGAAATGTGCAGTGTGGATATCAAGGTTTCAGTGATTCACGCTACAAACCTGTTCCTGTAGTTCTTGACAAACAGAGAGAAGAAGCCAATCTGCACTATACAACTGTACCCTGAAGACGTAGGTTTGCACACAGACCAAGTGGGAAACCTTGAGGAAAATGAAGTTAGGTAATTATGGTGGAAAAGCAACAGCATTATTTAGGATACAATGTGAAAGACAAAAAGATTCACCTTTTCTTTGTAACTGTAAAAGGCAATGTTTTAATGCTAATTTTAATCAGTGCTCACCTATCTTTACTAGATATGGCTCTACATTCTGCACAGCTTTTTTGATTTCTGCAAACTCTTCCCTGATAACATCTTTTCTGACTTTCGACTGGCTTCTACAGAAAAGAGTAAAGGTCTCATTGTTAGATGTTCCTCGTGCTCACTCATCCAGTAACAAACTTCTGTGTACGTCTAAATATCCATGAGATAAACTGTTGATTATTTCTTTCTTGCTATAAAACAATTTTTTAGTAGTTTAAAAAGTGTGTGGTTTCAATACAAACACATACACACATATGAATCTTTAAATTGGTTTTACAGGCTGCAAAAATTGTAGAAATTGCAGGGGACAACCCAACTAAGAAAGGTTTTTAAATTTTTTTTTTTAGAAGTTAATTTTCTAGTCAGAAATTTTAGTGTTTCGTCCTGTCTCTTGGTACAGAATTCTTATGAAGAGAAAAATCTTCCCACCAAGTCTACTTCTGAGAGAATTCCTTTTTTGGGAAAATACCCATATTCAGAAAGCATGAAAGTAAGTTTATATGTCTGAAAAAATTAAGGCCATATTTATATACTTGATTTTGTCATTAATTATCTCATCTAGTGCGGTTAGGTCTTCAAGTCAGACAAGCTGTATTACAATATGTTGCTAATGACTCCACATATTTATGGAGCTTCATAAATTGCTTTTAAGCAAAGTGGGCTTGAATAATTCAGGCATTGCCATGAATGTTAGCACTTGCAAGATCAGTAAAAGCATGTCTCTTAAACAAATGGTCAGTGGAAACCAAATTTGTTGCAATTTGTGTTGATCTAAAAATAAAAGAAAAATGGATTGCAGCTGTTTAGCAGTTGTGTCTCTAATGTAAATATAAGGTGCAGGGAGAGTAAATTCCTCTTTGTGGTATGAAAGCAGTCCAGGAATATTCATTCACTTCAGCCTACATAAACTTAAATTAATGTGAAAATAATCCTAATGAACTTGATAAGAGAGTATGATTCTTAATTTTAAAAAATATTAATAAAATTAATGCTTTCGTTTTAGTTATATAATCTCTCTTGTTTCATTGTCCCATAGGACTTTGAAATAGTGATTTATTTTCATTACACTATTTTGACCTAAGACTAGCCTCTGTCATAAATCACAGCCTCTATGGGTGTAGGGAAGCCAAGGAAGCTGGCTTACATAAAGCCGTGCATCTGGTGACCGGCAGGAACGCAATTCTTGCTTGGACATCATGTGCTGCAAATAGCATTAAGTAATGCTTATTTTAATGAGTGGTTATATTGATGTGTCATTCTACACAAATTACAATAAACAAGGAGAATTTCAGTTGGAAGGGGCCTAAAAGGATCATCTAGTACAACTGACTGACCAATCTAGGGCTGACCAAAAAGCACGTTGTTAAAAGCATTGTCCAAATGTCTCTTAAAGGCTGACAGGCTTAGGGCATTGACCACCTCTCTAGGAAGCCTATTTCAGAGTTTGACCACCCCCCTGGTACAGGAATGCTTCCTAATAGCCACTCTAAACCTCCCCTGGCACAACTTTGAACTGCTCCCATGCATTCTACAGTTGGATACCAGGGAGAAGAGATTAGCAGCTCCCTCTTTACTTCCCCTCCTCAGGAAGAGGCAGAGGGCAATGAGGTCATCCCTCAAACTTTTTTTTTTCAGTAAAGACTAGCCCAAAGTCCTCAGCTTGTCATCACAGGACATTCCTTGTGGCCTTCTCACCAGCTTATTGGCCTCCTCTGGATGGATCCCAGGACCTCCACATCCTTCTCAACATGTGGGGCCCAGAACTGCACATCGTACTCCAGGTGAGGCGGCACCAATGCTGAATACAATGGGATAATCAGCTGTTTTGACTGGCTGGTGATGCTGTTTGATGCATCCTAGGATGCAGTTTGCTCTCTTGGCTGCCAGGGAGCACAGCTGGCTCCCACTGAGCCTGCTGTCAACAGCACCCCCAGACTCTTTTCTGCAGCTTGCTCTCCAGCGCCTCTCCCAGATTATTCCTGTGCTCGGTGTTACTCCATCCCAGTGCAGAATCCAGTATTTGGACTTGTTCAATTTAATCCTTTTAATCATACCCCAGTGATCCAGTCTATCAAGATTCCTCCTCTTATGAGAGGATATCAAGTTAACTAAACATGACTTTCCCTTTGTGAGCCCATGTTGATTATGCCTGATGATCACATTAGTTTTTAAATGCCTTACAGTAGTACCAGATATAATCTTATACATAATTTTTCCAGAAACTGAGGCTAGACTAACAGATCTGTAATTCCTTGGGTCTATCCTCATACCCTTTTGTAGATGGGAACAACACTGGCCAGTTTCCAGTCAGTAGGGACCTACCTAGACCCCCAAGACCTCTGGCAGATGATTGAGAGGGGTCCTGCCATGATATCTGCCAGCGCCTTAAGAACTCTGATTAGTTCTGGTTCATGAAAGGAACACTACACAGACACTTCTGGATTACCCCAGAGCTGTCAGTTGCCCTGTGGGAATAGTCCATGTCCCACAAGATGAACATCATTTATTTGTCTCCCAGCTCTGTTATATTTTGGTAGAAAACTGGCACAGGCTCCTACAGCTCAGCAGCTGAGCTGGGAAGGTCCATTTCCTGGGCTGGAAGCTGACATTTCTCTGTGTGGAATGGTACCTTCTGAGCAAGGGTTTCTCTTCGTTTTTTCTTCTCTCTTCTCTGCGGCATGATCAGGCAAGCTGATGGAAGATGAAACAGAACAAAGTATATATAGGCTTGACTATATGACTCAGTTTTAGACTGAGAACCTCAGTGGGTGTGCTGTGTGACCAGAGAAGCTGTGGATGTCCCCTTCCTGGAAGTGTTCATGTCCAGGTTGGATGGGGCTCTGAGCAACCTGTTTTAGTGGAAGGTGTCCCAGCCTGTGACACTGGGCTTGGAATTAGATGATCTTTAAGGTCCCTTCCAATCCACATATTCTATGATTCCGTAAGGTTTTCTGTGTGGGTGGATATCAGTGCTGACTCCCCAAAAGGAAGCCCAGCAAGATCGTTCTTCCAGGTCAGAAATCCCTCTGCCTACTGCATAGTTTTTCTCTTCCTATAAAAGGATTTTTACAAAATTATCTGAGAGTTCAGTCTCGTCTTCATTTCTGGGGAAGACTGAACTTGAGTTCAAGAAGTACAAAGCAATTCCTGTCTAGGTTTATCTGGCTTAAGTATTCCAAGTAAATATCACCACTGAAAAGGATACTACCATGATGAGATGAGAATTTGGATTCCAGAATAATCCAAGCATTTCTTCCCCGATGCCTGCAGTTACTTGAAATCAGAGACCCCCTGAACAAAGAGATGATTTTGAGTCATATTCAGCACTTTGGAAATTAAATGTGCAACGCTGCTATGTGCCTTGCCTCAAGATGCAGCACTGGTACTGAAGAAAAGGTGTGACTTTTCAAAGTTAACTTGCCATGCACACACAGAGGAAAGACTGGCACCACAAAATCTCTCTCACAGAGTGGTTTCTCTGGAAGAAAACATTGACAGTAATGGGGCTAGAAAAGCAAACTAAGCTTTCCCAGTAAATGAAATCTATTTATTTGTAAAGAAAGAACAAATCCCACTTCTCCATCACAACTTCTACCATTTTAGTGTGTCTGTGGTATAAATATGATATATGTATATATAGAAGGTATATTTATATTTTTATATACATGTGTATATGGTAAAAATCCTGATGGAGAAGTGAGATTTGTTCTTTCTTCCCAAATAGACAGAGATATAGATATATGGTAAAATAAAATAATTCTGAAATGTTAGCTGACTGGAAAGAATAGGGAGATGGAGAAATAATATATTTTCTATATATGTTTTATAATACTGCGAGGTACTCAGGCTGGAGTGATAGGGGCTGTATAAGAAGTGGCACCAATAAATAAATTATAGTTTCATGTAAAATGATGGAAATTTGGAATACACTGTTAAAGCAGTTTGGGAATCACTGAACAATTTCAGTGAGTGGCTTTACGTCCAGCCACTGGAGCCATCTGTCAGTTAAATGACAGCTCTTCTGGTAAATATAAACTATGTTGCTTGCACAAATGTATGTGCCAACAGTGAAAGTAGATGTCTTCAGTAGAAATAGATGGTATCCTCTATAAATTCGTATCTCTCACGTCCCTATTATCATTGCAGGGAAAAAATACCTATCATATTTTAATACTTACATGGCAGTATTCCTTATTTGTGTAATTGTTTAATTTCTCTTCAGTCTTTTCAAAAAGTGGTATCATGATTAAAATGATTATATCTTCAAACTCAGAAACTATTGAAACTTTTACTCCTTAATGAAAATGGATCTGTGAGCTCATCCTGAAAAACAAAGTATGGAGATAATTCATAATTTAAAATATCATATATGATACAAAATATATTTTGCATTCTTATTCTATTCATTAGTCTGATAACTTTTTCACTTACCTTGAGTAGCACCAATAACATTTCAATACACTTTGTCACTCCTTGAGTTCCAGGTTCTTATGAATTTTTATAATTATTACCACATTATTTGTAGTAAAATTAATTTAATAAATTACGTTGGATAATTGGCTTTTCGCACAACAGTTTTTAAAGCAGCTTATAATTTTACAAAAGTATTTATCTTTAGTAATGAATCTTTAAAAATTTCTTGAAACCAGTTGTAATTTCATTGGTATTTCACAAAATACATTCACCTATGATTTTGTCACTCCTTATTTATTCATACTGCTGTGTGAAAAGTCACTGATAACACACTGTTGTTTCCTCAGGTGAGAGACTTTGATAATAAACAAGAGCAAAAAGTGGTAAGTGTAATTCTTCTGAAGAGAGAGAAGGAATTTGTATCATAGAGGAAGGCTAGCAAGGTTATGGATGCTTTTGGAAATTAAAAATAGTTACCTTAATTTGTCAGATCATTCTTCACTGCCAAGAAAATAATCTACTAGGACCTGATACCTGATTTTTTCTTATTATTTCCACTTGGTAGATTTTCAGGGTTTAATTGATAGCAATTGTTAGAAAATCTTCTCTATTTGAAACCAGATGTTCATGTAACCTTTTTCAAAGACTGATAAATTTAAGGAAAATGGTAAAATGCACACTTGTAACGAGGCATTACCTGCATGGCAGTGACTGACTGGGAGTGGTGCCAGTTACCTGTTGAATTCCAGGGATGTGTGCCACATCAAATGGCGAGCTAGTATTTATTACCCACCAGGAATTATTCCCAATCCTTCCCAACCTGCTTTACAGTTTAACACACTGTACATTAAAGTTCAGATTCTTGAGGTAAAGTGAGGCACTCACACACCATTTTGAGAGTTTAAATCCAATGTAGGAGAACACTGGCAACAATGACACTCAGGCCTGATCCTAAAAGCAAAGAAAACTGAATATTCTGTCTCTGGATATATACATCTGTGTAAGTCTTGGAATTTTCATGCTGTATTGGGCCACTCCTTCCGCCCTCGTAATTAGGCCCTTCTGGGAGGCATAAAAGAAGAGTTTGCTTGCTTGAAGTGCTTGAATAGCCAGCTAAGCCTCTGCCCCCACCACATCCACATAGAGGAGGAAGAACTTTTCTACCTTTTCCTCTCACAGGTTCACCACAGAGTTGTAGGATGCAGGCTGTCCCATCGCAGAGGATTCTATTTTGTCAGAAAGCAGAACAAGATGGATGTATAGATGAGTGGTTCGGAAACTCAGATAGTACTGGTTCCCTCTCTGTGTTGAAGGAATGTTTGTTTTATACGAAGAGAAACAGCTTAACAAGAAGACTGAGAGCTTCCAGCTCCAGAATGCTGTTGTTTGCTGATGAAGGCATTCTTCATGTAGGTGGGAGGCACGGATTACTGTCCCTCGGGCAGAGAGCAGGGGAACTTAATGCAGTGCCGGTAATGTTCCAATCACTCAGGAGCTGGTCCCAAAGGACTTCAAGTCTTTCAAGTATCTGAGCCAAATATAATACCTATAAGAGGAGAAAAGACACCACCATGGACTAAGACTTTCTGTTTTTCTGATAAATGGTGTTGAAGTCATTGCCTACAAAAGAAGCTGCTAAGTTAGAGATCATGGGTGACTTAAATGTCAGTCTTCCTAAGTCCACAATTATTCTGGAATTTAATGCTGACCTTTTCCTCTATTTTTCTTCTTTTAAGAGGCATATTGGATTTGACAGCGTGGTTTGGACCCCTCTTCCTTTCTACCTTTGGCTCATTGCCATTTTTAATAGGTCTTAAATACACAGAAGAAAAATTCTGGTATAATACATCCAAGTTATCTGCTCTAGTTCACTTCTCCTTGCTTTATTTCCTACAAAGCAGGGCTGTAAGCTTGTTTAGCCTTTCACCTTTTTCTCTCCATGACCGTGTTGGTCTACAGCAGGTACACCGAAACTGAAGAGGGGAACCATGGGAAACTCCCATTTTTTATTTAATCATAAACTTGACATTACACATCATGCAAAATTAAAATCTCTAGCTTGTTCTTGCCGCAGTTATTTTGAGAACAGTCTCTTCAGAGTTTTAACAGCCCTTTGCGATAGATGGCACAAATGCATGCTCTTTCCAGCTGATGAAATATGTTCATTTTTGACTGTGGCCTTCATTTTATTTATCACCTCATTCTAGTAGAGAGAAAGTCACCACCTCTAGCTGGCTGAGTTTCAGAGAAGGCTCTGTGTGCAGGACTGTTTCACTTCTGAAATATGGCTGTAACAGACATGGGAAGTCCAGGCCAGGATGGGGCATAACTACCCAGTCATCCTCCAATCTTACATTTATGGAATTGTAGAATGGCTTGGTTTGGAAGGGACCTTAAAGCTTTATCACCCAGTTCCAACCCTCCTGCCATGGGCAGGGACAGCTGCCACTAGACCAGGTTGCTCAGAGCCTCATCCGCTCTGGTCTTGAACAGTGCCAGGGATGGGGCATCACAGCTTCCCTGTGCAACTGGTTCCAGCGCCTCATCACCCTCACATTTGCTATGGTTAAGTCTAGGGCAACCTTAGTTCAGGCAATGGGAGGTCACCTCCAGAGGAAGCAAAAAGTAAGGTAAGGATGGAACTACTGGAAGGATACGTGACTCTGGTAGGAATGTGGTTTCCCATTATATAATTGCGGTTATAAAAAGTGCTAACACTGCAAACTGCCATAATTTAGTTTCCGCTAAATTGACCTTCCTTTTGGACTTTGCCAGAAGGCTTGATTCATTAAAGCTCATTGAGTTATTATTTGGTTGAAAATTACTTCAGGAATAAAAAGCATTCATGGCAGGCTGAATCATAACTTCAGAAGTGAACCTTAGTAACTCAGAGGAGATAGTGTTGACTTAGATTTCAGCCCACTTTTACTGATCCATAAGCGTGCATGTCAAACTTCTGTGCTGTAGGGAGTAGAAATGTCTTGTATTTTTTTCTGTTTAAATCTGAGGATATTTTTGATGCCTAAATTATTTTTTCTTCCTACTTAAAGTAAGTTTTGACTTCAGTAGTTTACCATAAACTAAGAAGAATGCCTTGTACTTTCTCCAATCATTAGACTCAAAGATTGCTCTACAAGAATGATTCCTTTTAAGCTTTCATAAACATTTGCTGTAGCATCTCACTTAAAAATATGTAAGCATTCTATTATATCAGTGCATGCAGCTCTGTGCTCTTATTAAATCAAGCGTGTCATCCTGTGCTCCTGCCACCTTAGAGACACAGGAGGCAGTGCTCTGGAATTGTCAAGGGACATGAGAATGTGGCCATTATATTTTATACAGGATGCTAAATGATTAATATTTGTAAATTAATGCATTTAAATTGTATGTGCATGAGACACTCAAAGCCTTGCAAATATATCTGAGAGACTAATTTGAAAAAAAGTACACCTGACAACTTCTCTTTTCCTATTGGATTCTGTTTGGGCTAGTCAAGTGAAAAAGCAAGAGTGGCATGTAAGAATCATAATACACAAGGTATAGAGTATTTCTGAGCAATTATAACATGCCTAGGAAGGTGTTGCAAGGCATAAGGCTGAAAGGCCAAATGACTTTATCCACTTGAGAAATGCAATAATTCCCTGGAAATGCACTGCCTGGAGTATATTATTACTGTTATGAAATAGAATTCATGAATAGAAGGAAGGAAAATGTTGGGGAGGGGGACAGGCCTATCCATGCATGTACTGGCTAGTATTAAAGTGGGTATGACACCAGTCACAGCCAATCAAACAGGCCCAGTAATGTCCAAAGTACTGTAGACATTTCATAATTAAGTAATAAGACATGACAGGGCATGAATTGTGTCGTATTAATTCTCGCCGAGTGTGTTGTCGTAAGCCAAGAGAATGAAGGCTGGGTGCCATCGGTCCAGCCAACTGTGAATTAATCCTTTCCCATTCTCACAATGGAACCTCTTATTGTGGTTTTATGAAATGTTAATTTTTAAAATATTTATATTGTTAATTAAGTGATGAGTTTCTAAGCCATGACGGCAATCAGCACAATTCTTTGCGTAATTCTGAGCAGTGAATTGTGCTATCTGCTGCTCCCTTCTCACATCTTCACGCTCAGTCAAACCAGCTGTTTTCTATTGTCCGTTTGCTAATGTATTCTAATATCCTGTCTCCTAATGCCTACTGTCATATTTGCATTCATTTGCATATAAGAAGCATCTAGATATGCCAGTAATGGTTAGTGAAGTCCTTTGAGTATATAAAGTGCTATGGAAGTGCTAAATATGGCTTTTGTTTACTAGTCACAGAAAACACTGATGTAGTGGGGGTTATTGTGAATGTCCCTTGTCACTCAGAACTTTGTTCCATACACTGCAATTGGTGGCAGTGGGTTTTAACACTAAAAATAATGCTTTTGGGTTTTGTGCATTTTCAAAGTTAGGACATCTATTTTTCTTTGTTAGTACATGACTCTCAGTCAGATCCCACTTACTCGTTATCCCACTTACTCATACTTACTTATTATCCATTTTCTATGATATTTTATGGGGTACTCTGCAATGCTCTCTAATCTAGTATAAAGCATTTTCTTTGGTGATCTGAGACTGGCTTGGGACCTAGTGCTGGTGTTTTACATCTCCAGTAAATGTTTTTGCTTTGATCTCAATAGGAGCCACTTCACACTTTGTAGACTTGTGGAATCTACATTCCTGAACAGACTGCAGAATATTTATCACCAGAGGCATCCTGAAAAGTACATCATGGTTTGCTATATAAAATCACGAAGAAAGATGCCTAAGCAAGCAAGGAAATCCACCTGGGCGTTTGTCTGCAGTTGCTGTTCTGCTATTATAGTTAGAAATGCTCAGTAACATATAAAAGTCTCCGAAGTGCTACTGAAGTGACGGAGATGGTTCTGTGACATTCATGCACAGGGCAGAGTGTCAATGTGACCTACCAAATGTCCAGGACTGTCAGGGCCAGAGATTACTGACAGTGAGAAAACTCGAACTTCTGCAAAGAAATTGCAGAGATGAATGCCAAGACGCTTATTTTGTAGATCAACATGAAGATAGAAATGGCTAAGTGATATCACTGGAACAGGCATGAAAATCCTGCAGAGGCTGGTAGATAAATAACATGATTTTCTAGCCCTAATACTGGTTACTTTATTTTGTGAGCAAAGATATGAAAAAGTTTCTTTGGTAAACATTAAGCAAACATACACTATTTAAAAATGTTCATAGAAATCACACTTCTACATGTCATCCCTTCCCAATTCCTTCCTACATTAACTTGTCTCTGACAGTCTGTTGTTTTTGGAGAGAGCAATTACTTTATGTAGTAACCCAAACACATAATCGAAACCAGAAACAACAAAAGGGATCGCCCATATTTGAAACTGCCACTGTAACCACAGGTAGAAAAACTGTAATTGCCCAGACTGAAATTGTTATTTGTTATTGCCTTCATCCTAGGATTTGAGCCAGATCATTTATCAGTGGTGGTCCCGCAAGCAAAAGAAGAAATTCTTATTGTTGTATGTCGTCATGTAATCATGCACTTGACATTCAGTACCTGGGTCCTAGCATTTTATAAAGTCTAGATTTATTTGCACCTTAACAGAAAAGTGTTTGCTTTTTCAGCTAGATACACACACATTTAACTTTGTTTCCAAAATCAAAAGATGGTTCAAATTTTACCATCTCATTCTGAAGGGCATTGAGAGATGTCCTTGGAGTAAGGAACTCAGCAATGGCCAGGTAGCAGTTCAGTAGTATGTCATATTAAAAATTACATTTTACAGTGTCTATAAATGTATATAGAGGTCCATATACAACCCAAAAGACATATGTACAATGTCATTAAATCAAGATATATTACACTAAATTATTTGAGTAGCTCTTCTCAGACCACCACTTTGCAGGACCTGCCTTCATCCTGTCACTTTGCAAGAACATAAAGCAGTTTTGTCTTGAAGCAGGCAGTCATGAACCAAGGAACTGTGGCATTTCTCTGTAAAAGGAAGTAAAATATTTCTTCTCAATATTGGGTGGTTTGGACCCTCCCTGGATCTGGGTGGTGCCTACTGGTCCCCTTCTCTGATATGTTTTTTAGTATGCCTTATGTGACTAAGACTTGAGCACACTGCCAATGCAGTGTCATTCTGGTCCAAACCTTTTAATTTTCATCATTCACCCCTCTGGGTAAATGAAGTTAGGCTGACGCCTTGGCATCTGGAATCGTGGACACAAGTTATATTTTAAATGTGAATTATTTTATGTGTGGCATAAAGATACTTTTCAGTAATGGATGTGCAGTAAATTATTTAAACAAATAAATTAAATAAAATTAATAATTTGTATATATGTGTGAGATCAGAGTTCCAGACTAATGTGTACTTACTGTATATACTTTGTTTCGCTCTATGGTTCCTAAGTCCTTTAAACTTCCCTTGCCTTGGTTTTCATCAGGTTTTCTGGGAAGGTAAATGACTGTTAAGGAAAAGAGCACTATTTATTTAGGTTTTTTTTGTGGTAGATTTACACTAAGTTGAATGGTTATCAAAGAGCGTCTGATTTGGCTTGCTATCAAGTGCTTGATAAACTTTTATTATTCCTGTGGAAACACTGTCTTAGGAACATGTCTTTTCTGTTCCGATTCTTATTTATCAGAACACAAAGTAAATATTTTCCTCTCCTTAGTGATTCTTGCACTCCCAATTCACAGCTCAAGTCTGTTTCACATATGTGGATATTTAGCGCCACTTAAAAGACACTTAGTTTCAGCTTCCTAGGGAATGATTCAAAAGCCTAAACATAGGTGCCTAATACCATTTAGATGCCTTAGGACATCCTGCCTGGCATCCAGCTGCAGCTTCAGCAGGGCTCTGGTCTCCCACAGATCTTGTGTTGTCTCTGTCAGGCTCATGCAGTCACTGTGAATGCCCCAAGATGTTTAAAACTGTACGCAATGACTGTGTTGAGGCACCTGTGCTGCTCCTCCTCATGCTCCCTGCTCTCTGCAAGCAGTCCTGGAGCAGCCAGCACAGTTTTATGTTCATGTTTCTGTATTTCTAAATGCCCCATGTAGGGGCAAGTCATGAATGTTCAGGAGCATTTGAATGGTCATGAATATTTACATCATTCTATCCACTGTACAACGAAGCATGGAGCCTCATATTCTCGTTTCTTAAACAATCAAAACATACTTGTAGATCAAATTCAATGCATATATTTTTTCCATTTGAATACATCGTGATTAAAAGTTCATGACCTTGATTATATTATGCAATTTGAAAAATCGCCAACAATGTCCATGGTGATTAAATATTCCACTTTGTAATTATTTTGTAACTTTTGTTCTGCTCTTTGCTCACTCCAAAAATTATCATAAAATTTTGAAAGATGTCCTCAGTGCAGAATATGTCCATAAAATATTAAATATTCAATTTTCCTCTATCATGGCTTGAAAAATTCATAATTACATGATGATCCACATAATAACTCATTCTGAAAAGTCATATATGGCACTCCCCCTGTGACTGAGTTAATAATTTACTGCTGTGTGGGATTTTCACTCTGCACTGTTAGTCTTGGGAACATTTATTAAGCAAATGTTCATTTGCAAAGATCAGAATGTGAATGAAGAGGGTAAGAATTTAATGAGGAGTGACAGACAGGTGAACTGATTCCATATAGTTCTTTACTACAGGAGAAAGCAGATAGCTTTATCTTTCATAGCCTCGACAGACACATGAAATGAAATATAGAAGATGGGGCAAAAGGAAAAAAAAGGTACTTTCCTAGAAGGGCCAATGGAAGGATAAATCAGTGGAACTTATGAATGTGATTCAGACCAGTTGAAATGTCTGATCTTAGTCTGTGCCTTTGGATTTATATAGCAGCGATATTTAGACTTTTTATTTTTGAGATATTTGCCCATTTTTTCAATAGAGTATGTCTAGCATTAAAAAACCAAAAGCAACAAGTTTAAATTTTGGTTTCAAAATGCATTCTAGTTTATGGATAACCTTTATAATTTTCAGATGTAAAACACAATTAATATAGTATAAGAACAGGTGTTACAACTTCATCTATATTTCTTTTCAGTAAATGATGGAAAGGTTTACTACACATTAAGCATGTAACTTCTTTCTCGGATTTTTTGGGTGTTGTCTAGGTTAGATAATATTGATCCTTGGTTTTATTTGTAAAATAAATTCAAGAAAAAAATGAAACGTCGCAGAAAGATTTTATAATCGATTCAGAGGTCAGTTTTGCAAAGTACTGAGCATGCTGTTCCTGATACAGCAAAAAACAAATACATCTATTCAAGACTTTTGAAATACTCTCTTATTTAAAGGTAGGTGAGTACAAATTTAGGTGTTTTACTGACTAAAGGACATTTCATTAAACCTGAGATAACTTAAACAATTTCTCAATCTATTGTCGCTGAATGTGTAAGGATATAAAATACAACTATACTTCCCAAAGATACCTAAATATAATGTCCCAAAGGTTAAAAATTTATACTATTTTATATACAGGAAAAAAAAAGAATTGGCACAAAACTGGATTTTCCCATTGACTTGCTTTATTTATTTACTTTTATTCCTATATGGATGTTTTTTCAGTAGACTTTTGTTCTCCATAAAAGCTTAAATTTACTAAAATATTATTGTTCTTCAGAGTCCTGAAATATCATTTTTGATAAGTGCAACATTTATTTCTAAGATCATTGCCAAGATAAAAACAACTCTCATAAAGATAAGAATAATTCTTTGGGTGTGTTATATTTCTTTTTTTAATTTTTCAGGGCTGTGGTGGATGATTGTGCAATCAGTGATGCACAGTACATTTGTATTTTTGAAAACTGAAGTAGTACATCAAAGGAGATGTAGGGAAAAAATGATCCAAAACCTAATTTTCTGAAAAAAAAAGGTGCAAAAAGTAATTTTGTTTAAAAGTTACACGTTTGAAAGACAATTTTCAGTCAGTGTCAGAATCATTTTCCTGGATGTAAAGGCTTCAGCTGAGGATGTTCAAATTTGTTTAAGCATTTGACTTGAATACAGCTTTTAATTTTCAAAGGCCAGTCCATGGATATGTTGGAAATGAGACAGGACTTTGGCCTAAATTTCTGATAAGGAATACTGACTTCTACCTTTATTGGTGGACAGTTACCTGACAGACTTAAAAATAAACAGGCATACACAGGAAAGATTTAGATCAAAAAGTTTGAACTGGGATATCATAAAGGGAGCATGAGGCGACTTTTAGAACTGAAGGAAAAAAAATCAGATTAAATTTAATCACACAGACTCTGGATGTATAAGGAGAATTTTTCCTAGAGCTTATTCACTAGGTATGACAGAGATAGGAAAGACCTAATCACTGATTGCAAGAAAAGAAACTCATTTGACCAAAGACAGATGTATGCCATTACAATCAACTGAGAGAAATAGGCAGCACTTTTATGGCATAGTCCATTTCACCCTGAAATAGAAATCTGGCAAGATTAGTGATCCCGTAGTGCCTGTTTCTGTAAATTGACCATAAAGGAACCCTATGTTGCCTACTTAGATATATCTGTGTGAGATTAATTTCATCTGAGGGAACTGTGAGCTGCAAAGGTGATGTGGCCATGAAAAAGAAAGTGCAGTCCTTAGGTATGTCTGTTGTGGTGTTCCTCAGTACAGATAAAATGCCTTTGTACAACAGGTAAGTAAAATTTTGTCTGCAGTAGCCTGGGCTTCTTTCATTATTCATTGTCTGGAAGAGGAAGTTCAAACTGGAAGAGGTGTAACAAAGAGTAACTAGGGTAGATGGATGGGGAGTCTGCTTTGTATTAATTTTGGTGTTCATCAGAGGTTAGCAAACACTTTTTAAATGGAAGCATAACATTTCCCCAAAAATATCATCTCCCTAATTTCAGCAAAGAAAAAGTAGATGAGAAGGGAGCTAAGAATGTCAGCCCTGGTTGGGGGTAACCCCCACGCCTTGAAGTGAGGTCCTGGTGAGAGGTGACTGGTGGTAATGCCAACTCTTTCACCTTACTCCCAGGTCCAGCTGTCATTGGGGTTGCCTCGTATCGTAAGAGTAACAACATTCCTTGCTTCATGAACCATATTGCTTCCTAGCCAGGGAATCCTAACCTCTCCTATGCTGAAATCCCTCTCCTGTCTTCCAGAGTTTATCCACCTTATCACCATTATGTCAAATAGCTTGTCCTGAATTTACAATCCTAAAATGTTTCACAGAGATAGAAAAAAAAATAACACATTAATGAAGAAACAAAATTGGCTGAAAAAGAATAGTGAGTAGAAGCTGTACAAAATGTTTTTTTGATGTCATGGACACTTAGTAATGGGACTCACTGACCCAAGAGTCCTCATTCAGATCCATTTCATCAGTATTTGTTTTAAAATTGACTCTTACACATACATATTTTTAAGCGTCACTTAAAATGAGTGCGACATTGAGCCAGACAAGGTTGTTGTAAGTATCTGGGATTAAAGAAAATTATCAACATTTAAAAAATATACAATTTAAGTTTCTGATAGCTTTGAATGGTAAACATTAAAAAGAAAAAAAAAAAACAAGAAAAAAGAGTTGATTGAATTTTATTTATTGAAACCTTATTTGAAGACTTTATACTTACTTGCTTGAGGAGACTTCTCCAGACATAAACTGTTCTTCAGCAACTCCCTTCTCCTCAGCTGTTTACATCTAAGAAGAAGGTTAAATCTACCTGAGTTTTGTGGTTTACGTATTTTGAAATAATTTTAATTATTTGCATTAGATGTATTTTCAATGCTATATTACTGAAGATAGATTGTTGTGTACAGGGCCAGAAGTCAGACTTTGATGATCCCTTGTGGGATCTCTCCCAGTTCAGGATATTCTATAATTCTGTTCTTTTTTCTTTGTTTTTCATGCACAAGATAGCAATGGGAAAGGACAAAAAGATGGGTTCGATCCTGAAACTTTGTCTTAGATAACTTTTTTGAGGTAGAGCAAGCACTCACTCTTCTTTCGTCTGCAGACTGGGAGCAGAAGTAACTACCACCCCCTGCGTGAGCTCTGAGCACTGGTTTCTGCTGTGGGAACAGCATCATTCAAACCAGCTAGGCAACCTGTCTCCTTAATTATACAAATTATACTGTCCCATGGTTGATGTAAAGCAGTTTTGCCATGAGGCCTGGGATTCAGCTGTACTTTTTTACTGAGTTTAGGTGTCTACACGAAGATGTCTGCCTGAGAGTTAAGTGGTGACTCCCATCACAGTCAAAGGCCCTCCAGTGCTGGATTCAGTTGCCTGAACAACAAAGTTTGCAGATCGGGCAGCTACCAGGCAGGTTTGTGGTAAGCTTGTAACTTCCTGTATCAGCAGCGGAAGGCCATGCAATCTATACCTGCTCTGCAAAGTCCGTCTCCAGACTTTTATCAGTTGCACAGATTAGATCTCCGTGTTTGACTCACCTACGTTCACCTACACAGACTCCTAAATGCAGAGCTCTTAATTTTAACCTGAATCTTGCCCCTCAGACCTACTTCAGCTGCTTCAATATAGGCATCTAAATAAAGATACTTCAAGCTGGACTCCACTGGCTATGACCCAGGATATTTTATTTGGTCTCCAGATTCCACTTGGCAAGTTCCGGGGTCTGCCATAAGTTCTGTATCACGTTTACTATCTCACTGCAAGTGACTTAAGGTTTCATACCTCAGGCTGTGTAAATTGGCAAAGAGTTTCTCTGAAGTGACAAAAAGTTTCTATATTTACACAATTAAACCAAGCCTTAAGTGTTTTTTAGTATGTATTTGAGAGGAAAGGGTGAAAAAAGCTCTGAAGAGAGTTTAGCCTGAATTTCAGGTGCCATAAACAATGAAAATAAGGACTTATAACATTTTCAAATATTTTCAATATTCTATTTTGGTTTGGTTTTTTAAAATCATTGCCATTAAAATGAAATGTTTCCGAGAGATGTTGGTGTTGAATGCTTTCTTTCCAGCTCGTGGCTTAAATGATGCATGGTGTCAGAGAACACTGGAGGCTTTGTGTTTTGTCTGTAAAAACAAAACAAAACAAAACCCAACATCTTCTCTAAACATCTTTAAATTGCTGCTTTCAAAAAATGCTTCATTATGCCACTCATGCACTCATGTAGTACAAAAGAAAAGCAACTGGTCAGATCTCCCTAGTAGGCACAAAATCTGTTCTGCTGCTTTTATCCCGCCTTATAAACGGCTTAGCACAAAGAGTCCCTGCCAGAACTTAATGCTTTGGGCTTTCTGCATGTAGGAGTGGATGGTGCCCTGGGGCCAGAGTTCAGAACATCACTATTGAGCTTTAAAATCCACCAGGGTGAAAAGGGAAAAGTAAAATGTCAGGATTAGCATTTGACAGCTTCAGTTGTTTGTTAAATGTGAGAAAAACCAGGGAGAAGTAGGAAAAATAGACTTGCTGATTATATTGGGATATTTGTTATTTATACTGTGGCATTTTGCAGTGACATACACAAACAGAAGTTTGGTAGAGGTTCACTGAAAAGTTTTGATTGCATCTGTTGTGCGTATAACAGTATCTGGAACTTGGGCATAAGAATGCAATAAACATGTCAAAACTCATAAGAATTAAAAAAACTCAAAGCACTACTGTTAATAGGGCGGTAAGAGCCATAAACTATGTATTATAAATAGGCTCGAAATGTTCATAACCTAGATAGCAGAACCGTATGTCATATAAACTGCTCTTAAGTTAGTGAAGCCACACCGAATTTCCAAGATATTTGTCAGGTTAGGCCTTGACAGTGTCACGATTGCCTTAATGCTGTAATGATAATCAACATGTAAGTATACTAAGACTATTCTGAAGTACTTCATCAAGGAATTTAGTTTACAAATACATGTGAAAATTATATAGCCAAAGGGAAAATATATTTAGTGAGAAGATCGGCTTATTTCTGCAGAAGAGCCCCCCTGACCTCTGCCCTGTAGTTTGTTCCCAGATAAAGAATCTACTATCAGTATGGGATATGCCAAGCCTTTAGAAAGTTTGCTCAGTCATTAGTATTAATGCATGGTATAGCTTTTTCTTTCTTAGATGCAGTGTCACAAAATTTCTGAGAACTTTGACAATTATCATGAGACTTTTAGACCAGCTAACTAAAGGACAAGTATCTGTCTAACTGGCCTATCTTTATCACTGTTTTAATCTAACAAGCTGCTGACCACATGATTTAAAATTACAATCCACTTTTGAGATCATAACTCCCTTTATTTAAGAAATGAATAGCATAAAATTATCACTGAGGTCTTAAATTACCTTGCAAAAAGTAGCTAAATAAAAAATACTATTAAATACAATAATAAAAGAAGGAGAGAGCTCAAAAGTCATTTCGACCACATGGACACGACTAATGAAGAAGATGTACTCAAATGTTTTCAATCACAGAATAAAAATATTCATGACATGATGAAAAACTCTCAGTTCTAAAGTAAAGAAATTCTTCAAATTAGATTGCACTAAATGACTGTCTTTGACAAGATAAATCTTGTCTTCCTTTGATCTTCTGATAATGCCAACATATACTTTTGAGAGGTCTGGAAAGAAACCCACAGAGGATCCTCACTTGCCAAAATCAGTAACATTCATTTCCATGCCTGAGAGACAGAAATGCTGGCTAATAAGGGAAACATGCTCACTGGAGGCTGGAGGAACACTTGTTTGTGCCTCGTTCAGTATACCAGAGTGACTGCTGAAGAGTGATTCAGTCTGGCAAAACTCTTAGGTGTAGGACTGTCACACTTGTTTTCTGTACCTGCCAAATTTAGTTAGGTTCTATTATGCAAGTCAGCTCTGCCTAGGGGCTTGTCTATCTTGAACATTCAAATTTCCAAAACAATTCTATTGCTTTCTTTCATGAACCAGTATTTGTGTTCTATTTTTTCAATGTTACTTTTTGTCTCATTCTTCATCTCCTTTTTGGTTTGTAACACCTCTTTGGTACATGCAGATCCAAACGTGATGCAGACCCAAATCCATGCTTTTAATTTATGAAAGGTAAGTTATGTGTTTTCCCTTTGTATATGAATCTTCTTTTTTTCTGTGCTAAGCATGAAATAAGTTTGTTGTGGAGAGCAAAATCTCTCTCTATCTTCCGTATACCTTGTCTGTTATGTTGGGGTTTAGAAGTCACTAGCAGGGTTCTGTCAGGTTACCACAGGTAAAAATAAAATGTGATTAGGTGGAAAATCTTCGTTATTATGAACACCACAAAATAAAACTTGATAGAGCTAGCAAACACCTGAGAGCTATTTGCCTACACAATGTCATTTAATTCACTTGTGCATAAAGTCAAGCTTAAGGATGTGATCACTTACTGTATTTTCCAAGAAGCCTTGACTTATCCTGTGCAAAGTGCAACAGCACAGGACTAATGGACAACTAATGAACATCTGGTTGGTACTTTTCCTTCTCCTTATGCTACATCCATAGCTCGCAAGATAAAATTCCAGATTTTCTTGTGGGCTTTCTTATGTTGCTTATTGACACATGGTAGCACACTTTTAAAAGTTTTTTATTTGTGTTTGCAATATTTATCAGAATTGAGAGATGTTTTACCAAGGGAGACTTGATCATATTTTCCAGTAATCCTAGATGCCTAGGATCTGCTGTTTTAAACATTTAGCCTTGTACCATGCTATGTTTTATAAGCACAGTTGTATTTGATTGTATCTGTGAATAATCAGATATTATCCAGATTGTGTTTCTTTCCTTTCCTCCTTTCCTTACTCCAGAACCTTTAATGCTTTCTTCACATTTTCACCCAAACTTTGGCATCCTGTTCTCCCTTTCCTCAGTTTCTTTTCCCTGTCACTTTCTCTGGTCGAGTCTGGGAGTGCTGGCTCCTTCTCAGATGCACTCCCATGCTCCATTTGTTCTGCTTATTCTCGGCTATTTATCAGCTTTCACCTGCCTCCAGCTCTCAGCCAACCCAGTTACGTACCACACTTTGTTTTGACACTTTGGTTTCCTGTAAATGTTCTAGATGTTTTGCCTGAACAGCTGCATCTTCAGTCATCCGGCTCTTTGGTAAATTTGCAAGGCAACTCTTTATAACTTAGGCTTCCTTTGTTTGGTGTATGTTAGTAGAGCTCACTGCACTGGTAGGAGGTCCTCAAACAAACTCTGGAGAGGTCTGAGCTGGGAATTTTTACTGCAGCTTTCCAAAAGTTTATAAAATGCTCAGATGGGAATAGAGGCTCACAAAGACAACCAAAAGCTCATTAACATTGCCTAAAAGATGTAACTTTCCTGGCTGCGGTTTTAGAAACTCTTAAAGCCTGCAGCAGAAAAAAGCAACCAACCAGCAAAAAACCAGTGTAGCTCTGGGCTGAGTCTAAACCCTTTCACTCTTTACCAGTGTTAGGCTAAACAGTGAGAGAATAGTGAAACACTGCTAAATTTTTGGCTAAAAACAAATGAGCCTTTGCAAGAAACATGAAGTAACTTCCTCGTTTTAGGGTCAACAGTCCCTGACTACAATCACAGTTAGACCCCAGCTCAGGGATTAAAAGTCAGAAAAACTAAGTCTCAGAGTCTAGAGTGGGAGTATAGGATCCTATAGAATAGAACAATTAGCCTGGAAGGGACTTACAGCAATCATTTGTTTGAACTGCAATGAGATTTGTTGGAGGAACTGTTGGACTGAGATCTCAAGGACAATAAGAAGATATGAGGACAATATTATCTGGTTGATTTTCCTGCAAAAAACCACTGCATCCACCTCCCTAGCTGTGAAGAATCTCAGTGGCCATGGGACTGCAACACAGGGACAACATGGCAAGGGGGAAATTGTGCTTTTATGTATTGTAGAGCTAACTTCCAGAGGGACTGGATAAAATCCCTCACACTGTGTTTGACACTGCTGGCTGTTTTGAGAGGATGAACATCAAAACAAACCACATGAAGCATGTAGGTCAACAACCACATAAAGTCCTTTTGTTCTAAGGACTAATTGAGACCTCCAAGGAGGTCATGGTCCAGGAGAGGACAATTCTGTAGTGTTCTGTTGTCTGCAGAACTCCCTTGAGCAAGTCTGATTTACTCAAGCTTGGCACTGAGGCCAGAATCAGATCCGCACTGTACAACAAACAGGACTATTAAATGACTCATGGTTTAGTGCAAGGATTCTCTTTTCAGGATTAATACTGTTAGTCATACATTTATGGCTAACAGCATACAAAACTGAACAAAGCCCTTCAACATAATAGGATAAAGCAGGTCTAGAGAGCTAGAAGCCACTTAAAATGTACAGAAAATCAATGTATACGTGTTGATATAATGGGCTGATTATGTATGTTATAATGAAATGTTGTAATTGAAGAGGGCAGGAAAATAATTTATGCATGTCATTAAGGAGATATAGCTAGCAACTTTATATTTATGCTATATTTTTCCAGAGAAAGATTTTATTAGCCACAGTTAAATTTATTATGTAGACAAAATAAAATAGTTTCTGATACATTCTGTATTTGATTCTTTTTCACACACCATTGTTTTGTTTTGTTTTATTCTGGAGTTTTGAAAAATTAGTTTCAATTGCGACATTTGTGAGTAAGATGAGTTCTAAGTATTTAGTTTTTAGAAGAAAGATATTGCCTGTACAGAAATATAAAGGTGCTGGCTTTTGTGGAGTTGGCACTGTCTTCTACATTCACATGGTTGCAGCTGTTTCTAAGAAATCTCCCAGAACATATAATTGGAACTCCCTAACCCTTTTTTTTTTCCTTGCAAACAACACATCTTCATATTTTTGGAAAAACTGATGCAGAGATTAGCCTCATTTACTAAAAAGCCCAGTTATAAATTATTTCTTGACCTTCAAAGGAAGGAGGAGTTCTGTGGGGAAAAAAAGTAATAAGAGTAAATAATTGTAAACAAATTAATGATTATCCAAATCTCTCTACTTAATGATTTGTTTGTATGTTTCTCTATATGTTAGTATGTTCCTCTTTGAGTCCCAAATAGATATATATGAATTCAGTGTCAGGCAGTCTGGTTGAATCATGTTCAGAAAACGTATGTACAAGCGCTAAATGTCCTATGTGCAATGTACAAACACTAAAGTTTATACCTGTGGTGGAAATACGAGATATGTGTAAATTGAATACCAATATGTATAAACCATGTATTTACATAGATGCATATGCATATGTGCAACACCATATATATATTCACACACATGTAAATGTTTCACCAAAGATTTTATATAGAATAATGCCATAAAATAAGCTGTGCCTCCATAAGGAAAATATTTTGTAAGATATGTAAACTGCAGTGAAGGCTGTATTGAAGTACTCAAAAATTATTTGGTTAAAGGCTAAATACACCTTGTATCTCATAATGAAAATCTTATAGGTAGGGGCGGAGATTAACACTGCAGGCTGTCTGCAGAATATTAATAAAATTCAATATAGTTTCTAAAAGGTATAATTTATATTTTGTGGAAATGAGTCTCTTTTCTAATAAAATTCTTCTGTCCTTCATTCTGTTCATATAATTTTTCTATAAATCATCCTGTAGGAATTTTTTCTAAATATTCATCTCAGAGAGATCCTATTTAAATAAGCCCTCTTAGCAAGGTATTTCAGAATTAAAATTACACCATGAGCGATACTTTATCCAATATGCTTCTTTCTATAGAATTTTTTGTGACTAAACCAACGTATGTTAAAATAGCTGATCTGAGGTGATGCTTCTGGTATATAAACACTACGTAAAAAAAGACCAACAAATTACCTTTAACCATTTTAATTTAACTGGTCTCTGAACCTGTGCAAAAGCTGATTTTCTTTCCACATCTACATATATAGTGATAAAAAACCTAAGGGCATTGCACACAATGAAAGAATAAGAAAGGAGAAAAGTGCTCCTGGTTATACTTTATTTTCTTGGATTTGCAGTAAACTAGAACCTTATGCTTTTTGTAGTTGTGTAGAAATAAAGTCTGTGATGTCCCTTGCATTCTTGGCGAGGTTTGATCAAAAAAATGGGTAAATTATATTTTTAAAGTGAAATGCTGGAATCGAAACAGAAGAGAAAACCTGGCACCTCTTGCTAGATGGCAAAAGCTTATATTCCAATTCTGATACATATTTCATAGCCACTTCTCAGTTCTTAGGTTAGGTATTTACCTGAAACAGGAGAGAGCTTGCATGTGCTTTTCTGAATTGGGATTCACTGATGAAATGAATTATTATCATCGAAAGATGGAAAATGAGTAGCAAATGGAGGTTAAAATTTCAGATGTTGGGTCAAATTTTCTTTTCTCTTTTAGTTTATACTTCTACAATGTGTAAAAGAAGTTCATAAAAGGAAAGGAAAAGGTCAAATTTATTGGAAGAAAGGGCAGTTTTTCCCATGCCACATGTAAATCCTACCAGAGAATGTATTTGCTCCTAAGTTTCCAGGAAACTTGGAAATGGAATACAGTAACATTGTAAACTTGCATGGAAACTGACTGATGCGTAAGAGCAGGCAAACAAATGTTTCACCTCACAACCTGCAGCACAGACCAACATTTCTGCTGAAGTTAGATATTTGGTCAATAATAATGTTATTACTAGGCAATATACTACAATATTCCGTGTGGCATTTACTACATTTAATAACACAGCGATATATAGTGGTATATCATGACACAAAAATATTACTGCTAAACATTATACTGAATACAAACAGCCTACTGCGGTCAGTTCTACACTCCATGAGGCTAAATGCACACCGATTCCCATACTTGATGCCTGTAAGAACAGCCAGTAAAGGAAGAAATGTGAGTGGCTGTGTGCCAAATGCAGATTAAGCTACTTCTAACATAAGGTCCCATGCTTGTTGAAACTAGTTGTAGAATTGTCCCCAGCATGCTGGCCTGTAGGTTTAAGGCACAGAACAGCAGCACATTATGGGCCCTCAAGGATTTATTTGCTCAGAAGAGTTATTGTTTTAGGATGCCTTTAAAACTAATGAAAAGAACAAAAATATACCAAGAGATTAACTTAATCTAAAGTGAACATTTAAATTATGCCAGATGACCCTCCCTGAGGAACGTGATAAAAGAGGTAACTGCTGACCTTATACTGCCAGATAACAATCCTGTGAACGAGTATGGGCAGTATGTCTGATGGAGGAGAAAACTAATAAGTAAGTTTACAAACTCATATTTGATAAGTGGAGATAACACCTGAACCCCCCAGAATTCACATCAAGCTGAGGGTGTTTTTCTATTTTTACTGTGAAAAGTCCAAATATTTTTGATATCCAGCCCTCTTCTGAGCAGTGTTACTTTCTGGACAGTGTTTCTGCATGTACATCTCCTCCTGTCAGATGGTGGGATCTGTCCTTATTAATGCCTTTGGTCATCCTTTGTCTCTTGCATTATGACATTGAGCAGATAGATATGGACCACATTTTTTCTCTCTACCTTTCCTTATTTTATTGACTTTTAATAAATAATCTCATCTTTTCTAAATAATAATTTACATATTTACACCTTTTTTTTTTCCCAAGATCTTATCATCAAAAGGTCCTTTTCTGAACCTTTTCTAAGGTCCTACCTTTCTGCTGCTGCCAGAAGCTTCCTGTCTACACAGGACTGGTAGATTTGACCAAGGACTTATGGAATGCCCATGAGACAACTGGGAGGTTGGATAGGTAACATAGGAGCACTTCAAATGACAATAGATGTCCTTGTTTAAGCAACTGAACCTGAAATATAGAGGTTAAAAGCAGTTGCCATCTCATAGGAACCTATCTATCTATATTTTGGACATCATAAAAATAACTCACATGTCTGCACAGTGCTGGCAGATGTGACACAATCTTTGCAGTAGGTGTGTACTCCTCTGGAGCAGCACCTTGAGGTAAGGTGGAAAATACTGAGTCTCTCAAACATCATCAAATGTCAGTGTATTGATCCCAGAATCCTATACCATAATTTAAAATAAGGTAAATTCTGAGTGTTTTAATTTAATTCAATTTAATTTAATTTCCTTCCAACATGTTTTTCTCCTCAGCATAAAATTCTTCTAATTTTTTTGCCATTAGAAATGTTAATTTTCTGCTTCCTTCTCTTCATGACTATAAATGCAAGAAACTGTGACCATAAAATCTTTATGAGAAATTGATCAAAATATAGTGAAGATCGCAGTGGGTAATGTCAGGGGTTTTTTGTGGGAAGCGTGAAATGCCTTAATAATTACTTTAAACAGTATCTCATAATATTTAGCTTGTGCTGTCTAGATAAAGATTTTGTACACACAGGTATTTCATTCTATTATTAATATTCTTTCAGTGTCCAGTGGCAGCTTGGTCTTGAAGGTTTTTGTTTCTGTTTTTGTCCTTGTTTATTGTAAGAAACAATTATGGCTTTGATATGCATAATCTGGAAGGAAATATTTCTTCTGGGAACTATTTTAGCAGTCCATTTAGATTCATAACTTCTTAGTGATTCGATATTTTTGTCTTTTAAAATGCAGTGTATCCTTCAGGTGTTTAGACTGGACCTGAACTTTAGATTTGTCAAGTTTGGGATTTTTTTGTAGACTGCTTCTCTTAGCTATATCATTTCAGTTTAAATAATAATAATTTGGTTGTTAGCTCAAAGTTATTATCTTATTTTTTAGGGACTAGTGAGGAAAAACACCCTGAATTTTGAAATTTGTATTAACATTTTTAATTTCTTATCCATTATGAATTAGAGAGTCCTATAAAAATGTACACACTTTAATTTTCTTTTGGATTCCTATTTACACCATGTAGCATTCAGAGTGATTCACCATGATCACTCAGAGAATAGTACTTAGTCTGTTGGAAATTCTATGCCTTTGAATATTTTCCTTTCTGGAAGACCCCTTAATAAGGCATTCAGTGTATGATGGAATACTTCAGGAGCTGATTAGCTTATATTCCAAAAGGCAACTGTAAAAAGGTAGCATTAGTTTTTCCTATGTCTGTGGAAAATTGCCAAATCCTACCAGCATGTCCAATTTCCCAAAGAAAGTAAACGTTAATAACTCAGCTATTATTCCCTCTTTACAAGGAAGCTACAACATTTCAACTTTACACTTTCCGTTGGGGACACACTATGGGTAAAAAACCAAAATTATTTAAGAAAGTTGTTAAAGAAATAATTCAACCCCTTGGCTTTTTTTTTTCAGGCTTGGCTATGTTCAGAACAATTAAAAAATATATTTATAAATGTAGACACTTCACTGAAATGCCTGTGTTGGGAGCGATGATGCTTGGGTTTTTCTGTGTAAAGTATATGTAGGAAACCCATACAACTTCCTTAACTAATCCACCTTTTTAGATTTGTGGTTCAGTGTCATAAAATCCTGTTTGGTTTTAGTTTCTCCTAGCCCTTAGCTGTTGTCTGTGTCAGACTTCCATCTTCTCAAGCTTGCTCTTTATTCTACAGGATGAGGTACAATAGTTGAAACACAGTCATGTATCACCACCTCACTTGCACCTCAGTCAGTCTTAGCTTTGCCACAGGTGTCATGCCATATCTGTCAGCTACATAGGTGCAGTGACATAAATACCCTAAGGGAACTAAAATACCAGCATCAGATCAAGTTTATCCACCTGAATCCACCTCTGGATTGTTGAGTCTGTACCTGTCCTTAGTAAGCTCTTCGACACAAGGCATTTCCCCCAACCTAACGTGAGTGTTCTCCAACAGTACTGCAATTGGTCATCCTGCCTTTGTGCAACTTTCTGCTTGTTTGGCACACTCTATATTTATTCACCTTTTTTTGTTCGTCCTTTTCTCTGAGAACAGTCTTGGGATCACACCACATGCCATATCCAGCCTCCCCCTACCTGATCTCTGTTCTATGGCTTTGGTCTCGTAATTTCTTGCATTATTTTGCCATCACACTTGATTCTTTGCAGATTTTCCCATCCGTGGCATTGCTGTTTCACCTGGTCATACAAATGCCACAGTTGACATTGCATGGGTTTTTGGAGCAATCTTTTGCTGCACCATTTTTGTTCTGGTCTGAGCAGAAGGGAAGAACAGAAAGTGACTACTGCACAACATCTTAAGAAAATACGTAGGAAGCTCAACCTTCTCATAGTTTTGAAAACTTCTTGAAGGAACAGAGCCCAAAGTACTTTGGAGAAGAATTTTTTTTTTTTTTGTAAACAATATGCACTATCAAGTATTTTCCCTTTTATTTTAAACAACCTAAGAGGTAAGCAGCTATTGCAAGACACCTTCTACAATTTAAAGTTGAAGAGAGGTGCTCTTAGAAGACAGCGCGTCTTGAGGAGCTGCACCTCAATTCAGTTGCCCATGTGAAAATCAGATGCCCAGGGTGCCCGCCAGGCCTCCAGATAGCATTTCAAAAGGACTGGTGTCTCCTTTAGCTCCTATTTTAACAACCTGGTGCAGGTGACTCAGTGCTGTAGAGCATTTCAAACATGGATTGCATGTGTTGGTAACCTTGTTGTGTCATCTGTGTCTACTTTAGGGTGAGTCCACCCCCTGGAAGTACCAATTACTCTCTGTTTACTATAAGGAGGCCTAAATAATCACATCAGTCTTTGAAATGCTAAAACCTAGTAGGGCTGATATGTGTTTTTAACTAGTGGCACAGATAAGCATCAGACTTCAAGGCAGACATAATTTTTAGAATAAGGATTAGAATTATTTTACAGCCTTTAAACCACACATAACTCTTGGAAGGGATTAAAGTCTTTTTGTTGCCACATCTGAGCTTTAGGCACTGGGTGTTAGAGATGCAGATTCTCTGAGGACGTCAGTTTCTAGTTGTCCAAAACAGCTTACCAACTCCTCTGGCAGCCGTGTGAATTTTTCCCCACAGCTCAGGATAGGATTGGTTTGTGAGTCAACATATAATTAATTTTTTCCCTCCGAGACCCATCGATAAAGGGACAAAAAAAACCAAACCAAAGGAAGAAAGGGTGGGGTGGGAGTGCTTGCTTGGGTTGGTGTTTTCTTCCCTAATGTTCTCTAATTTTCTAGTTTCTAGAGGCCCAGAAAAGCTTAGCGTGTCCTATTCAACCACCTACACACAAATGTAATTTCAAAGCCTTTGTTCCTATTTTTCGTGCTGCAGCTGAGAGGTGCAGTTCTCCACTGAACTTCAACGACTTGCTAATATGGGGGCTAGCTGGTTTTTTTTAATATCTCCATGTAAATCTGGCCTGCCTAGAGTTTAGGAGGTGCTAAACCTCCTAAACCTATTCTTTCAGTATTTCTCTAAGATGTCCCTCTTCCTGAGGGCTTCCCCTAAAGCATATGTAATCCTTATTCGGTGTCATTTTCTCCCCGGAAAAACCATCCAAATGCATACACATGTTCTTTTCTAAAAGGGAGCACATTAACCTTTTGAAACAGAACTAGAAACTTGAATTAAATAGGAAGATATTTACCAGCTTTGCATTTTACATTCTCCCTATAATATTTATGTAACTGATATTCAACTTTTTTTACTAATTTTATAACTACTATTTTGCATGGTTTCTTTTATCTCACTGGCATCTCTTACACATTGATAGATTTTCATTTTCCTCTGATTTCACTGCCTTTTAATGTTCACTTTATATTTTGACGGGCTTGCTCTGAATTTCTTTCTGCAAAACCTTGCCTCTTTTACTCAGTGTCATTAGCAAAATACAAAATGCTGTAAATGTTATTCCAATTTTTATATTAAGTATGAATAAATGTTAGATTCATGTCATGAAAGATATAAACTACACTTGTATAATCTCTATCAAGGAACACACTAGAACAGAACAAAAACAATCCAGCACTGTTCGCTGTCTACTTCACAGGCATGTATTTAATTAAGTTATGCTGCTCCTAAAATTCAAAAAGCCTAATCTTTTTCTGTCCTTAAATTAAACTCCCTGTGCTCCACAATGACCAAAACAAATAATCTATGACCTACAAACAAGACACTTGCATTCCCTGAAGATTTACTTCATCTTCTCCTCTAGGTTATACATCTTTGAACCTCTCTTTTCTGTAACGACCTTCTGGTGCTCATTAGCATGCTGATTACCATTAACACAGCTATAATCAAGCAATTTTCTTGGTGTATGTCGAGGAGAAATGCTCATCAGAATGCAGCCAAGGGACAAAATTAACTGCATAAATCTACAGCACAAACTGGATCTCATCCAACTTTACATGAGTCTTCCTCCTTCTGCTAGCTGTGACATCACCATCTTGCTCCCTGCTGATGGCCTAATAAGTATCCCCAGGTTCCGCACTATTTAATTTACCCCTTCTCTCAATTTTACAGTTCCAGGGATAGATGACCACCTTGCAGTATTTTCTCTTAATACGTGTTTATTTTTTTCTTCTGTCTCTTCTAATTAGTTATCAAGCTACAGATACATTTATTAAAAAGATTATGCAATTGTATGTGTATGCATTTGTTTACCTGTGCGTCACTGCTTTCATGTTCCGTAAAATAATTTACAGCACAATGGAGCTAGATATTTTCCACCAAGGAATATATTTACAGAACTAAGATTTTGGCTTAGATACGCATGTTCTGATTATAAAATATTTGTTCCATATAAGAGGTGGCAGGTATTGAAGTATGTTGCAACTTTGAGTGAAAAAGTTTTCCTAGAAAAAAGCTAAGACAGCTTTAGAACTTCAAAATGACACAAGCAAACATAAAATCTGTTAATTTTGTCACAGAGTGATGGTGTAGACAGAGGAAGAAGATGATTCAGGCAGTAAAACTTATTTAATTCAGTCAAAGATCCTTTTTTTCCCCCTAACTATTGTTATAAATAACAGTAAACCTACACAGTTCTATATTTACACATATCTTACTTTAATTCAATTATCCTGGACTAGTCTCATTTGGAATGAGAGAATTTATTTCTCAAAGAGGAAACAAAAAACTAGAAAAAAACTGCCTTTGGATATAAGAAGAGATATTTGAAGAGAGGAAAAATGGGTCAAGAAAAACTATAACTGGCAAATGAGGGGGTAAACAAGAAGAAGGAGGGGAAGAAGATGTGAATCAAGAAAAGACCTGAAGCAGTGCAAATCAGATGGGAAGGAGGAGGAAAAAAGAAGTAAGGATTCTACTGAGGGGTACCAAGGTCCTGGTACCATCTGTGTTCAGAGAGAGGAAGATTTTGAAAGACCCAGCCTTTCTTGAAAACCTTAGGCTCAGGATTCCTGGAGCAGAGATAGAAAAGTTCTCATCCCGGTAGTGAATAAAGGATTTGGCAGGAGCATACGTCTATCTGAAAACAAGTAGTTTCCCAATCCTCCTGACTGAAATACGGCCGGAGTGAACAGTGGGAAAGAAAGAAGTCAGCAAGGAAGAGTATGTGTAACACACCAAGGAGTCTCCTCCCCTACCCTCCTGGGCAGCACACACCCCTCCTCTCCAATCTCACACTCTCAGGGGTTGCACTGCACTCCCACATTTTGCTGGGAAAAGAGAGAAGGTAGGTGGAAGGCAAGGAGAAGAAAGCAAAGCATAACTTCAGCAGTACAGTAGTATCACCTCGTGATAAGCCTCTGTTGCTTTCTGCTGTGTGTCTTTTGTATCATGACACTCTTGTGGTATTAATATAACTCTTGTGAATGGTGGCCATAATTCATGCAAATTTAATAGACTCCTTAGGGCAGGTTCAGTTATAAGAGTACCAATCTTGGCAGAGGTTTGCTCAACCTGTTCTTAAGAACTTCCATTGATGGAGCTCTTGTGGCCTCCCTAAGCAACTTAATCTACCACTTTACTGCTAGAAATGTTTCCCAGATGTCTAACTGGAATCTCATTAATTTAAGCCCATTAATCCTGACCTGTTTCAACGTCTTTATGAAGTTTAAATATATTACTACGTCTCCTCATTTTTCTTTCTACTTCACCATTCAGTTTTCCCTCATGTTGTTACCTAAAATATCAACAGTTAAGGGGAAAAAATAGGAATTTTTTTTAAAAAATAATGAGTAAAATAGACACCAGTGAAATTTTGTGGGATGAATTCTGTCCTATGAATTGTGGAAGCATAAGGCAGCCACTGAAAAGAAGAGCAGAGGATATCTTCAAAAAAGGTCAGAGAAATATCCAAATGAGATTAAGAAGAATTGTGGATGAGCATGGAAACTGGTTAGAATGGAAAACGTGGAAGAAGTGTGGAAGCACAGAAATGGTGTCAGAATTTACCTATGAGTCAGAGATATATAGTCAAAGGAACACACACAGGGTTTCATCTGGTTTCCTTAAGAAATGATCAGCGTCACTCTCCCCTAAACAAGAGGGGCATGAAGGTCTACCGGCTCCGTGCATCTGCAGCAGAAACATCTGTATCCACCTTAGTCATGGTGGGCTCTTGTAGTTACTGGAAAAAGACTTGTTTTGGGATGTGATTTCTCTCACCTATCTCCATGGCCTACTTTGTGATGGCATGAATCATTCTCTCCTTAGAAATACCTCTTCCTTTTCAGGAACAGAAAAGGAGGTCAGACAAGAAGCTCCACTGTAGATGTCTGCAGCAGTTCAGGTTATGTGAATTCCCTGTAAACTGTGTGTTTAGGCTGCCCCAGTCCATCTTCTGCCAAGGCAAAGTCAGAAGAAAAACCCTGACTCTTACACTGTATTTAAACCTTTTGCATAGTTCATCACTGTGTTGGAGGAATCACCCTTAAATTCAATACCCACAAGACAAAAATTCTTCAATGTTAATATTTCTGTTCTTCGAGATATATTCACATAAGAAAAGTGTCAATAGAGTGACAACCATATCTTTGGGAACGAGGCAATTGCCTTTGTCACCATTTACAGTTTATATGATGTTAATCATACTTGTACTTACTAACATTTTATTAAATCCATCCATTTTTTTTTATTTTCAATATATGAAGGAAATCTCTTCATTTAGCTCTCTTCAAAGATGTCTAGAGAGATCTCTAATTGTTCTTTCCCTAGTACTTATTAAAAAATATGTTTTTGACCCTCTAACAAAATTATCTGTTTACCTGCACCTCTTTTGTTTGGTATTGTGTTGATTTCAGAGGGTTTATTTGAATAGAAATTTAATAGCAGTTTATCTTTTTATTTTATGCAAATTCTTCTGATTATAAAGAACTCATTTGCTGTAAAAAATGGACATGAGAAAGATACAATAATATAAAGGATGGGGAAGGGGGAAGGGTGGATGTTCTGGGAAATACAGAACAGAAACAAAACAAGAAATATAAGAATACTTTTGAAAAATATTAGAAGTGTGTCATGCTTAACAAGAAGTATGAATAGCTTATTTTCTCTGACTGATGGTAACCAGCAGGTAACACATTCCTTTGTTGTTGTTAATAACACTGACAAAGAAAAACAACAATAAGTTGTTTTGTTCTATGAAAAATCTGAAATCAATATCATATTAAGTCACCTAGACATGAAAGTCCTTCAAGCACTTTCTAAACACAGAGTGGGGCAAAAGGGGGAGGATGCTGTGGTGATGAATTGTACACCATGCTGCCAGTTAGATGAGAAGATTACAGAGTAATCTTTTATTCTAGTTCCTTTGTGATTTGTACATAAATATAGATCTCATGAAAGTATGGGATATCTAAAGCTCAGGTGAGGGTACGTCTATGGTAAAGGTTGTAAGAATTGGTTCCCAAGGATTCTTGCTGTACACCTGGCTGTGTAGCACTGCTGTGTACCAAGAGGAAGCCCAAGGATCTGCAGCAGCCTCAACTGCACCTTTGCTTCCAAGGAATGGAAATTCAACACAAGACTGGACCAGCACGCAGAAAGGGACCATAAGGGATTTATGGAAACTAAGATGTGCTAGAGCTTGAATCACATCCTTCGCTATGAACTCACTTGTCTTTCTGCTGAAGTGATAAAACTGAGGCAAAGAGGAAGTCGTTGCTCTCCAATTTAATTTCTTAACATGGACCTCTGGATGCTGAGATACTATCTGTTCCCTGATTTTAGATAGCTAGATCAAACACTGTGAAATGAAGGGGCGATATCACAAGTTCAGGGGCAAACTGAACATTAGGATCAAAAGAAAAAGTGGAAAATGCAGTCATACTTTACTTTTACAATAACAAAAACAAACACTAGTGCACATGTGGTAATAGGGAGAAAAAGGCACTGCTAATGGCAATCAGCTTGTCCTACTGGTCCAAAGAATCCTAATTATTACACTTGGAAAAAACTGTACAATACTCTGGAGGACCCAGTTACAGCAAACTCAGCAAAAGCATCTGCGGAGCAAATTCTGGCAGCTTTTCTGTTAGAGCCTGTGCTGAGTGTGGCTGGGGATACACTGGATGCACTATTATCAGCACCGGAAGACAAATTCAGTAAAAGGCTTAGGTGCCTGGTCCCAGAAGTGGAGCATGATGCACAAAAGCCTGCAGACACTGCAGAAGTATCTGAGACACTAAGCATGCTTCTGGTTTGGCTATAAAATTTATTTGAGCAACTAAAATCTGTTGCCTGGACATGGCTGCACCTCCAGGCATCATAAAACCATTGAGACTTCACCAGCTGAGTTTCCTCTGCTAAAGTCCTGTGCTAAGCTTGACATACTGGATGCTGGATCACGTCTGATCTGTTGCAGTAGCAACACTGAAATCCACAGTCGCTGTCTTTCAGAAAAAGCACATTTATCCCTTTAATTAATTAATTAGCTCTTACAGTACTAGGTCAGAAACAGGGAGATCATGATTTAACCTGTTTGGCGTCATGGCATGCAACCTCACACTCCTGTATGTGTGAAATTTACATGGGAAGGGAGACCACTGGCCTTCTTGAGATGCACTGTTAAACCTGTACTTCTCTGCAGAAAAGTGTTCAGTGTTTTGTAGGAAAGCAATAAAGAGAGAGGAGAAAGAAACTAAATTGTGAGACCATGATGCTATTGCCTAGGCTTTCTCCCCAGCATTATTTCATTCTCCTGGAGGATGCACTTCCTACTCCTTTTATCCCAGTTAGGCTAAGCAAGAGTGAGTTATCAGGCTGGGCAAACTGAGGTAGTTCTGGCATGAGTAACTTGTCTATGAGCCTGTTCCTGGGTTTATCTTGATATTCTTATTAGATATTTCTATTTGAGGGATCATTGCTGTTGAAGAAATAAATCACTTTCAGAGGTAATCAAATAAAATAGATCTAAGGGTCCTTGCTTTTGTCTTGCCCCTTATTGCCATCTGGAATATGGTACCATATGCGTGACAGCAGCTGCCCTGACCAGTAGTGGAGTACAGGTGGATGGTGACACAGAAGCGAAATGTTCTTCAGTCTCTGGTACTGAGCTCTTGCATCCCTGCAAACTGTCTCCAAGCCGCATCTCAGCCTGCTCAGTCCCATCTCCAGACTATCAATCCAGATACTCATTCCAAAATAAACAGATCCCTGAAGTGCTGCCTTTGGTACTTTAGTTTCCTTCACCCCATGCAGACCTCACCAAGTGAGGACTTCTGTGTCCTGGTGAATTGTCAGTGTATAGTGAGGCAAGGCAACATTTCCTCAGAGGAATAGCAGTCTTGTACTTTGATAGTGTACATATGAATCCTACATTCTCTCTTTCCCATTTTTTTTGCTCAGCAAAAGCAAATCTTAGCTTTTTTACTATTATTATTCTGAAGAAGACGTAGATATTTAAGATCTCATAATTTATTAACCATATGTTTATTTTTCTTAAAATCTGATAGGAAATTCTACCTCAGATGCAGACTGCATATGGCACTATGAAGTATATGTATATATATATGAGATATATTTATTTTACATTTGATGATGAATACCAAAATAAAACATCCATGCTGGAAATGAATTGCAATTTTAAATATGGATAAGTTAGTGTTTCTCCATAAACTTATGTTTGTTTACTAGTATCAAAGTAGTAGGTGCTTGTGAGCTATACTAACTTCAAAGTACAGATTATCTCTGTATAACACAAATGAAAAGAATTTGATATGAGCTGAATGTACATGAAAATTTAGAAACTGAAGGAACTGGATAAGGAAAGTAAAAGGACACAATGAAAAACTGTGACAAGTAGAATTAAAGATAACAGAAAGTAATTTTTGAAGTGAATTGACAAAAGAAATCCTAACAAAAGGATTGATTGGTACTATACAACGTGAGTAGTAACACAGAAAAGGCAGAAACATTCAACAAGCAGGTCTTCTTATAGACGAGAAAAAGCCAGATGATAGAGTCTCTTTAGAGGCTGATGAAACACCTTCAAGTGCTAAAGCAAGTCAGTTAAAACACAGATACTAGAATTAATCAACAATAAATCAACAGGTGACTGGCATGCAAGAAATAGAAAATTTCTAAAAAAGCATTTCCCTGAGCCGTAGGTGCAGTGTTTTCAATAGCTCTTAAACTACTCTGAAGATCAAAATTCATAGAAGAAAACCTAAAATAAAAGGCTAAGATAATAATAGACTTATTGTTCTGTGCAAAGTAACAGATTATATTCAACTTCGTTAACAAAGAATTAAAGCACAATATGATTAATGCAAATCAATATGGGCTCTTGGAAATTTGGTCTTGATTCTGTAATGTGATTAGGAGTTTAGCTACTAAAGGTAATTGTGTGAATATAATACATTAAAACTCCTGCGAGACATTTGACTTGGTGACTTGTGACATTTTGATTATGAAATGAGAACAATATGTTATATAGCACCAATTAAATAGATTAAAACCAGGTTAACTGATAGCTCTCCAGATGTCATTGTAAATGACTAATCATTGTTGACTGGGTGCATTTTTAGCTAAATTCCAGTGGGTTTATTTCTACTTAACATTTTTATCAATGACCTGGAATAAAATAATAAATCATGACTAATAAAGTTTTCAGATGACATAAAGATGGAAGGAGCAGCCAATAATGAAGAGAAAAGATCATTGATGCAGAGTGATATGAATCTCTTCTGGTCTCAGCCTTAATGTTTAAAAACTGTGTGTATTTGAGCACAAGCATGCAGAAAAAGCAGCCAAGTTTGGATTATCACAGTGGGGTTAATTAATGACTGGAGCATGGTTTGTGTCTGATGTTATATGGAAGGAAAATAGTTCACGTGACCCTGTTGGAGTACGTACAGCTGGGCATCTTATCAAGCTGACCATGCAACATGCAAGCCTTGGTCATCTTTGATAAGGCATCCAGAACACTCGTTCTGGTCATGACCAGGGTACCTAAACATCCCTGGCCGGACCCAGTTCTCTCCTGTCAGGAACAAGCAGCAGCTTTTTTCCATCTCCTATGATTACATACATGGCACTGAAATGCACTTTCTCCTAAAACGCATCACTTCTGTGATTTTTCTGAGGTTAAAAAGGACAGACAGAGAAGCTGATCTGCTCAGTTATCATGCTTACTAGGTCAACATACAGGAGTTACTTTGATCTTGGCTCATGCAAGATATCAGGAAAAAGAAGCCTCCTATTAAAATTTCATGTCTTATAATTAATGATCCCTTTCATAAAATTGCCTCTAATATCTTTGAATCTTAGACAGACTGAGTCTACCTGCAGGGAGAATTTTCTTTGCAGAGATGCATGAAGATCATAAATTGCCCTGTTTTAGTAATTTATTGGGTCTTCAAGGGGCTAAAACTTCCTTTTTCTAAAGAGCAGAATTCAAAAGAAATTTCCTGCTGTAATGAAACTAAGTATGGAAACATTAAAGATCTGCAACAGAACCAAGTATTTTACATATAACATCTCACAAAGAAACTTTGTATCTAAGGAAATTTGTTGTAAGATTTATTGTTTAGGATGACAAAAAAAAAAAAAAAAGAAGCTATAAAGCTTTCAGTATCAGAATGTTCCGGCTAAGTTCAAACCTGCAATATTACCTTACTACATAAAAATTATCCAGGCAGTTGTTATGAAAAGAAATCAAATTAAGTAACATGTGCACACACCAAAACAGAGAGGAGTGCCCTTACAAACAGAAATCTAAGCTGCAAAGAACCTTGCAATGAGCAGCTGGGAAACCCCTTCATTGACACTGTGTTTGTAAGAAAGGTTCTGTGAAACTCAGAGCACTCACTGGTGAACAGGCAGGAAGCTGTCACAGGATGCAGCCACCCCAAGCAAACACCTGAGCAGTGCCTAGAATTTAGGAGCTCAGTCCAAGTTTCCTATGCTGCCAGTGAAATAACAGTGTGGATACAGTATGTTGGATAAGCATGCAAGCTACAGTCAAAATTTTTCTCTGTTGCTGTTTTTATTTGAATAGATTAAATGATTATTAACTCTAAGCCTATTGCAGTTTCAGGTGAAGTAAGGTTCCCCTTTTCCTCTATTGACTTGCTGGCCAAATTACACCGGTACTGGTTTTCATTCCTGTTTATTTAGAAGCTAGAGATCAAAATTCTCTATTTTTCTTTCTTTTCTTTCCAGTTGTGTACAGTCTAACTACTGATGCTATCAGATTGAAGGCCTTCCACTGTTACCCCTCAAATGCAACCATAATTGTTATTCCAGTTGTGGTTTTTTTGGTTGTTTTTTTTTTTTATTCTGACAGAGCAAAGCCTTCTTTGAACTTCCGTCTTGGGCTTCTAAAAGTCATTTTTGCAATGACTTGCAAAGAATTTATTCAACTCAGACAAGGCTGGCTGCATCCTAAAAACTACATTATACATTGTTACAGTTATACATTGTTTTGCATTATGTAATTGAACTGGGTGGGTGTGAAAGCTTTGGCAATTGAAACCTTTTGCTCACATATTCACACAGCAAGTGTTGAAAGTGCTGGTTTGCCCAGCTAGCCTGAGCAGTGGGCCAGACTCAAAAGAGACTGCAGTCTTCAGATCTATCAGATCCCTGGGGTTTGTGGGATTAAGTGCAGAAATCACAACCAGAAGTTCGTATTCATTCTTTCCAGTGTTAATGTCTAACTTAGAGATGTGGCTCTCTCGTTAGTTTACACAGTTACAGGAGGAGAAAACAGATAAAATGCAGGAGGTCAGTGGCCCATGTGGGGCATCTGGACATCTCATGTAGGTGCCTGACTTCCTATCTTCTACTTTCTACTCCAGAGTGCGTAAGAACCCCTTTTCTAGGTTGTTGGGCAGAGCAACCTTCAGATGCTCCAGTCCTCAACTCCTGCTGAGACAGACAGGAGACACCACAGCCCACTGTTTGTCCCCCTGGGCCATCTGGTGCCCGAGAGTTAGTTTAAGCTCCATGCTGACCTTTTCATTCAGACTTTGAGTTTCTCAGAGGTGTATCAAAGCTGGTAGCTGAAGTGGCAAACTAATCACTTGCATGTAGTGCACACTGCTGCAGGCACCGGGGTGACAAATTGTCCAATTTTACTAAGCAAGGTTGCTCAGATAAAAGCGACTCACAGTAAGGGTATGTACAGCTGTCTTTGTTATGGACTAAACAATATCAGGCATGGTTCTGATGCTTTTTTTGTTTTTATTTTTAATTGTCAGAATCTTTCCCAAGAATGGAAAACACCTTCAGTGAAAAGATTTTTAAATCTGTAATTTGCATAAATATTTTAGATCATTTTCGAAGTAACAGCTGTCATGAAAGGCTGTATTTCCATTTGTTTACAAAAATAGGAAATCATTACCATTTTGATGTCCCATGAGAATTGAAAAATACGTATGTAAACACAGAGCAGATTAACACAGAGAACGAGTGTGTGTCCTTGTATTCACAATGGCTTAGCTGCCCTTACTGCAGTTGGTAACCATGAGTTTATACTTTTTCATTGTCCTCCATGATAATCTCACTTTCATGTTTAAATTCTTTAATATTTTAATTCTCTTTCAAACCAATTGTTGAAGTTTTATGTTTTTTTCTAGCATATGACTACAATGCCTCACATTCAGGTGCACAGAATATTTGCAGGTAGTCTAATATATCTTTCCTTCTTATTAAAAATATTTATTCCACATATGAAAATGGTTTTCACACATGCAAAAACAAGCATAATGTATACTTTAGCTTAATTGTAATAAGACAAGAAAATCGCTTGCACTGAAGCCCCACACATGTATTTCTGACCCTTACAAGACATACATGCATACGCATTATCAAAATTGCGTGAGCATCCTCTCATAAATTTTGTGGGCAAAGAAGTCAGGCTTGCATTGATGCCTGCAGCAGCACAGAGCTCAGGACAATCTAAAACCTACACCAAGAAGTGACTGAGGCTACCTGAGACCACTGTCTTACTCCTTACCCTGAATTCCTTAAGGCCCTTAGGAGAAGAATAACTGCCTGTCTTTTTTCTTCTAAGAGCAAACTGGAGGAACCTTCAAACTGTGATGGTTGGGGAACTCACACCAAACGGGTTCTGTGACCTCCTCAGCTCCTAACCAGGTCTTAGCTCTTATGGAAGGTGTTACTCAGTGTAGTCAAGTGTGCAAAATTCAGAAACATTTAAAATTGATGACATAGGAGCTCAGACACAGGACAGAAGAAACCTGTTGCCAGTGATAACAAAAATCAAAGTAAAATGGAGGAAGAAGATTACCTTTCTCTAGGTTGTCATGCCTGCAGTCATTTATACAATGATTCTTGCTGCACAGCACATAAACTGTTGTTGGGCAACATGACCATTTTGTTTTCCCACTTTCTAAAGTTGATACCTCACCAAGACAGAAAAAGAGAGAAAGAGCTCTTCGGGTCTCAGAAGAAAGGAAAAGCTGCAGAAACAGTAAACAGGATCTGGACCAGCTAACCCCTTACTAAAGGTTTTATAGCTGCTACTTAGTAAAAGTGCATGCAATGCAGTTCCTCTTGTAGTCACCGGAGAGAGACAGTTCTCTTTGAAAAAACAAAAGTGTGAACTGCTTGAACTGGATTTACTGTCCTCCAAATAAAGGAATAATGGAACCATTTCATTTTCCCATAAGTTTTTTTATTGAATCTGTACCAGATTACATCTTCAGGATCTCACATCCACAGTGTTGTTGCTATTTACATTTTTTCAATAACAAGAGGTTTTCCCACTCAAAATAGGTAAGACATACCTTGTAGCTGAGTTTAAATAGTTCCCTCAGTTGCTCAGACTGGTTCTGCAATAGCACAAGAACAGGACATGGAAACACCAAGCAAGGAGCCGAAATCAGCACATGTTTAAAGACATAAAATTGTGCACAGGAGCATATAAAAGAACTAAAAATATTCATTGAATTACTGATATAATCCAGGCAGCAGGGCTTTCACAGAATCGTAGAATAATTGGGATTGGAAAAGACTTCTAAGACCACTGAGCCCAACCTTTTAGCTGCAATCTTCACCTTTATGGCTGTATTAAAATTTACACATTGACTCCGCAGAAGTTGTTGCATTTTCTGGGCAACATCCAGAGTAGCTAGGGAAAGAGAACTGATATGGCAAACATTACAGAGGGTTGAGAGGTATGATAAATTAAGCTGGGAAAACATGTTGAGTTAATTTGAGAGGGTAAATGGGGATATAAAATGTGAGTGTCTCAAGGAACAGCGATCGTGCAGGGAAGGAAAACAGTGCATGGAAAAATAAGAGAAAAAGAGAAAGGATGAAACAATGAACTGGTGGTTTGCGGCCAGGGTGCACAAAGCACTTATGTATGACAATGAAGTGTGACCTACAGACTGGTGTGGTGGTTTGGGATTCTCTGTCTAGGAATGTATGAAATTTCATAGGATGTTTTGCCACAATGTCTCCATACCAGTCGAGCTTAACGCTTCAGGCTGAAGGATCTCCTTGGATCATCCGAACATGAATAGGGACTAAGTTTTTTCTCTGCGTTTCTTTTGACATCTGAATCCTCTTCACAACAATGTGAAACTGAGGCTCAAGCCTTTTGCTTTCTACACTGAAATCTCATAAAACAACAAAATCTGTTTTGATATTGAAATCACATTCCAGGCACAGTTCCCTAAGAAGAAAAATTTTTCAGTAAGAAGGGTTTCATTTGATATGGTTGTAGGCAACTACTGATGAAGATTACTGCGTGTCAAGAATGTACTTTCTTTTTAATTAAAAAAAAAAGTACTTGTTGGGTTTTTTATGAGTGGTTCTTAGAAACAAACGAAAAAACCCTAAATTATCCCACACTTAAATTCTTTAGGTAGAAACTTGCATAATTTTCAGCTCAGAAGTTTCAGCTTTACTTGGGAAACTAGTATAAAATATAACAAGAGCGGTCTTTCACTCCCGCACTAGGCTGCAGGATAATTTAATCATAAAAAATGTAGCCATACTGCCAAGCCTTTTCAAGTGGTTTAAATAAGCCTAATTCATACATGTTATGAAAAGTATATGATCCCTACAAATAAATAAAATTTGAAAGGGTCCATAATTCATTGACAGGAGGCCTGAAGACACATGACTAAGGCTGGGCAATAATCTCTCGATCTATATAGACTATAGCATTGATGCATCTCACCTATAGTTACTGTTAGAGAAATTACAATTTTTCTATGGTGCTGGTAACATGAAAGGAAAAAAATAATTGGATTATACAACCAGTATCTACAATTATTCTTCCCATAAATAGAAGCATTGAAATGGCTTTTTACTGAAATTCTACACATTAAACAATAATGTTAATGTGGCCTTTGTGCTTTAAAATATAGACCAAGTCTGCTGCATGCACTACTTTATGGGAAATTAAATTCAATAGATGGGACAAACACTAGTCACATTTACACCAGGGTAAATCCAGAGTATTGGCAAAGGGGCACACGAACAGAAAAAAAATTGCTTTATTTTAAAAAAAGAAATATTTAGATCATCAGTAAAAAATGATAGAAAGAAAGACAACACAATCTGATATAACCTGGAGTATAAAATGTTGCATTCAATTAGAAAATATTAGGAAATTAAATACAGAGGGCATGCTGATTTAGAATATTTTAGAATACTGGACAAGTTACAATTTCTTGTGTTCTGACATGTTTTGCTATGATAAAAGATTGGCAGGGCTGGTAGGTAAAACTTCTTTGCACATTGTATATAAACTGCACAACCTTTGCTGTATCAACTTTATGCTCCAATAAACAAGACAATAATGACAAATTATCAAAGCAGTCCTCAGATGTGACCCTCAATTGGAAGAGCAGCAATTTAATGAAGACAAAAGCTAGGTGAAAGCTGCTAATATCATTTACTGATAAACAGATTTTCTCAAGAGGCTCCTAGCTCAATCCCCTGAGGCCCCATAAACCTGCATAATTCCATTTAAAATATTGTGCAATTCACTAAATTAGTCTTTGAACATCCTTACTATCCAATTACGAAGCCCCAGCATGGACAGAATAATGAAATTTTTCAAACTGTGGAATGCATGTGGCCTTAACAAACTTATGACAAACACTGAAATTAGCTTTCAGTTTTGAAGCCAGTGTAGACTACTGCTAATGCTTCAAGTCGGAGATAAAACAATAAAACACTATTGCAGTGTTTAAGCAGGATGTAAAAAAAATAAATCTTTTACTTATACAGAATTCTCAACACAGCCTACCTTCAGGTAAAAAAAATCATAAGAACTTGAATGATGTTTCTGCATTTGCAAGCTATTTGGCCTGCTTAAGTTCTAGTAAAAGCTTTACTGAATAAAGGGTACAAAATACCTCCTGGACAGTTTTATCTTCCAGGCAGGCAGAAAAAGGCGAGAGTTTCAGAAGTGAAATTTATTTCTGTTCAAGCATTGCAAGCTGTATTATTAAAGTAATTTGTCATGGTTTGAATATTTCTGCCTGATTCACCATTAAATTGGCCTTCTAATTACCAACTTTGTCATGAAAAGCAGTTGGACTTCTTCATTCACCAGAAAACTTCAATCCGTTAATAACAGCTTGGTTCAAATTGTGGGGGGAAACATTGTTACGCTCAAAATTTAAAATGAATAGGATAGACATTATAAAAAAAGAAAAGACTCCAAGCTGGAACAGAATCCACGAATGATGGCTTAGAATTCAAATGCTACCCAGAGAATATTTAGAATATATTTTTAATGAAAGCATTATTAATTTGGATGTTGAATATTTTACCTTTTAAAAATGCAAATTCATTTATTTTGAATGTATATAGAAAGCTGAAATGAATCCATGTAACTTAGGGCAGTGAATATTCACTTAGACAAAAACTCATAGTCACAATTCTTATTGTTATAAAGGTTCAGGACAATGTTCAGAAGTGATTGTGCAATTATTTGTGCATCCATTTAGAATGATCATGCATGTTGATGGCCATGCAAGTGACTGCACTCATAAATGGTTAGGCAGATATCAAACTGATTTTATGTATCAGGTATACCGATGAAACTGTGATAGTGGGTTGTCTTTGAAGTTCTGAATTACTTCCTTTGATAGCTGTGGCATGCCAGGTGCTTCTACCTGCAGTTCTGTACGGTGACCCTCTAGTCCCACTGGATTTCAGTTTATGTGCCAAATCACATTTAAAGATTTTTTTAAAAGGCAAACATGAACTTTGTTATATACATTTTTATATATGATAAAAAATTTGTTTGTCCTGTGACAAGCATTTTAATTGCATTAATCAGGCCTGTATAGTTACACGCAGTCTACACCTATCCAACCGTACATTTAATTAAAAATTGCAGTTATTACTAATCTATCTTGAAAAATAGGAAGCTGAGGGTTAGTACCTTTTTCTGTAAAACATATACTGATCGTTACTTTAAACTGCAGAATAAATCTGGAAATCTTTTTAGTGTAGGCTTTTAATCAAGACTTGCTATCATCCTGCACTCCTTAAGCCCTTTTTGCCCTAGCATAAAAAGTAAAATTGCCACACTAGGTTATGGCAATAATTCCATTATTTCAAAAAGCTTTCTTTCAATATTTAACAAAGTATCAGGTAAAAAACCTTCTGTGTGTCCAAAGATTTAAGACTTTGTTAGCTATATCTAAACCCAGGCTGGGATATCACGCTGACCTTGACTTCTAAGGGAAAGATGACCTTCCCTGAAAGCATGCTCTATTAGGAGTTAAGATGACTTGCACCCTTAAATATCAGACTCACACATTAGGTTGCTCAGATTTTTGCCACTGTATCCTTCTTCGGCAAGTAAGGAAGGTCTACCAAAAAAGTCCAAAAAGACATCAGTATGACATTAGAAAAGGTAACAGGATGAGGAACCAAAAGGTAAACTCCAAGGATTTTCTATCGTTATTACTAAGGGTTGTTATTGACAAGAGAATGACGTGTCTCAGACAGTGAAGAAACAGGAACCAGCAGAAGACGGGGAGGAACATGTACAATACGAAGATGAAAAAATCAATGTAGAATGACTTTCTTCTATGTCTATCTGTATTTTCTTTAACAATTATGTTTGGGCCAGCGTTCTTGTGAAGCACGATGCACTTCCTTTTCTGAAACAACAGTCGTAAGTGAAATGCAGGGGGAAAACACACTTTAAAAAGGTGTTCAGGATCTCAGTCAGAAAAGCTGAAGTTCTTAATGTTTCAGAAATTTGTGAATTGAGAAAATGTGTTAGTACAGTTCCCAGGTCAGGATGTATAATAACCCACTAGTGCCCTGGTGTGCTATGAGAAACCTTAGGTCCTTAGGCTGTTGCCAAAGCATGTGGGGTGAAACAGTTTGTTCTGACTATACCTGTACAGGGTCCTGAATCTGGTTCTCTCCTCAGATACAGATTGTGAGTCCAGATCTACTAATGACAAAAATATCATGGATACCAACAGTTTCTGCTGAATCTTTCTGTTTCGATAACAAAATGTATTTAACTGCGGGGTACTTCCACAGAGGATGTTCTTGCTGACTGTTGTACATAACCCAGGGGATTACGTGCAGGAAATTGGTGCAGATTACATGAAATTAAAAATAAGTGAATGAGAAATTTGGAGAGCTAGTATGAGACAGAATGGATATAGGAATGTGGTATCAGCAAGCATCCAGAAGATGACAGTGCGATACACACGGAAGAAGAGGAATAGGTAGGAACTCTACATGTCAAAGGACAGGCAAAGGATTCAGTCTCTTGGATTTCTGTTTGTCCTTGCCCAATATTATCCTCCTGTGTAGTCCTTTTCCCTTGTTCCACTGTATGTCTCCATGAAATGCAAATGTTGTAGTTTGATAGCTCTGCTGTGTTGGGTTTCTACTCTTCAGAGTGAAGTAGCTGAAATTAATGGCTTCTGGGTTGCCTCTGTCAGTGTATTTGAATGTAAGATTTGGGACCTTGTTTCTGGGCATCCTTGCTGGAGAGGGCAGTTGGTCTGCTCTGGACTAGGGTGGGTACAGGAACCAACATGGTGCTGACAGCTGGGTAGTTTGGGCTACAGTGCAACTTGAGACCTCAGCTGATATAAGAGCATAGACAGAGCCAAGGAAATCAGTGTATCTGCCAGAGAACCACAAATGCAGAATGTAACTGTGACACATAGCTTCCTGGAGGCAAGTGTCTAGCGCTTCTGACCAGGTGGCCAGAAAACACCTAAATTTTGTCACCTGAAAATCAGGCATCTGCAGAAAATCAGGAACTGCATCATCCTGCAGAAAATTGCTTCATACCTGTTGTTGTGGGTTTAGGGCGTTTTTTATTGAGACTGGCAAAAGTATCATATCAGCATCCTGGAGGAGATGTGCTTAGGGTCTATACTGTGAAAAAAAGAGGAAGATCAAGGGGAGAAAGAAACTCAGAAGAAAAAAGAAAAATGAAACAAAGATATTTCTGGTGGGGATGCTGTCATTGTACAGTGTCAGCACAACGGTGTCCTGACTGTTATCTAGATATCAGCCTAAAACAAATGGCAAACTAAAATTATAACTGATAAAAAGACAATGGTGGAGGGATGACATTCTCAGAAATAAAACATATTGCCATGACTGTAAAAGATTAACATTTTTCTTATTAAATGATGAGCTTGCTTTTTAATATCAGCATTATAATAGACTATACTATGAATCTCTCTATCATACCTAAAGCACTGTTAATTTATCTTTCATGAATACATTAGAAGAGAGGGTTTTCCCATAGGCAAACACACCATACTATATTTGCAAATGTCTTACATAATGATGCAAACACTATGCATAGAGAGTAGCAGCATTATAGTGAGAGGAAGAAACAGCACGTGTACAAAGAAGACTTTCATTCCATTTCATTAAATACTTAAACCAACAAAATAAAGTCTAATTTACTGTATAGAAATCTTGCAGTTGAGGAAAAGGTTGCTGCTTAAATTTATTCTTTAGCTTAAATTCAGCTATTTGTAATAAGGACCTGATAAGTGGAGATAGAGTGAATGATTTGTTAACACATTGATTGCATTTGTTCTTAAAATAAAATACTGTTCATTTTGCAGTCATATCTGCTAGCAAATTCCTAAATATCTACTTACTTGAGAAAGAGTGTATGCACTGTAGTCTGCTTTAAAAAATCTTATTGATATACTACAGTATGGAAATTAAATTGAAAATCACAGTCACAGACACAAAATAAATAGCAGTCATTTTATTTAGCTTGTTACCATCTAGTCCAGTCCAAGAACATTACCTTAACGGCAGACTTGGAATTCATGAAGAGTTACATAAGGGCCCTGTTGTCAAACATAAAAACAACCCATTTAGTGTCTGTTTTGCATCTACACAGGAAGTTTTCTTTCATTATCCACCAGCCCCTAGATCTTATTATAGCCATTGTTTAATTTGTGCTCTGTTTTACAAGTGGGACTTGTACAGGCCTCGTGGGGCTGCTGACAGAAGTGTGGCTGTCTCCTTCCCCTGTGTCAATTCTTATGTGAACCTTTATAATTAGCCACTTAACAAATTGAGGAAACTGAATCTGTGGTTGTGAGGTGTTCACTGGTGCTAACTCAACCATGTGACAGTCGAAGCTGATATGTAAAAAGTCATGCTACTCAGCTGTACAAAGGATTAACAAAACCTCATTATGGTAGGTTAATACACAAAAATGAGGTATGTGACCACCAAGAGGTATTGGAAAAGTTAGAACCATTCCTACAGTTGTAATATTTATAATCGTTTCAAAATTCTTTCAAAAGCATTTCACCTCTAGTGTTTTTTTTGGGGGGAAATTACCAAATTACACAACAGTGAGTCACAAATCATGACTTAAAGCCTATTCTGTCCAACTCACAGTGTTTTATCTCTGGGACTTTATAGGCAAAACAAAACTCAGCATGTCAGATTTCCTATGTTACCCAAAGATACACCACAGTTAATTTCATGACACTACCTTCAATAAGTAATGCCGTTTCTAACAGAAATATAGTCTTCACCCGTACACATTTTCCCTAAAATATATATACTTTTATTTACCTTTTTCAAAATATTTCAGTCTTTTTTTCTGTCATGTCGACTGCAAAACAAGATCTTGTTCCAGTCTTTAGTAATCAAAACTTGATATTTTATTTTCTGTCTTTTTTTTTCTGTGCAAAGATGACGTCTTAAAAAAAAACAAATAATTTTTTTTGGTCACAAATCTTTTTACTGGGATTTTTTAATAGGATTATTGTCTAGTGGTTCTATTGTCATACTTACTATATGTAAAAAGATTCAGTGGTGTTAATTTCATGTCTGTACATGCCCTTGCACGCATCAATATGAACCTGTGGGTGTTCACCCCGAGTTCACTGTGTTCACAGCTCTTCATGTACTTAAAGGTGTGGAAACTGATTCACGTGAAGTGCACCTTGCTTGCTGCAAAAGCAGCCTTTGAACCAGGAGGAGGAACCAGAATCTCCCCTGTTCTCAGGTGGGTGATTTAGCTACTGAGCCCGATTAGTCATGACATCTTCTTCCAGTGTAGTGGGAGGACACCAGGAAGGGAAGCAGAGGAAGCCCTCCCCCGCTTAACCCAAACAGATGGTTGCTCATTGATTAGGGTGTCCCCTGAGAGGTGGGAATGGTGGGTTTGAACCTCTGCCAATGAAAGGGGAATTAAATCCACATCTTTTTTAAAGTGGATCTTCTAGCTTACTGAACAGGAAACCTGCACTGTGAAGACATTTTGCAAGAAAGACTGATTTTTGAAGGGATATAATGCAGTTATCTTGTGAGTTCAGGCTGATGTTGGCTCTTCGTTGAGCAGGGCCTTGAGCCTCTGGGATATAAAACACATTTCTCTTCTACATGTTTCAGTTTAGCCAACCAGGGTAGTGTGACCCCCCATAAACCAGCTCTGGTGGTTTTTGTTCTGATCACACTGTTGATATGAAATATTTGACATTGTTTGATATTTTGGAAGGGTTTAAATCCAGAACACTGCTCTGTGGATTTCACTTCAAGGTCTTACATATCTGAATTTTACATTTCTAAAGTTAATTCTGTACTATGGGAAAGCTCACCAGCTGTGAATCCAGCTGCAGAAGCATTCACTTTTATCTCCATGTATTGTGTATATATGGGCAGCCCCACACCAACAGAATATATATAGATTTTAAGAGCCAAGACCTGTATTAGAGTAGGGTAGTAAAGAAAGTCCGTCTGGAGCACAGAGAGATGTCAATTTTAACAACAGGATTGTGTTTGTGTTCATCGGGTAGCAGAAGAAACCTAAGGGGCTCTTTTCCCATCCAGTGTCTAGCGACTCTAAGTAGTTCTGCAAGAAGATGGAGCACACTTCCCAGTGCCCACTCAAATTCTAACCTCGGTGACTGCACAGTTCAGTGGCACTTGCTGTTATAAAAGACACTTGACTCCTGCGCACATGCAGCAGCAAACGAGGGTAGGGGCTGCACGTGCTGTAAAAAAAGCTGGCAGATAACGAGATATGCAGCATTTTAGCTCTCTTCCAGCCTCTCAGTGACTCATACTGCCACACCATCACCACCTGTCATGAGATTCTGCCTCGGTCAGTTTCAGCTGGGCAGCCCTTACAGGCTGGAAAATGCTTAAAACAGACACAGTACAGTATATATTTTTCCTGATGTAAAAGCAAGGTTGGTGGACACAGGAAGCACACCGATGAGACTGTGGACATGCTGGGATTGGCCGTGGCAGAATAGACACCTAGACAGGTTTTATCCCTGATTATAGCAGTGAACATGATGTAAACAGCTCCACATGCTGAAGGTATGAAAAAACATGCAGGTGAGCAAAATACCACTCACCACTATAGAAAACAACTTGGTACGGACATTTGAGGAGGGGTCTAGGAGTGCAGAATCTGAAGCAAGAAAGAGATGAAAAACAAGGCTTACATGCCCCATCAGTAGTGGAACACATACTAGTGATCTATGTAGGGGATAGCAGGTCCTCGTCTTAGCAAAAATCCTGCCTTACAATCCCCTTCTGGAACACAGTCTTTAACATACTTTCCACTTCTTTTATGTTCTGAGTCATAAACCCCTCTGAGATTAATGAGGGAGGTAGAAGTATTATATTCTCTGAATGCAGTAGGTACCTACATTTTCTAACTTGGTGTTACTCCACCTGACTACAGAGGATTAAACCAAAGAGGCTTCTAGGGTAAAACCAAGCTAGAAACAAAACAACGGCAGAGATGAGCGATCTCCAGAGAAAAGCCAAGTAACAAGGAAGAAGGCAGCAAGTTGTTAACTGCAAAACAGGCTCCTGCTTGTCTCCAGCCAGGCTAACAGGTGTGTTTTGCCTGACCAAAGCCTCATAGAAAAAGAAAACCAAATTGTTTAGAAAAGAAATAAATCCCTGGCTAAAGAAGGGTGGCTTGGGGAGTGTTTATTTATAAGAAAATGCTGTAGGGAAGTAGTGAAAGTAGAGAATGCTGCAACTGCCTGTATCTCCTAGGCTAGGAAAGGGGTGTCCACTATGAAAAAAGAAGTTAACAAAACTCACAGGAATAAGCAAGATTCAGAAACAGGCCTTCCACTGTTTTATCTCCCTTCTCAGAAAGCTGTGTACTCTGCAATGAATAAATAATGCCCTGTTTTGAAGAAGCAACCTTGCAGGCGCTAAATATGGCTAGATTTGCTGCTTTTTCACAGGTGAAAAACAGAGGGTTGTAGCCCAGTGATCTAGTCTAAGGACTGTGCAAAAGTATATCTAAAGAGGGGCTGAGAAAGCTCTCACTAGCTGGATGCATTTGGGAGAGATGAAAAGAGTCTAAAATACACCTCACTGTAATAGTGGTAGACATACTTTTAACTGCTGAAAGTTGTGCTGTTTTGCTTCTCTCAGATTCTGTTGTGGACCTGAGAGAAACAGATGCCATATAAGCTGGTAGCAGCAGCGTCTTCCACACTTTTGTAACGTACAAATTGCCGGGAGGCAGGAGAATATCACAAAAACACAGAAGCAGCAAAAAATAATGCCTTGGTTTCCCACCTGCTTTGGAAATAACTGAAGAACTCATGCTGGAGACTTGCAATGATTTTGGGGCCCTGGAAGATGAAAGATGTTTTAATGAGAGTTCATTAGGGCTTTGAATGCTCACTGACCTGATAAAGCACCTTCACTTCTAAACAACTATTGAAATCCACTGCAAATCAGTAATAACCAAAAGTGGCTGCTGATTTAGTGCCATCTATAGCCTACAAGATACACATGCATCACAGGGCCCTTTTCTGCACTTACATATTGGAAGCCTCAGCACTGAAACCATGATTAAAAGAAGAGAACAGTAAGATTTGACTCGTAAAGATATTCTCACTAGGGGAAGAAGCAATGTGTTTCAGAGGATGAGGTGCTGAATTTTCCTCTGCTACAAAATCCCTCATGCTTATTCTGTGATTAGAGAATATTTATACCATTTTGATCTGAACCTGTCATATAAATACTGAATTCCCTTCTAAATAAATGAAAATATAAACATACAGATAAAGTGACCATGCACAAATACATGCACACACACACACACAACTTAATGTATAGTTTTCCTTTCCCCATTTAATTGTTGCATTTTTGAACTGTATTGACTCCTATCTCTACTAAGTGTGCAGCATACAAGTAACTTATAATTTTCTCTGTGTTATTAATTCCCCTTGGCAAGTTGAAATTTTAAATAAAATGGCCAGAATATGTGATCATGATGAATTGATAGAGATGAGATATATTACTCTAGGTAAGAGGGAGTACTAACCTATTCTAAAATGCATTATTCGACCAATTTTAAACAGAAGTATCACAGCAATAGATCAGCAGCTGTTAGAATGCATCTCACATCAATACATAAGTGTATTTTTGATATTGTTCGTTGTGCTGTTACAAGAACTCATCTGCAGCCAAAATTTTGCTCCTCCCTCCTCCACCCAGCTTTAATATGTTTATCTGCTGATACTGATGTGCAAAGGGGAAAATTCTCTGGAATTCTACTGTCAGTGCTGCTAGTGGAAATTACTCAGAAGGAAATGGGGTTATTCAGGATTCACACTGGCTAATCAAGAAATGATGACTGTCCTTTATGCTTCCTTTCGGAATGAACTCTGCTGTATTGGATAAGATTCCCTTGCAGTGATAGCCTTTAGAAATAACTTGAAGAAGTCAAGCAAAAAGAAGGAGGAAACTTAAGCTTTTACTGACTGCTCAGCTGCATCTGCTCTGCAGTCTGTACTAGTTGTGTGACTACTCACATTAAAAAATCCTTGAAAATCTTCAGACCACAAAGCTACTCAAAAGCAAAAACAAATAATCAAAATCAATGTATTTGTTTTGCCAGTAACAGGAATAAAAGCATTTGGCATATTCTTTATAAAAATGCAAGGTAACAACAACAATCACTGTTTATTGATCTCTTCTTTTGAATTAACGGTCTTTTGTACGTACTTATAGTCTCTAATAGACACACAACAATTTCTATCAGTTTCTCTCCAATTTCTATCAGTTAAAAAGAAAAGGTTGCTTTGCTTATAAGGATAATATAGAAGTAACCTCTTCGGTTAAAGATTAAAGGACATCTGTGCTAGAACCACATGAATAAAGGCATAACAGTTAAATACACTGGATTCTGTTTTATTTCACAGCTTTTTACACACAAATAAAAACTGTATGTGTACATACAAATTTTAAATGTGCAATAAAAGGCATTTTTCAGCTAGAATGAGTTGTGTTTGTCGTTTGGTACAAAGCCCCTTTCAGAGAAATTGTTGATTTTTTCACAGAGGCTCCTATACTTTTCATTCCTATTGTATTATTTCAATCAGCAATGGATATACATCTTTGTTAGCCTAATTTGGGGACCTACAAAGCAGGAAGAAGGAAAGCACAAAGGAACACACTTGACATATTGGTCTATTTGCTATCTCTTTTAAGCTCAATGCATACTAATGAAAGTGATCCAAACTATTTTTCTCCACTCCTCACTTAACAAGCATAATAATAAATGAATATTTAAACTAGCTGCAAATATATTAAGTGGAAACAAATAGGTTTCATTTGTAACAAGTGCACACAGGTTAATTAACAAGAAGGAGCTTTTGTGTTGAAACAAGGCTCCCTGATGCTGTACATGCAGGTGCCGTTAAGGGCCAATTGAGCTCTATAGGATAATTATGAAGTACCATTGTGCTCTACCGTTTGTTAACAAAGTGCTGCCTGCAATTTGCCTAAACCTATAAACCATCATCTGTGATCCTCAGCAGCAATTAAGTGACAAACATCTTCTCATCGGAGACTTGGGAAAACAAAAGAGACATGATAGCATTTAAGGAGCCAGATGGATATTTCAGAATGTCAACCCTGACAGACTCCCTTTCAACAACAAAATATAAAACGGGAGCCTGCTTGGTACCATGCTGAGGGGAAGAAGGGAGAAGTCACATCCAAATTATTAAGAGGAGGGTGTTAGTAATCACAGGATTGCTCATTTGAACAGCTCTTAGTGGGAAAGCATTGGACTGGCAAACAAGCAAAAGATAAAACCTTTTTCTCTCTCAAAACAGCTGTGGCTACAGCTCTGCTGAGTCTGGGTTGTTTTGTACGTTTGGGGTTTTTTTCTCTTTTTAATTCTTCTTTCTAATACCTTCTTCCTTCCTTCTGTCTTCACAGAAAAGGATTTTCTCCCAGTGAATAAAAGTATAAAAATTCTCTTTTCTAAGAAGAGGACAAACCAACAGACAGAATTTTCTCCAGGGCATAAGTTACTAATTAGTTCTGCAAAAATAGCCTATATTAGGAAAAATGATGGATCAGCACAAAGAGGCATTTTAAAACAAGAGATCTACTCCTACTGTAAAATAATTGATCTAAAAGTTTTGAGGATGTAATCTTTAACATGCTTCTGTAAGCTCAGCAATAATTCCAGAAGCTATAAACTTTATACAGGCTTGTTTGAATTAGTTCAATTAATTGCCTGGTTAGGAGACCCTCCAAAACTTGGGGAAGCTCTTGTTTTCATAGATAAGGATCTTCTGGGCATTTTGTTGCCTACATTAAATGATGTTGTCTAGCTGATCTGTGTAATTGGTAGAGCTAAAAGGCTATTCAGTAACATGAAAAAAAAATTATAAATGCATGAGTTTCACTAGCTAGCCTACATTTTTTTCTCTATTGCCAAAACAGCAGCATTTACAAATGTTTTCTGTAACCATTTTGAAGCTACAGCTGAGTGTGTTTTAATATACCATCAGGTCAACAGCTCTCTTGAAAGAAAAAATCAACCCAGGGCCAAACAGTCAGATGGGCCTAATTAAGTACTTCAAGAGTCAGAGAAGTGCTCAGATAACTACAGCTGACTTGACCCTTTTCTTTGTACTTCACTGGGTTTCTGTATACCTTTGCCACTCTCCTTTGGATTTATGTTTTTATGAATTATTTAAAAAAGGCAACTTCAGATCTACAATTAGTTTTCAAGGAAACAGATGTGAGAAAATAATCACAACTTAAACAGCTTAAAAACGGCTCTGATCTTGACAGAATGCAAAATGCCAGGTTTCCAGGACTGTGGAATTCATCACTCGGCAAAAGTGTCATTAATCCCTGCCTGCTATCTGGCCTTTCCTTACAGTGCTCTGTCAAATGTCATGGATCACCTGGAAATCTAAAAGTCATGACAGAGTTGGGGTTTTTTTTTCTTTAATGGGGGGGGAGAGGAGGAAGTGAACTGTTTCAGTTTTAAGAAAAAAAAAGAGATAAGACAAAGATAATGCATGTAAGCGTGTTTTAGCTTTGTATAATATTGCACCGTGTTGTGATGAGAAAATCATGATAAAGTATTTTGTCATGCTGGGTATTTTATATTTGTTTTCCACTGTGTATTTAGCAAATACAAGACTGGTTAAATGGGGAGAATGGAGTTCTTTTGTCACCCAGTGGTATCCTCAATTCAATATCCAAGATTCATGAGCTGATTTCCACTTTTTCTCCTGAAAAATTTTACCCTTTACCTTAAGAGAAGTCCTGCAATGTTTGAAGATGCATCCTGCAGCTTTTCTTTAGGCAGATTGCTGAAGGCCTTCTCCCAGCCTCATGAACGTCACTGGGCAGTATTCCATCAGTTTCAGCAAATGTGCAACCCAGCCTAACCCACTTGGCACAGTAAGGCTTTGAAGTTCTGTTCAGGGACACTTGGACTTCAAAGTATGTATAGAGATAAAAGCCAATCCCATGTACAAGGAGAGATGTACCGATGGAAGTGAAAGTTGTAGTCACTGGCACCACATGGAGAGGCACACAATGTTGGAGATTCCAAAATCTGGGGACAGTAGAAATGATATAATTTCAAAAATGTCTTTTACTTTATTTTACTCTTTCCTTTTAGAGAGACCAGGCCTTCACTGCTAGTTTTGAGATGCAGATCACAGAATGTGAGGTTAAATGAACACGCTTGATCTAATTTTTTGCTATGTGAGCAGAATTGACACATTTTGTCCCTGTGTTTATCTTTTATTCTTTGCGTTTCACCCTGATTATGTGTCTTAAAAGTGGGTGATCTGTGACATTATGATCCATGATACTGGTGAGTTTAGGAGAACTATAGACATCTCGAGCTTTTGTTGGATCTCAGGCAACTGGAAACAAAGCATTTCAGGGCAAGTCTACAAAGCCTGATTCTGTACTCAAAATTATAACAGAGGTGTATTTGCTAGAAAGTTCTGACTTTCGTTATGAGTCTTCATCCTAAATGACCTTGGAGATTAACTCTTGTTTCAAGTAAATTCTGGGAAGATCTTCAGGTGACCTGGCTTTGTATTAATGCAAGGCTGAGCTCTAAATACAATTTAGAATTGCATACACCTATGCATCAATCCAGTTACCTCAGCAAACCTCTCTACCTTGGCTAAGGACACACCAAAAATGCCGGATTTTATTTTCTGTCTATCCAGATGTAATTGTGTCTGTTACCAAACTTTTTACAATTTAGTGTGTTCACTACTGGATTCAATGTTTTCCTGAGCAGGAAATATCTTTTTGTACGCAAATATCACCTAAACTTTGATAAGAACTAGGTTCATTGATATACTTTCTGGAACGATAGCTGAAAGAGTCATTCACGTCTATGTGACTCAGTGAGAACAATTTTGAAAGTCTAATGAGAGGGATAAATGTGTTATTTAAACATCTTTTCAGTATTTAATTTGCTACTCTACTCAATTAATTAATTGCTAGTTATGCAAATTCCATTCTGTACTTACAGGATTTTTTTTCCCACTCAAATGAAATTAAAAAAATACCTACCATTATTGTTTTATTCTCTGCTGGCTAGAGCATTTATAATATTATACCCCGTTAATTTATAAACGTATGGATTGTCACAGCCTACACAAAATAAATTTCAAACTGTGAAAGAAAAATACTGCTTACAACCAGAGGTTTTTAACCTAATTAGCATAACTAAGCGTAAAAAATAAATGACCGAAGACTAAAACGTGAAAAATAATTGAAAACAATGGCTACGTTTTAGGACTGTACAAATCAGATCAATGGTTTGTCTTACATCATTAAGGTCCGAAGAAGAAGGATGGTAAATAAACAGAAAATAAGTATCGCAAAGGTGTGTTTTGGGAACTTACATTGAGACTGTGCAACCCAAATTACCCAAGTGGATTTAAATATTTGAGTTTTATTTAGATCTCCTGCCTATATTGGCTAGGAGGAGAGTTAATAACAATCCATTCACGCAGTCCTTACACATAAGAGTAGGCAGCACCACTAGACAGCGATGTGGAAGTCAATTAGTGGCAACATGCACAGGTACTGTGTTTCCCCAGGGGTTCCTAACATCTCAAAATGCAGAAATGAGAGCAGAGAAAGGTGATCAAGACCGACAGAAGAACTTTTTTAAACTGATTGGTTGATATAAGCGTAAGAATAAGTAGAATTTGAGGAGCCTGGCAGCTTGAAAACAAAAGGAACTCAAGAGAAAGAAAGGTTAGGTCTGGTCTGGCTCCTCTTTGAAATTATGCATAAGATATCTCTCTTGCAATATAATCCTGCTGACTGAAATCAGAAAAAAGACCGTTTGTCCCTAATATATTTACCAAATAATTCAGCCTTAGAATTTCTGCTTTGGGAATGAGTCTGTACACTTTCTACTGTGTCTTAGGGTTACTTACCAGAACAAATAATTGAAGCTGATGAGATGTTTTTTAAAGTAATTTGCCTCTGCGAGAAAAAATGCATTTATTTCTATGAAAAACCACAGCATCTGTTCTTCCCTGCTGTTTCTACAAAACAATACTTATCATTAGAGAATAGCTATGGAAAATTAGGCAGCTAAAATGGAATTTACCCAACTTGGAATCTGAGGAGAGGAAGCTCAAATGGAATTTACTCGACTTGGAATTTGAGGACAAATGTATATTTAACATTTGTCTGGGGATTAGTGGAGCAGGATTGTGATGTTATTCAGGGTCACGTCAAGTTCCTCCAGTTTAGCTGACTTAAATATAAGAAGCAGATGTTGGGCCAATGTTCAGCTCAGCAAACTTCCCAATAGAGAAAAAAATATCCCATTTCTTTGTCCCTCGTCAGAGGTAAAATGCCTTACACTGTACTAACCTCTACGTCACGGTGTCGGAAGGCATTCCGTCGGAAGCAGTCGCTAAAGGACATTTACGAGAAGGAGAAAGGGAAGAGGAGGGCACTTTTCAGGCCTGGAAAGCACTTTCAGCATCAGGTGCTGGCGGCGGGGCCGGGTGCGGCGAGTGGAGCTGCCAGGAGGTGGCGCGGTCCCTGCGCGGATGGAGCGGCGCGGCTGCGGCTGCGGCTGCGGGGGATGCTGCCGAGCGCTCGGGCTACGGGAGGCAGAGCCGCCGCTCGGGCCGGCCCCGGGCTGCCTCTCCCGCTGCTGCCTTGTTACACCGCCGCCAAAGGCGCTTGTTGGCGCTCGGCAACTTCAGCAATACCACCTACTTAGGTCTTAGTATCAGTCCGCGAACACATCGTGCTGGTTTTTTCCTTAATTTCTAGTAAAGAGGTTAGTAATTTCTATTTTTTGTCACAGAGGAGAATAATCAGCATTGTCTTTCATTGTTAACTGAGTCGTGATGCCTTTCAGTCGTTATGGACCTGATCCTGAACCTCTGGAGCCAGTAGGAATTTTGCATAGCGGTCCCAAAGTGGTTAGGTGCTACCTTAGAGTCATTCGCTACTAATTTCTTCCACTTTGTACACTTCAAATATGGGAGTATTTTGTGAGGGAGCTGCCAAGCTCTCTGTGATATATAGACTGCGTTATGCTGTTAAACTAAGAGGCCTCACTTTGGGTTAACAAGGCTGTTATCTCTTGCCAGTCTCATGTATTCTCAAGGACTCGTTTAAAACATGTCATCAGTTTTTCATTCACATTTTTCCCTGATCTCTTCCTGCAGTGACTAGGATGTAAATAGTACTTGCAGTTCTTTCTTCTCTTACCTTTGGAAGTTTTACATAAAGTGTGCTGTTTAAAAACAAATCAAGGTGACTGTTCAACGGCCCAGTCTATTTCTTAAAGAAATAGGGATCTTTTAATTTGCTCTTAAATTGCCTTTCAGTGAAATATTACCTTTATGTAAGAGGAATATAGTGCAGGGAATGGCTACTTCATTTTGTCTTTGAATTTGATTTCTTTAACTACACTTTTGTAATTTGATAAGCCTGTATGCTTTAGCACAGCCCATCTAAAATGAAAGAAAATGCAACATGATAATGCATTTACGGAGTTAATCTACAACAAGGGGACTTTGGATCATTCCTCTAGATTTCTTTCTTTTTTAATCCATTAGAAGATTTAGAGAAACTGACACTTTCTGCCCTGGCTGTTGGCATAGCCCAGGCCTGCCTGAAAGCAGACAGGGAGTCTCACAGCTGTAGGGACAGGGGAAAGGCAGTACAAGGGGCACAGCAGACAACAGAGGAAGCTCAGGGGCCCAGTATTTCTCTGTAATCTCTTTGGCTTTAATAAGACCTGCACAGGTGCTGCTGGAGGACTTCCGTGCACCAAGTCCAGCACGGACTCAAACCTGGCAATGAAAGGCCCTTAAATGTAGGAAAAAAATTGCAATTTATTATCAGTATTCATAGCAATGGGAGAAAGTTAGCCAAGAATTTTGTAGGAATGTCTGCCTTGTTCTCGGTCTGCTTACCTAGCAGGTACCAGAGGCAGTGGTCACCAGTACTGCCGTTTGTTTCCTGTACAGACTGGATGCTGACCTGATGCACTGCTATCACGGACACTAACCAAGGAGAGAGTGCTTGAAAGGGTTTACACTGGAAAACCAAACCACATTTCTCTAGTTCTTGAACTGCCCTGAACCTTCCGGTTTTGTTTCGGAACATGGGAGACAGAAGTCCTCTTTTAAACCTGCCCACACCCACAAACTATTTTTAGTGTTGACTTCTTTCCTGCAGTTATTATCAAAAGAGGGAGGGAGAAGTAAATGAATTAGAGATTTTGTCAGCATTTTTTTTGTTCTGCTGAACTAAAAGCACATGGCCTAATTTTAAATGTTGAAATTTTAGGTAACATAACCATTGAAACAGCTGGCGGTTACGTATATGCTGTATTTTACCCACTCTGCTAATAGAATGCTGAAAGACAGTAAAAACTTACTTCTATTCTTCAGATAGCCACAAATGCAAAATTTAACCTTGTAAAGAAAAAAAACAGGTGAAAACACAGGTGATTTACTTTAGATCTTAAATCAATTTGAAGTACTCAATAGAGCCAACAGTGCGTCCAGGTGGCTGAGAAGGCCAATGGCATCCTGGCCTGTATCGGCAATAGTGTGGCCAGCAGGATTGTCAGTGACCAACAGTGATTGTCCCTCTGTATTCAGCACTGGTGAGGCTGCACCTTGAGTGCTGTGTGCAGTTTTGGGTCCCTGCAAGAAAGACATTAAGGTGCTGGAGCAAGTCCAGAGAAGGGCAAGGGAGCTGTTGAAGTGTCTAGAGCACAAGTCTGATGAGAGCAGCTGAGGGAGCTGAGGATGTTTAGCCTGGAGAAAAGGAAGCTCATTAGGAACCTTATTACCCTCTATAACTCCCTGACAGGAGGTTGTGTGACGTCAGGGTCAGTCTCTTCTCTCAGGTAACAAGTGATAGGATAAGAGGAAATTATCTCAAGTTGAACCGGGGAGGTTTAAACTGAATATTAGGAAAAATATTTCACTGAAAGGTTTGTCAAAGATTGGAACAGACTGACCTGGGAAGTCACCATCCCTGGTGGTACTTAGAGGTGTAGATGGGGCCCTTGGGGACATGGTTTAATGCTGGACTTGGCACTGCTGGGTTAACAGTTGGACTCATCCTAAAGGTCTTTTCAAGCGTAAACGATTCTATGACTGTATGATAGAATGACCTAAGGTATTAAAAAGTTGTCTTGCTAAATTATTCTACACACTTATTATCACAATTACTGGATCTAATAGAGACCTAAACAAGAAAAAGGTAAATAAAACTTGATTGTAAACATGAAATAAACAGTCTGAAATTTTTGTTTTGAAATTGTAATGCCTGCCGTGTGAGCTCTTTAGGAAAAAAAAAGACACATGAATTTCTACATCATGTAAAAGCCTGAGTCATGCACTTTCAGATTGTTTCACTCAGTTTTAGAAAGTCTTATATTTATACCATGTAAAAGTTTCTTTCTCTCTACAGCCTGTTGAGAAGAACTGTTTAAAACTATGAGGCACTAAGTCAGATACTCAGAAGTCCTTTATCTTCAACTCTGCTTGGCTTAATTGGAGTAAAGAACCATTTTTTTCTCCTATAATCCCTCAAGCAACTCCATGTGGAAAACATCTCTTGTGCTTTGTGAATAAATCTTGAGGGTTCATACTGTGAAGGGGAAGCAATTGGACATTTTTTATTTAAAAAAAAGAATGAAAAAACCTCCAGATAAGAAACCAGATTAACTAAATTAAGCCGGGTAATGAACAGAACTGTCTTTCCTGTCTCTGTCTCTTGGAGAATTGAGGTTCTTTCCTTTTTTTTTAATACAAAATTCAAACTGCTCACTGAAATTACTGGACAGGAATTCCTGTGGAATATGTAGGCTTCAGTGATACAGGTTTTTAAAAATGTTGCAACAAATAAGCATCAGGACTGCCAGTGTCTCACAGTAGCATCTCCGAATTCACTACAATCCCTGTTGAAAACACCTAAGTATCATCAGTGCAGATGTGTAACTCTGGAATCCCTGACAAACTTCTGACCACCTAGATGCTGTTTTGGTTTTATTCCTGGAAAATAAACTAGGTTTTTAGCTTAATAAGATATTAAATATTATTGACATGTCTCTTTCTTCTCATTACCCTACCATTTGTGTCAGACCACTAGCATAAGAGGGATGAAGACCTTGATAGCAGATGAAGTTTTGTTTAACATCAGATGCTGGATGAAGTATGCCAAGGAAGAAATCATTTTTTAGAATACTATTTTACCATTTCTTTTTAACTTAAGATGCTTAGGCAAGATCCCTATGCGTTACAAAGTTAAATTAATATAAGCCTTACAGATCAGCAAATCCTCTTTATGACAGTGCCTCCTCAAAATTGGCTAGCCATTTTTTCCAGCTGTGTTCTCCATTAGTTTTCTAACTAGAACTTTTATTTTGATTGTAACAATGCACTGTGCAATTAGTATAATCTCATAATCTCCAGGTGAATTAACACAATTTAACTTAATTAAAAAAAAAACAATCAATGCAGAAAGTAACTGCTCCTTATAAATGTATAGTTGCCGAACAACTTGCTCTTAGAAATCTGGAGTTAAAACATTATGCTAATGATGAAATTATTGAGCTATGATGAGCCAGTGAAGCAACGATCGTCATACAACAGGGGAAGTCTCATTTCTCTGGACCAGCCCCAAACCAGCTCTCAACAGAGATGTCTTTTTTCTTCCACTTACCAGCTCTAAAGCCAAACCTGAAGACTGTTAGGAGCATCCTTAGCCAGCTGCTGCTGCTGGGACAAAAGATGTAGGTAGTCACTTGAACAACTCAGCCCAAAGTCAGCTAGAAATCCCCTCCCGTGGCACACGGCGTAGCGAGCAGACCACCACCTGCCACAGACGCTGGCGTTTCTGAGCAGTTTTCAAGGTTGCCCCATATCAAGTACATTGCAGCAATCTAGTCAGGAGGTACCAAAAGCACAGATCCTCTGGGACTGCTCATCAAGCAAGGAAAGTTCCTATTATCTGGCTGCCTGGGGCAACCAAAACCCCACTTAATTACTGCCCTTCAGACAAGGTGGAGACCTGCATTTAAAAACTGTATGTGCACTGATGGAGCAGCACATAAAGCTGAAATGGAAAACTGGCTCACTGCCTCAGAGTTCCTAAGTACACGTCCTTGAAGAGCAGAAAACTATCAAGGGAGGCTGCCATCCTGCCTGCTTTTTTTCCTAAGTTTGTTTTCTTGATGCAGACAGCCACTGAGACCCCACTTCAGAAAGTGGGGATATGGCTGGCTCCCCAAAATCTGAGCCATTCATATCTTCCTTTCCAAGAACAAATCTCTGGTCCATAAAGTTTTTGAACAAGGCAAAATACTTCTTTTTCTCTTAAGTCATTATAATTGTACCTGTATGACTTGATCTCTTGGCAAAATATTCCAAGCCGGCACTAGGCAGCCTGCGCTTCCCTTAGGTAAAGGAACTATAATGTAATGTCACAGCATCTTGTCAATCAGTCAGGAATGTCAAGTTATTGTCAGTAGAGCAACAATATTATTTGTTAAGAGTATTAATTTTGACCTGTATATGTACCTTATAGTCAATAGCCCACATGTCTTTTCCAACTAAAAAGAAAATAGCATTTTTCAGAATGTGTTTTTAGACAACAAATTAAAAGTGTCTTTTAGTACTGATGTAATATATCGACTATGTAATTTCCCATACTGCTGCTTCTTCACAGATGAAGTGGCTGACAACAAAAAAGAAAAATCAGGATGATTCTAAGATCCCTGTCATGGTGTTTCGCTGCCCAGACCCCTGCACCTCCATTGCAGGCTGAAGGAGGTATGCAGGTATGGATAGAGCTGTGCAAGTTGATGGGTTAGGAACAGACTCACACAGAAGAAATTTTCATCTGACAACACCCTTCTTTATTACTTTGTCTCATTAGGATAATAAACCCATATTAGGATTTGGCTCTTAGTAATCACCTGCACACCTCCTCAACCCCAAGACTCCCGGTTAAAACAGTGTTCGTTTCCAGAAGTCAGGGTTTGATCTGAGTTGTACAGGGGTCCAATTATCTAGTGTAGTCTGACACAAAAGCTCTTCATCCTCAAAGCTGCAGCTATGAGCCTTAGTGTCTTGCTCTGGGCATGTGGGGCTGTATGTAATGATGGCAATTGGTAATGCTGGATTTCGAAACTTGAGTGACACCACTATGAATCCGGAAAGAAAAAAGGGAAAAGGGCATCCATCAAGGTACAGCATGGTTACACTGTCCACTTCCTCTTTGTTAATTTAGAGACTGTTTTAAATTATTAAAGTTAATCTCTCTTTTCTCTTATGAAACAATGACTTTTGTGTAATCCTGCTGACTTCCACATTAACATTTTTGACGGTTCACAGTTGGTTTTAAGAGGAAAGGCTTTGACTGAGACAAAATATAAAAAGGTAGTCATCAGACAAAACTGCCATGGAAGGTAGGTGTTCAAACATATACAACAAACAGACATATAAATTAATTTTGGGAACAGAAATTGTGATGTACAGTTCCACCTGATATATTCAGAAAACACTGTTATTATGTATGTGATGCAGACCCCTCACAAATATGAGAAGCGATGTTTTGGAAGCGATGTTTTGATGTATTATAAAGTGGGATTCACATTTTTACAATGCTTCCAGCATCCAAGACTTGCAAAACAGCTTTTCTTGGTCCGTAAAAAACAAACATTCCCTCCGCCTAAATAATTAGTGACATTTGAGAGAGAGGACGAGTTGTCAAAACTGCTCTATTCTTTGAGAAGAGCATATGAAGACATTTATTTACCTCCCAACTACACAGTTGGTTTTCTGTGCAATTTGAGATTGCAGTGATATTGCTTTAGTTATCCCCTACAAACTAGCATTAATTATTCCTCACTCTTCTGTTTTAACATTGCTTCTCCACGTGTACCACAAAAAGGACAAGCACAGCGGGATTTTACTTTGTCTCAGTTCCCCCTCTGTAGTACATGCATCTCCTTACTGCATGTGCCGACTCCTTGATTTAAATGCTTCTTTTTTTCTCTGCTAAGAGGTACAGGAAAAAAAGTCTAAGGTGGTTAGTGATTTCAGCTCAGAATGTGGGCAGCTGAAAGTACATGCTGTGGGCTCAGTTTTGCAAACCACTGGGACAGATGTGCAGGGCAAAGCATGCAGGGTCACTGCATAGGGATTACTTCTATGTTAGCACTTAAGCAGGCTCTCAAAGGCTTCGGTAGAGTGCAACTATTATCAGCAGACAATGCGTATGTTAGACATGTCCAGGCTTTTCATGCTGTAATGAACATAGGCTGTTATGAAGTCACATCCCCTTCCTTCACCATTCAAAGAGCACCTACTACCATCCCCTTCTGATATCAAAGAAGGTACCTAAGAAGGGGATGGAGAGATCTGATAAGAAAGACACATACAATAGCTAGAAATCATTCTGCTAACAAGAAATGAGATGAGTGTCTCTGGGAAGAATTTATTTCACGTCAGGTTTTATTTTGCTAAGTGAATATGATATAGCAAAAGTTATACTAATTGAAAGATGTGTGGTCTGAAAGGGCAGATTCTCTCTCTTTCCACCTACTGCTTGCACTGACTACATGTCTGAGATTCATCTCACCAGACATGGGCTGACTCAAGCCAGATGTCCCAGGGACAGTGTCCTAGGGGTAAAACTGTGGAGAACAGGGTGGGTCTGACATGCGGCTCCTCTCCTCTGAATAATAGGATCATTAAGCTTGGAAAAGACCTCCAAGATCTTTGAGTCCAACCTTTTTCCACTATATCAACTGAACCATATCATTAAGTGACAGTTCCATGTTGTTCCTTTAACACTTCAAGGGATGGTGACCACCACTTCCCCAAGCAGCGCATTCCAATGCTTAACCACTCTTTCAGTGAAGAAATTCTTCCTAACACAAGCATACACAGCAGCACGCATGAACTGCAGTTTAGGAAAGTGTCTTCGTCCCATTGATGTGCTTATATGTAGGCATCCACTATTGGTATCTTTACATTAAGTGTATTCAGTAGCTCTAGTTTTTCAACCTGGAAGAAATGAGAATTCATAATTACTGTTTTTAAACCAAAAGTCACTGTGGGCTTAGCTATTTTTTATGAATAGTGCCATGCTGAAGTTGGGATGTTTGTAGGGTTTTTTTCAATGCATGGTATGTAACAATGTTATAACAAAAGTTAAGATCACAGCAAGCGAGCTTCAGGAATTAGTTGCAATTACAGGACATGCAAAGGATATCTAACAGTCTGACAAAAGACAGGTGATTTACTGTATTTCCTTGAGTTATTGATAACCTTTAACTCATCAATAATGAGTGTGGGAAATGATGCATTCAAAGAACGACTTCTATGCTCTGTTTATGCAACAGTGTTTGATGATGAATGTGTTACAAGGAGGAATGGCTGGGCATTCAGAGCTAGAGAAGTTTCTGTGAAGGACTTTGCGGTCACCAGGAGGGAATAATATCATCCTACACATTTTTTTTAACAGAATCTCTCCTGATTGTGTCAAGTTTTGGCTGCCAGTGAGTGACAAATAAACCTCACAGAAATTATCTGAAACTACAGAATTGGAGCAGCATAGGAGTGTTCCCTGGCGTAGGTGAAAATGTGTTTTGCTTTGAAAAACACTTGTGTTTTGGTTCTGTCCATTTATTTCTTTCCTTGTCCTGGCTAATATAGTTAGAAGTACAAATAAGAAAAAAAATCATCCCTGTTAGAAGAGTATTCTATAATAAAGAACTTGTTGGTTGAGACAAGAAAACCCTCAACCATCCCTTCCAACCCCCAAAACCTTTCCTAGAAGTGAGCTAATTAAAGCACTTGCTTCAGAAGAGCAAAATCACTTCATTTTGATCTCTATAATTTTGACTTTCAAATTATATGTTTCCATAGAATTTCAGACTGCATTTTCCTGAGTGTCTGATTTCCTAGGAAATTATTTAAATTCCATCTTTTCCTTTGAATTGGAAAGGGAAGGGAAATGAAATATAATGATTCCTTACAGGATAATTCTGTAATTTCAACTATTATTAATCAGTGGCAGGACTTCTTAGGAATTAGATCAGAAAGTGTTTTAGGAGAAAGATGTATTTCAAGTGAGGGGAAGATCTAGTAATAATAACATTTATTTGGAATGCATTTTTTAATTGATGAGGAAATTATGATCATTAAATGATTTTTTCTCTGCTGCTTTTTATGATCCTGTTTCAACAGAGCACTTGCATTCATGCTGGGCATCCTCTTGGAGCATTTTAAATTAAGACTATGTACAATTCTTTAACTAAATAAAGTTCCTTCTACCTGAAGTGTTTTCTTATGTTCTCAATAGCATAAACACAATATCATAGAATTCCTTTTGTAGAAGTATCTAAGGAAAGAAAACAGCTAACCTAGCAAAACAAAAATTAATAAGAATGAAGCCATTTTAGAGAAAAGTATAGGGTTATGGAAACAGTCCCACATAACAAGTTGCCTTTAGAAATTAAAATCTGAACACTATATGGATGTTTCCACAATAGTATCAACGCCCTGTGTAAAAAGAGAAATGTTGTGTCTAGCACTGTGATTTTAACAGAAATATGGGTGATTTTAATATTATGAATTGTATATAATCTCATCATTATGCACAGATCATTAAGTACTTGAGGAGAATGTGTGATTTGAGGCTCAGGACACTTAAATCTCAGCAGACAGGAGGAATCTATAACCATCTATTTCTCACAGCTGGCGTGCAACAGATGAAATCCTTCAGCTGTGTGTGCTTCATGTCAGGCAGTCTCTCAGAACTGGAGAACCGGGCGGTTTGATTTCATAAGGAGCTCAATACTTCTATTTGGACCTAGGTACTATCCCTATGACCCATCACAGAAAAGCTTGAGAAAGAGCTTCACCCCCAGGCACTGTTATTCATGAGGGGAAAACTGTCATTTTTCAGTTTTTACAAACATAACATTAGGTCCTTTTCACAACTTTTAGTGTCCTGTAGTAAAGGAACAGTAAGAAAAGATTTCACAGTTCTGAAATAGTAGGAATGAAGGAGCTAAGAAATGAGAAAAAACAAAAAATGCAGAACATTCCTAATTTCTCCAGCCTCCTTAAAAAGTGAAAATCTCTTTTGTCTGAATTTTGAGAACCAGTGCCATCTTTGCTTATTTTTCCAAACAATCTTACGTAGAATTAAAAATAAATGGAAAGTTAGAAAAAACCAGAGCCCTAAAATCCCAATGATTATGAATCACAAAAGGATTAAAATGACTTTCCCCTATTGTGGCTTGCAGCCTAGAAACAGGATATACTGTAAGTGCTGCTACTGTTAGCTAATGGAGATTCTATTTTAGCTCAAGCGGTAGCGCTGTTGCTTTGGGATAGGAAGGTTGTGATGTCTTGCCTAAAGGGATATAAGTGTTGCAATTCAGGTCCCAAATGAGAAAAATTCTTCACGTTGGTGCCCAATTAGTGATCTGATTCCTGGTGTTAAGTCTAATGCAATTTAGCACGCACCTGCTGAATAGCCTGCATGCCAAATACCGACCCCACTGCTCCGGCTCTTTGTCTTTGTTCACACAGTTGAATGTTTTGTTGCAGGGTAGGGAGCAAAGCACTGGAGCAAGGGGTTTTTGAGAACATTTGTGAGAACAAAATCTGCAGATTTGCTTCAGCAATGTTTCCGAGCTGCTCGCGTTTACTCTGCAGCAAACGGATGTGGATATTCACTGAGAGCATGACCTGAGTATATAAAAGTTATATTAACAACCAGGAATATCTTACTATCCCAAGTGGTGATAATCTGACCTATTGACCTAAAAGACACCAAAAGAGACAGTTCCTGCCCTGAATTTATGGTCTGAAATACAGAGAAGAGAGGGCCCTGCAGACACCCTAGCCTATCTTATTTTATTCTTATGATTCTTTATTTCTTGTGGTCATTGCAGAAGAATGCAAAGTTTGGAAAGAATTTAAAAGAGAACTGAACACAGGCTTTTACCAACACGTAAGCTTGTAGTGAGTTGACGTGGTTTTCTAAGGGTGGCCACAATTAATTTATTTAGATTAAAATAATTAAAAAGATGTCTGTCTAATGATCTGAACTCCCTCACATACCGTTAATAATACAATAAAATCCCAGAAGAATGAAAACAATCATACCGACAGGAACTCAGCCAAGCAGCATCCTACAGAGACTCCTTTCCAACCTTTTATCATTGTGGGAAATATACCTTCAGCCCTGTTAAAGAATGCTATTAAACAGGTGTCATTTGGAGATAACTGTATGGAGTTATTTTGTGCCAAAAAGGGGGCTGAAGTATTAGAGTCTCAGGGACACCCTGAAAGTACCCAGTTACCCCTCCACGGTGGAATAAGTGAGAATTCAATTTGGGCATCAACTGCTGACCAGATGTAGCAACCCTAGTACACAAACAAAAAAAATAAAATTCATATTAAGGTAGTTTCCAGTTCTAAAGGCTTGGCAATTTTTGACATGTTAAGCTATGGAGGTCTGCGGAGGACTGTGCAATTCCAGGGTGCTGATAAAATTAGTGAGAAGTGCTACCCAGAAATCTAGCTGCTGCATTTTGTCTCCAAAGCTGCCTTAACTTTAGCCTTCATGCAACTTTAGTGTAATGCAGTGTAAACCAGACAGCAGCAACAGCTCTCAGAGCATCCAAAGCTCAGATAATAATCTCCAGAGTATCGGTCAAAAGGAAGAGTTGCAGTCTATTAGCTAGACATAGCTGACAAGAAGGATCCGCAAATTTTCCATATACAGTGATTTTCAAAAATTGGTGTGGGATCCAACCAATCACTTAAATTTGGATTCTAAATGGAAGCAAAGGCACACCAAGTTCTTGTAAAGATTCTAATTGTTCCTTTCCCCTTCTTGAATTCACCATCATTATTTATATCTTATCTGATTTGTCAAGATCTTGGTGGTAGTTCCTTTTTTCCCAAGCCACCATTCTAGATGTTTGCTCACATAATCTGAATTAGGAAGAAAACCAGTCAAATATCATGTGTTTCTAAACAAAATCATGGAGTATAGCAGAATATCCAAGCGGCTTATGAGATAGGCACCGGTTTAAAATTAAGAACATGCACATTTATATGGTCTTTTAGCAATAATTGCTTTATGAGGACAGATCTGGGGTAAAATTGGAGCATACACTGCATTAATTAAAGCATGTTGCTGTTTTAAGAAGCGCAGGTAAGAGCTTAGGCTTCTTTGAACTCTAATATATGGTCCAGCAGAAGGAATTTCAGGGCGGAAATGGAAGTCTGGAAGGTGCTACCTCTGGTCCAGCACCCTGAATGGCTCTGATGGCAGTTTCCTCCTTGTCTGTGGTAGTTCCAGAGTGCTACTTTAAGGCTGAAGTTTCAGATCCCACTCAGAAGACAAACGCACTCCAGTTAGTTGCCTAAAAGGAGCAAAACTCTCAGAGCTCCCTATAGCTCTTGCCATTCCACAAAGTAACACTAAGGTTTGGGTCAACAGCAATTCAAAGTGGAAAAGATTCATATTTTTAGTAGCAACTATTTTAACAAGTTATTAAGGGACTTGTGAAATTGTGAAACAATAGAAGTCTTCTTTGCCTTCCTGGAAGATGTGTTTAATCAATGGAATTTGGAAGTGCTAAATAAAATACAGCAGGCTGAGACGTAAAAGAATTCAAAGTAGATGGTTTTAGTTACTTAAATGAATTATTGTGATCTTTAAACCCATGAAGAATGGGCATACATTATCTAACAATCTAATGTCTATGACCTAATTCATAAAATCTTTGATTCTACACAACATTAACCCATGGCCAGATGTAACCTACACCTGTGTATTCCTTTTTGAATGTCAGCCAGTAGGACTCAAAACTGGTGAAAACAGTGACTCTTCATGCCACAGCTGAGAACTGATCTTCTTCTGTCCTTTCATGAGTAAAGCAAATAATATCTGCAGTGCACCCTCTGCAATACAGCTAGGACAAATGGCTTTATATTGCTTTTACACGCCCACTGGTTTCCACACTGAAAAAGGCCATGTTAATTAGCTGTGCAAAATTCAGCACACTACCTCTGAGAAAAAGCAACTTTTTCTTTTAATTTTTGGCCATCTTTTGATGAGCCACCCAGTACTGACTCAGCGGTGCTGGACCTTCACTGGGGGCCCAGAACTCTGCAGCTGCTCTAGCTTGCATTTGCCTAGAGCAATGTGCCAGCTGTCTCTGACTGTATTACACCACAGTAATGCGAACAACTGGAAGCAATAATGTGTCTCCCCATTTGCCTAACAATACCAACATGAACAATAATTCAGAAGACTGAAGATTTGTGCTGTAATTTAATAAACCCCATGCACATTTCTACAATTGAGTATCACATCTGTGCAATGGATCCTAGAAGTGTAATATTCTTTTATAAGGGACCATTAACCAATCTTAAGTTTATAGGTTTCCTTAAATCTTTTTCATCAGCTGTTAAACTACAGTAAAGAGAAAATTGCCTCTTATGAGACAAGGGATAGTAAAATACAAAGACTGTGATTAAACGTCAATCAATTAAGGATTATAATATAATAAAAATGCTGACTGATGATTAAAATGAGTACTTTCTGGCAGAATTTTATATGCAATATTAAGAATTGTTTTAAAAAGTCAATAGAATAAACCCCTTATATCTTATTATGTATCAGGGACACTGTCTATTTAGAGGAGAGGAGAAAATAATTGTTATTCTGACAAAAATACCTAAGAAGCAATTGGTTGTCAATCTTTACATTAAATAGGATACATTTCTTTCTGTCGTTTATTTTATTATACCCCTGACTCCTCCTTTGAATCCATGACTGGAGTAAATAATGTTATGTATTTTTGTTACAGCTGGCATTTGGCAAGTTCATTCAACTAGGCTACCTTTCACGAAAGCAGGTAAAAGATCATGCAGTAAACATTACAAATAAGCAACATGCAAAATATTATTTCATGTAACAGACCTAAGAGAGTAGCCCACCTGAGGGCAGGAGAGCAGTAAATGCAATGTTGGCATGTGTCTCTTTATTGAAGACATTTTAGTAATCTTTCAAGGGAAAATTCTATGAAATTTAGGATTAAACTGAATGAATTCTGTAGAGACTCTTACATAGAAAGAACACCAATAGCAAATAATAAGCTTTTATAGTCCATATGAAACATCCAGCAAAATGCTGTAGCAGGAATATAGTTTTCTATTAAATTCCACAGTCTGTTTCAAGAAAGCAATAGAAATGTTTTCATTTCCATAAGGAAAACTTCTGCCCTCCTGCTCCCACACTGTTGAGTGGCTGTGGACAAAACCCACATTGCCATTCAGCATCTCAGGTCACAGTTCTTTTTTGCTGTTTGATCTTGTCTTTAGCAGGCCACACAGATCTGCCCGCAGAACTTTCTCTTCCTTTTGAATGTCTCACCATAACTTTAATTTAGGTTTGGCAAGAAAACATTATTTGCCAAACGTCCTCCATCACTGTTGATAGCACTAAAAATTTGCAGGTTACCAGGACTTATCAGTAGTCTCTTTGACTTTTTAAGCCGTAGTCACTACAGTAAAGAAGAGCAAAAATTTGGTGAGATATCTATGTAATCAAAATAATTTGCAGTAATTCTCCAGTTGGTCACAACCAGGCAGTACTCAAATCATTCATCTTTGAACATATATTGTAGGAGTTATATCTAAGCTCATCACTTCTTCTCCTTACCTTAGATTCATTTTATGGTCAAGGCATAGGGAAGGATTTCTAGAATAATGAGGTTTTGCTGAAGATATTAAGTATTTTCACTTAAAGACTATCACAGTGCGTCAGACACCTGAACTGACACACTGCAGCCACAAATTCACTAGATCCAGTACAAAAGAAAGGAAGAGAAGAACCTATGGCTGATGATGGAGGACAGGACAAAGCAGACTTTGCTTTCTTAGCAGAAAGTCATTTAATCATTTAAACTTTCTGGTCAAACTCTGCTCTAACTGGGCATTGGCATGAGCTGAACAGCATGCTCTGAAGGTTCTCAGAATCTCCTACATGTGGAACACAATTACAGGGATTTAGGAGTATACTCATGGTTATGTGACATCATGAATGTGTTCCTGTTACAATATAATGTCACGTGGACATTAATTTAGTTTTTTATAGAAGCCACTACACAAATAAGAATCAGGTCAGCTGTTGCAAGCTGTATTTTTCAGCTCGGGAAACATTTTATTCTATAAAATCATGTCTGTTCTACATAAATTCTTTAGAGTTAACAGCATTTATTTGAAGGGAATCCTGCTCTTAGGAGTAATGAAGAAACAGGTCCCCATATGTATAAGTTAAAAAACAAATACATTTGACCCAGGAGTTGTAGACACGTGGTTTAGAAAGGCATTCTAATGTTAAAAATGCAACAACATCTTTGTGAGATTTTTCTCTTCCTTGCCCCAAACTTTTTGTTAGTGGCAGAGTGAAAGCAACTCTGACCCTAACCTGAACAAAAATCCCTCTAGCTGACCTTTTCTATTATGTGTCTTTCTCAGTTTTGGCATCTCATGACAGTAATAACATGAGAATTACCTTCATCTCCTGCCACTTCTTGACAAGCATCTTAGAACATCTCCCAAGAGATGTTGTAAGTTCACTGATTAATAATAGTAGTAATGATGATCTAATAAAGGAAAACCACTTAGGTCACCAGGGTATGTGGTGTCCTAGAGGAGTGAAAATTAGTTGAATGACTGTCCTAAAACTGCAAAGGATCTGTACTTACATTTCTTTTTTATCCAAAACTAGACTTTAATGTAAATTTTGATTGTGCAAGAGTGAAAAAAATAGTGTATTAGAATACATCTATTTAAAAATATGAGCTTGTTCCTTATAGCTTTAAGCAGTCACTCCTCACTAATAAAACACTGGAATTTGACATGCCTGCTTTGTGTCTATAAAGTCAGCCACAGACCATGTGTCAGCTGTGTAGTATTTTTTGACAGATGGAAGTGGAGGGGTTCAAAAACCCTCTTTAAAGGAAAAAAAATTTCTTTGTTTTTCAGTAAAAATAATCACACAAAATTAAATAATAATGAGGACCATAGTTAAAAATAATCAGAAATATCTTTCTTGAAAGTATTTCTTTAAAAAGTCTAATAATATTTGGGATAGCCTTTCTGAAATAGAATTAATTATTAAGTTCTCTTTGCCATGTATCTTTTGTAGTAAATAGGATGGTGGGTTGTTTCCCCCTCACATAATATCTTAATAAAAGAATTCTTTACGGTTTTATTCATTTTATTATTCATGTGCTGGACTGAGTTTAAATTAGGATGGGGTAATCTGAAATCAGAAAAAAACTCTCAGGTTACAAACTGAACCATTCTCTCCTTCCTTGCCATGTGGTCGTTTTCTTCTGATGCAAGACACGTTATCCAGCTATCACAGTCTTTTCCCACTAAAGACCGGTAACTAAAAATGCTGCGCTAGTCGTTAACCTTCAGGTATGCCTATGGATCGCCACGGCCTTGTCTTTGATCCATTCTTATCCCAATTAAGTTTGTATCTCTTCCAGCTACAGAGTCTTGTTTTGCCACTCGGAGAGAATCAAAGAACCTGAATGATTTCCTGATAATTATAGATTATTGAGCCCCTTCCAACCTACTCATGCTGAAGGCTGTACTTGAAAAACACAGCTCAGAAGCCAAAAGCAAATGAGATACAGTAGGAACTGTTCTTTACAGAATTGTGCAATTTTACCAAGAGCCAAGCTATATTGTTTTGATTTGGAATGGAGGCTACAGAGCTGGTTCAGGAAACCACCTTAAAAGAAGCAAATAGTCATACTGTAAAAGCGCCTTTTCCTGAAACTTTTCTTCTAAGAAGTTGCTTGTTCAGCCTAGCAAGCCAGTACTCTTAGGATACACGAAACTCAAATTTCAAATACTCATAAGTCTCTGGCAAGTTAGTGGTTAGTGATAGTACAATTTTAAGACACAGAAAGATTTTTTTTCCCCTTGCTTTCCTCAATTTACTGTTCCTTATGCATTATTATTTGCAGTCATTTATCAAATATGTCAAATATAGTTGTTTCATCCCAAGAAAAGACAGACATTTAGAAGAATGTACTAAGTAGGAGTTAATAAGCAAGGTTAAGAACTTCAGGTTTTTTACTGGTCCTATGATGACTTAGATATAAAAGCATGATTGAATTTGTTGCCTTACTTCCAATAAGTTCACACTATTCTTTACCATAGATTTGATTGTCATCTACATTACCTTGACTGTGCAAAGGAATCTAAGCAGAAGTGAAAAGCACACCCCAAATTGCTAAGTGCCTGCTTTGGGATGCCATATGAGGCGGAGTCTAGATACCTAGGCAGAAAAAGATTAAAAAATCAAGATAGTACTAAAAGTCTGGAGAAAGCAGTGGAATGTAAATAGCAGTGAAATGATTTCTCAGTTTGCAGCCAGTGTGGATTTTGGGGTGTCCAGAACGGCGTTTTCAGAAACCTCTTGCTCCCAACCAGTTATTCAAGGGAACAGTATTCTGCATCATACCATGGATCTGACTGGCATTCCATTATGAACTAGGAAGGAATTTTTCCTATTGAACTAAACTAGCAGTACAAATCATTTGTGTTCCTTAGGCAACGAAACTCGTGTCCACATACTGTGTGCCTGCATCTGTCCTATCTCTGGCTTTGATAATTTTGCGCCAATTTTTAATCACTTTGGCAGCAGTAGCGAGGTCTCAAATTTCTTTAAGTTTGGGCAGCTGAGTAGAGAGGGGAGACAACATGAAGCAAAGGGTTGTCACACAGAAGTATACTGTCAAGATATAGGTTGATAAACTCCACTAGTTTCTCACATTTCTCATGACTTTGGGAAGGTTTAATCCAGACAATGGTAATAACTTTTTCCCAGATTAATAACAGGTCCCTTAAAATATTAGCTGTTAGCTGTTTGCAGCTGTGAAAGACTGAAAGAGCTATTTCCAGAAGAAGGTGAAGTGCATTTTGGAAAAAGGATACACAAGATTGAATGTACCTTACAAAATTAGAATCAAAATACAAATCCATCTAGGTACGGATGTGTTCAGAGATTTTGATTCAGCTGCACAAACACAGACACAACATTCAGATGTACCTGAATATCTGAAAAAACTATGTGAATTTAACAGATCTTGAACAAGACCTAGAGGAGAAAAACATAGTCTGGGAAGTCATCTGATGACCAAGAGACACACTAGAGCCTTTGTAAAGAAGTAGACACACATATTTTGACAATTTAATAGTGTTAGGGGGCTGATCTACTGACTTTACATATGTGTATTTTGGGTGAGCTGAACAGCTTCTTTAATGCCATTGACTGCATTGACTAAATTGCCACTGAGATCAGTGGGAATTTAGATACCTAGACAGTCAGGTACACAGACATCTACATTATAGACCTTAGGCGACTTAATCTGTGAGCTGGATCCTGTCCTTCAAGCATCTCTGTTTCCTAACTCTTTAAACAAAGGCCAATGAGGTGTTCAGCAATGAAGCAAAGACTATCTACCCAAATGGCAGAGTTAATCCATGCTGGGTGTGTTAAATGCTTGAAATGAGTGGAGTGGGCATGAACTTTGAATTAATGAAATTGTGACCTGATGCTTAAAATCTACCTGTTGCAGGTGATGTTCAGGTAACAGTCCATCTAGTTTGTTGTGGTCACTTCTTGTGCGACCAACCCCTGCTTCATGCTGTATCCACATTGGATGTGTCCCACATGGAAAAATAAAATGGGGACATCTTGTCTTCTAGCTTTCTCTCCCCTCAACTATTCTCTCTTCTGTGTCATCCTCCCAGGCTCCTTCTGCTATGTTTCACTGTATAACTACGTGACACAATAGGTGTAAAGATGTAATAAGAAAGAAAGAAAAAGGCTTTCCTTCATGAAAATGTGAGAGCTGGATTGTGAATCCATAAATTCATGATTGAGATCAAACAAGAGTAGTCAGCTAATCAGATCAAGTCCTTGGATGATCACTATTCCCATGCAGGTACTAATAAATACATTACTTCAACTCATAAAGTCAACTCTTCAGTTCTTTTCTAGACTTCTGCATAGAAAAATATATTTTCTAGTGCACTATAGTTACAGTCAATATTTGTATTTTAGCTGTTGTTGCACATATTCTTATTTCTATCTTGGGTTTCCATAATCATGGAATCATAGACTCGTGGAATGGCTTGGGCTGAAAGGGACCTTAAAGATCATCTAGTTGCAACCTCATAGCATGGACAGGGACACCTTCCACTAGACCAGGTTGGTCAGAGCTCCATCTAGAATGAAAAAACTTTTTTTAATATCTTCACATGTGATCTTTGATTTCATATAAAAGTAGGTTTTGAAAACACAGACTAAATTTTGTCATTTTTAAGTAAGAAAGAATGTACAACAAATGGCTTTTTTTCCCCTGTGGAAGAAATAAGGTCCAGGGAAGACAATTTTCTTTACACACACAAGTACGTGTTAAGAAGTCTAACACCTAAGACCTTAGAGATTCTTGTTAGGTTACAGAAAAAAAAGTCTTTTCTTGTCCCTACTTTGCTGAGATTAATTATGATGCTGTTGTGCATCTTTTCACTTTATTTTAATAGGAAGCAGTACTTTTCCACTATTTTTTATGCTCTGCTAATCTTGAAGACTGAGGCAAAACCCACTAATTCTCTTCCTGGTTAAATCAAGCTATAACGAAATACTTCCTTGGTGACTCAAGTCTTAAAGGAAAAGACAATAAAGGAAATTTCAGGCCTGCATCCTTTAATTTCTTGTTTCCTGATACCTTGCAGTAGATCCAAAGTGACTGCAGCACTGCCCACAGAGTAGGACCCTTAAATAAAACATCATGGTCATTTAAAACCGAAAGTTTTGTGCAGGGAAGGGACAGAAACATATGAAGGACCAATACAATAAAAGATACAACGCTCAGATCACTGTTCTGATTTTTTAAGAAGTATTTCAAAAGGTCTTCACAGCCTTGTTTTGGAATGGTAGATTGCATTGTTGTAAAACACACATGGATGGATGGCTGAAACTGTGGTCTGCATACACTAGGTGAAATGTATCTATTGACTTACAAGCTGGCTGCATGTGTCAAAACGCAATCCGGTATTTTTGTAATAATAGCTAGCAGTCATAGTTGTAAATTATTTATGGAGACTATTCAGTGCAAACAGGTTAGTGCACACATCCTCTTCAGCTTGACTGCCCTGGTTTTAGATCACTCAGACATTCAACTCCTTAGAGATCTGCTCTTATCATTGCAAACCCTAAAAAGGTACCAAAACTGCAGTCATTTCAGCAACTCAAAGCAGCTCAGCCATTTGCTAAAGTTCTACCTCAAGGTTCAGTGAATAAACACCATTTCTGCCCACCTCTTTCACACCCACCCTGGCCCTGGCGATGTAAGTTAATACCAGACATGAAGAGAAATCGATCTCTAGAGCTGAGACTCCGGTAGGCTTCACTATCTTTGTGCAGAAACATGGGAGAATGTACATAGCAAAGGCTACTGATGAGCTTAACACAAAGTGACATTTCACTAATGCTGTGTTTCAGAAGACAATGAAATGACAACCACCCAAAGAGTACTTCGTCTAGATTTAAATGAGGACAGCACCCTATTGCAATGCATTACACTGATTTTCCTATGCACCAGGGTATTCAACCGCATTAGAATTTTGTCCTCACCAATCCATTTCAAGCAGCTGCACCTACTCTACACAATCAAAAGACTAGGAGCTACAGAATTTTGTATTTAAACAACTCAGTGCCAGACAGAACTAATCCATCACATGCAGAAAAACCCTAGGATTTGACTGTTCTGACAGATAGAGTATGTCAAAATATTTACTATGTATTAGTCCCTCTCTAGGAAGAGTTTAGCTAGAAAGAACTTTGTAGTGACTGTTTTTACTACAAAATATTTCTGATAGTTCTGAACTTGAGACACTTTAGCTCTGCTCAGTCATTAATTCGTAAATGGAATAATGTACTGTAATAGTTTATAATACATTAATAACACTGACCTCTACAAGTTATGGGCAAATTTTCTAATGGACAGTTTTGTCAATGGCCGTCTTCTCATTCTCAGGAATTTGGATTTTGGCCTTTACCATCCATGACACTAGGCAAAGAGAAGATCCTAACTGTCTAGGTTGCAGAAAGAGAAAAAGGGAACAGAAAACCTGTACAGAGACAACAGACATCATTTCTCTTCAGTCCTTTAGCCTCCTTGCCTGGCTGTTGTGCAGCTTATACCACCACCAATTGCTCCAGCATGGGTCCCCTCAGGCCAAGAAGAAAGTTCCTGTCCACATATAAGCAGCTGCTTGCAGACTAGCCAAAAGTAACTCCAAGGCATACTCTCAATGAGAAACTTGCCTGGGGCTGAGGAGATTAAGCAACTGAAATCAGCTCTTCCTACTCACATCTCGGAGCTCTTCTTGTCACACAGCTAGAGTCTCTAGGGGAGAATATAGGGCTGCTAATGCTCATCCTCCCCGGGGAATTTGTCTCCAAACCTCACGTAATTTCCAATGTAGATAGGAAAAAAAAGTGCTTTGTCAGAGACATGGTGTGCACCCACAAAGCACGGAAGTGTGTCCAATTAAATATGCACAGTGTGGTATGATGACAAAGGATGAACACACTGTGGCAAGTAGCTCTGTCTGCAAGAAGGAGAGTTATCACAACACAATGCAGCATGTGGGTGACATGCAGCAGTGCCAGCTAAAATGTGATACTGAGTTACCGTCTCCTGTGGCACGATAATGGTCCTGGGTTTTAAATGGACCCCATAGCGGGAGGTCAAAGCCTATGCATGCCAGAAACTATCGTTGCATTTACTCTTTCCTTTTTTTCCTCTTTTTTTTTCCTGATCCTAACAATAAAACTAGATCACTGAGAATATCAGACAGAAATTCTGACTGGAAACGCACAGTTAACTCTAACTTCCCTCTGTATTACAGATTTAATAGAGATGAGACAAAGCAAAAGACCTAAAAGCAAAATCAGGGAAAAAAAAATTCACAGAAATAGATCTATTAAAGAAGTTATATATTTTAAATTTATAATCACTGAAATAGAATTATATAATTGTCCAGTTAATGACAGCTGAAAAGTAAACCTAATGCCCTGAATACATTTTGCAGGAATCTGGGAAGGATTCCACAAACCAGAGGCAATTTCTGGGGCAGATTTCAGGCATAATTACAGAATCACAGAATAGATAAGGTTGGAAGGGACCACAGTGGTGGTCCAACCTCATCTGGTCCAACCTCCCTGCTCAGGTAGGGTCATCCCAAAGCACATTGCACAGGATTGGAACCAGACTGGTCTTGAATATCTCCAGTGAGGGACACTCCACAACTTCTCTGGGCAATCTGTTCCAGTGCTTGGTCATCCTCACAGTGAAGAAGTTCTTTATCATATCAAAACTGGAACAAGTAACAAACATCAGAAATAAAAAATAAAAGTGTTTTTCCTCATTCCTACAATGTTCTGTCTTCCACTACCAAACCAAACATACTGAATCTGTATTTCCATTAAGCATACAATTCTCACTGCCTGAGTGTCTGTTTATAGCTCTGTGTCAGACCCAAAACATCTCAGCATGGGGAAAAAGCTCAGTACAGGAGCGCGTGAATTCAGATCATACCGCACAAATCCTTATTGCGAGTATATCCACGCCATGAGTCTCAGTGCTAAATTATCTGCAATCCCTCTTTAGAAAATGGAGAGACACCAGCATCTTCTGAGGGACATTTATTGCACCTGAGAATGTAGCAGAAATTAATTTCCTTCTGCAGGCGCCAGAGGTCAATTCAGTCCGCATATTATCGGGAATTGCTTTTGGAGCTGCCCACATTTCTCTGTTGCTACAGTAGGATATTTCAGTGACTAACACAAGCTGGAATTGTTAAAGGCTGAAGTTAGATACGAACATTTCATCCTGGTGATTCAACGTGCATGAATGGAAATACTTTATTTCAACAGAGATGGGCCATTTTATTACTTTTGAATTTATCTCATGTATTTTTATTTTAAAATTAATTCCTTTCCAACTGCAAAATTAAAGATACTTAAACTGTTTTAGAGATCAACTTCAGCTTTTATATGAGAATCCCTAAAAATTATTTTGTAGCTTCTTTAGACTATTGTACTTTATTATTTTTTAATTTTTACAATATGTGGTACTGAAATGGAGTATAACTTTTTAACTGAATTTCAATGTTTTTAAGTACAGCAATTTTCTGCAAAATTAACGGCCTGTTCTTACTCATATCTAACTAAGTAACAACAAATAGAGACACCTAAATAATTTCCTTACACTGAATGTTTAGGCTGGCTTTATAAACTCTAGAACATATTGGACATTCCTGAGGCAGATGCTTGGCAATGTTTAAAAATGGTACCATAAAAGGAAAGAGTTCTTCATACGGGATTTTTAAAATTAGATAGCTGGTAAGTTTAAGTAGTGCTGAGAAGGTTTATTAGTACTCTCATAGTGAAGATATAATATATGCTCACCTAATTGTAATGTCCAAAGACCAGCTTAAGAAAAAGAAAAAAATCCCAAAACACTGACAAAAATATTGAAAATGTGGAAAATTTAGGACAACTCAAATGTTATCTCCATTGGCTACTTTCAGTCTAAGTACTCAGCCCCTCATGTTCAATAGCGTCTTCTGGATGTAAAAATGTGTGTGTATATGCACATGTGCATCAGTACTCATGTATGAAGGTCTAGGCTCATATGCGATCATTAAATCTTTTGGTTGCTTTCCTCTTTAGCACAAGGAATTTATATTACATGGAAGCGAGACCTTACAGCAATGCTAATGCAGAAAGCCAAAGAGGTTTATATCCTCAGTAGACAGTATCATTTCATCAATAAGAGAACTATTCAATGACCCTGTATTGGAGTGAACTCAGCATAATCAATTAGCTTTGTCAAGTAAACAGATCTGTCCCTTTGGCTGCTGCGTAACTTGATATTTCTTCCTGTTCTTAGTGACTCTGTGAATGGGGAAATAAAATACCCTGAAATTATACCAGCCCTGGCTAAGGGAAGAGAGCTATTTAAAAAACTGTTTCACTGAAAGTGTCTGTCATTCTTAATCAGAGGTTTTTGTCTTCCAGCAGAGAAGGGCGGTAGGACAGGCCTTAGCCCAGCACCACAGAACGCTTAAACAAAAACAGTATTTTCCATGTTTAGATGCAAATCAGTTGGCAAGCAAAATAAAATAAATAATGTGCCCTGCACCGCTTGACATAGTCGACTTGAGTAATTATCTTCACAATTTACCATCCTTTGCTTGCTTTACCATTTTTCTTTCTCTTGTTTTGGTTTTTAAAGAAATAATAATGTAATTACTATAACACTAATTTGAAAGTAATGATTTCTATACACTTAGCAGGCTCTGAGACACAATCTATGATAGGTCATGAAACAACAGTCTCAGACTGGACTCGTGTAGTTTGCATTATGAAAAAAAGGATGGGAAGGAGAGATCATTACTCTGCATAATTAGCAGGCTTAATTAAAAAATGGCCCAAGATATCAGCTGTAGCATCAGCTCAACAAACCCCCTAGGGCTTGTGCATAGATTCTGCTGCACTCTTATTATACCAGTACGAATCTAGAAATAGCCACTTGGAATCACTCTCTCAGATGGGCATTTGCTAAGTGCTCATACACTGTTATTAAATTGGTTTGTTTGGCACAATTTTGTAAAATGATACAGGCTTTTAGACCTTCAGCAATTTGAAAAGAAAGCACGGCCAGCAAGGTAGAGTAATTCAGTCTGTGGCCTTTCAGTGTTCCTCTTTTCTATTAAATGAAGGCCTTCAGAAATATATTTGTCCAAATTTCTCAAGTTCTATAAACCCTAATCCATTTGGGTTTGTCAAACAAACCCAACTATGAAAGCTTTAAAAAATTAAATCACCTCAGGTTTGAATATCTACAATTCAAATAAAAGTGGACTGCAATTTGAATTTCTTTGTACACCTTAGATTTGTGATAGTCACATAAAACCATATTTAAAGTTTAACACCTCTCTTCTGGTTTTATTTTTGCCCATGATGGACGACACATAATGCTTCCTTCAGAGGTACAGTAAAACCTTTCTAGCACACCCCTGACCATGTAAAGAGGCCATTTATGTGAGACAGGAAACAGCTTTTGCAGAATGAAGTGGTGGATAGATAGCAGTTAGGAACATAAGCAGACATGTTAGGGATGCAAGATTTTCCCGTGTCGGTAAATTAAACATTGGTTTGATCTGGTCAGCACATAATTATCCAAAGTGGGATGTCACTAGAGCACAAGAGCTAGCGACCAGATCCAGTGGAAGGTGTCCCTACCCACGTCAGGGGGGTTGGAACTAGATGGTCTTTAAGGTCCCTTCCAGCCCAAACCATTTTATGATGATTCTATGATCCTGTAATGATTAAAAGACAAGTCCCTTTTGATAGGTACACGCTGGCAGTTAAAAAGCAAATTTGGGATCATATCAGAAAGGCAGACCACTAATGTACCTTTTCAAAGAACTTTTGTAGGCTGATCGTGGGGGAGGTTTTTATCCTTATTTCTGTTATTTTCACCTATTTTATAAAGCTTACTACTGTAAGAAGGAAACCAGAGATACTGTTTATTTAACAGTAAAGACAACTTTGAATATTCTCCTGCAAAATGTCTGGGGCTATGAACGGGCAAGAAATAGGTTCAAATCCCTTAGACCTAGCCCATGACAGGGGGCACTCTGTGACACCCCCCCCCGGCAATGGGAGAACTTCTATCACCCTGGAGCAGGTTGGACACATCACCTCTCCGTGAGGCTGCCCGTCAGCCCTGGAGGTAGGGCACTCCCATCATCACTGCTCTCACGCATCAGGAACCTGTCCTCTCTAGAGGCCCATATAAGTACAAATCCTATTAAGATATTTAGATAATATGGTAAGGTGCTTCTTTTTATGCTGAGCCCTTCAAGGTGATTAGACAGGGAAATCATTGCTATCTACTCAAGAAGGTTTCTGGCATGTTTGATGTCTTGGGGACACATTTTTGTGTTTCTTTAGGTTACAGATATCCTCCTAGGAACTTATCTATCAGAAGGAGGAACTAAGGAGTATATGTGTCTGTGGGGAACAGACAAAAGTTTCTATTCCATGAGAGAATACTGAACCAACAAAGTCCTGAAAGGGAACGAGATATCATGTGATATATTCTTTACTGTTGAGTACAAATAGTGTGTTTTTCAGCAGGAATGGCAGAGATTCCCTATTCCTAACTGAAATGCATGAAGGAAAAGTAAAAAATCACCAAGAAAAATGACTGAAGAATAAATCAATATTAGGTGAAAGGTCAACAAGCAGCCTGCTAGTAGTCTGCCAAACAGTATTTAATACGTCCATTTGATATTATCCACATTTTTTAAAAAATTGTGTCAGACAGAGAGAGAGATGTAGTGATACAGCATTTTTGTCTTGGTGAGAGAAAAGGCTTTGCTAAGAAACATACACTGATCTAAAAGTAGTGTTTATCCCTAGAGCATCGATACCCCTTGAGGGTTAGCCATTATTGCAAGTGCAATGACAATCTTTCAATACAGACAAATTAGCTGTTTTCTAGAGAGCTAATTCAGTTCTTCAAGTTACATTAATTTATCACAGTTTAATTACCACTAAAATTATACTAATTCAAATTAGAGGTGGCAGTCATGTAACACATGTTGTTGGATACCTCGTGTGAATTCTTGAAAAATGATGTTTGTTCTGTTAGAACAGGATGTAGTAATTTCCAACTACAAGTATGCGCTCATTTGATAAAGATTTTTAATAGCTCCTAGCTAAAGTAGTTTCTGTAGTTTTCTGTCTTCGCCCCACTATTCAGACTTTTTCATAAGCTGAGGTTTAGCCTTTTCTCTGGGATGAAGATTGTTTCTCAACATTCTTAAACTTGAGTTTAAAACCATTAAGCTTTTTTTAATTAAAATACTGCTCTAATTACAAGGCAAAGAAATTACAAGGAAAATTAATAAAACTAAAAACATTTCAAAAATATTTCATTCATTCAGATACATCTGTATTTCCCAAATGGGACAGGATCAGTATTCCAAATGTAAAAAGCTTGACTTAGAAAAAAAAAGCAGATAAGAAATGCATGGAAGCCAACCACAAAACGCCAGGAGAATAAACAGCTGACACATATGTAAGCTCAATTTAGAAGGATAAAAAAATCAGTAGGAGAGGAAAAGACCTCCTGGGTCAGCACAGATACTTACGTTATGAGCCTTTTGATAAGTGGATCTAGTTTCTGTTTTATAACTACTGAGGCTTTCCCCACCAGTGTTTGTGCTGAAAAGTGCCAGTGTCCTGTTTTAATGTGTGAACTTTCTCTAAATTCCAGCTAAGTTCAGTCTGAGCGACTCTCAGTTCACACTTTCTTTAGAAAACACTGTACTTTGCATCAAACAGGTCTCCCTTATCAATCTTCCTAATACACCTGGAACAATATTTTCCCCTTTCATCTTCCTAGTCTTTGTTCATATTTGCTTTCTTTATTCCCTTGATTGCGCTAACAGACTGACTTGCACTTGTAACTGGCTGAATTCTTCTTTCTTAAAACTGGGGGAGCCAAAATTGCATTTGATATTTCATTTCTCTCACAAATACCTTGTATAGATGACCCAACAGTTCTTTTTCGCTGTGGGGAATATCTCTGCCACATATTTGCTTGGCTTTGTCCCAGGGAGGGCCAGCTGGCGACTCGTAGACATTGAGCAATCAGTCAGCAGCACACGGATCTTTATTCTCAGTCTCTCCCATGTGGTGAACTCACAGCTTGTAGTTGAAGTTCTTCTTATCAGCCCCCCCATGAATCACTCTATTTTGTTCCATTGAGCTGAAGAACTCTGAAACTTAAATGCAACGTTTTTAACCTGTGTGTTTCAGGATAGGCATTAAAATCCACATTTAATAAGGAAATTAGTGGGATCTCTGATGAGCTCGTCTGATCTAAAGCCTAAGGATTTCTAGGTACTCAGATGTTGGCTTTCATAAAGAAAAAATGACCAACTCTCTTTACTCGTCAAGTCATAATTTAGAATTCTATCCTCTAAACTCAAGTACAATGTGCAGCCATTTTTTTCACCATTTGGAACACTGCTTGTCTTTATTTCTTCAGATATCTGCTTTCTAAATTACAAGAAAAAAATCTGCACAAGAAACCTCTAGAAAGTTCCAGAGGCAATCTTTTGTTCATTAAATCTGTCTGAGATGAGCTGATCTGCATACATTCTTAATGTAACAGAATAAGTCTAAAGACTTGGGATTTGAAGTAACTAGATTAAGAAGAGCAATGGCTGAAAACAAAGTTATTGAGAAAAAAAGTCTGGTTTTGGTTCAGATTTTTTTCTTAATACATCTCCAAATAAATCACAAATATCTTATGTGATTCATCTCATCTAACTTTAGCCATTTAAAACCTATTCATGTTATCCTAGATGGTTTTCTAGGCTGCTTCTATAACCAATGGAGAGAGACCTCTTAGCCTTTCCGGCCTAAAATAGGTGTTTAAGACAGATAGCATTTAATGTTTTATGATTCATTTTTCCTATCTTTAGCTTGTCTAGAAGTTCATATCTTTCTTCATTGGCTATAAAAGGAGTGTGTCCAATTAGTACAGACCTTCATGAGTAACTTGGGGACAGAAAAGATAGACAAGATGAACCTCAATCTTTGATCTAATACATTATTTGAAATAAGATTGGTGATAACGATCTGTGCTGGTGCTTTTGAAAAATCCAACCTTCCCTTTTAATGAAGCAAAATAGCTTGAAATGAAACAAAGAAAAATGAGCTAAAATAGCAGTCTCTTCAAATGGCCAAGGAAGAGAGACTTGGAAAATGGTCAGCCATTTTGAGAAGGCGAATCTATAAATTAGGAACTCGGAGACTTCAGTAAGGGTGAATACACATGCAAACAATAAATGTTAGCAACTTGAAAGTCAAAGATAACTTCCCTTAGTGAGAAAATCATCAGACCATTAACTGAAAATTACAGCTCTGCAGGATCTGGGGGGCTCAAAGCGAGACGTAGATCTATGAAGTATTAAGGAGAAAACCTAGGACGTTTCTTTTAAGACCAAGTATAAGAGGTACTTGGTATACCAAGGATAGGTTGTTCTGTGGGCAAGTATCTGTTGCTCCTGGTGAGTCACTGGGAGCTATAAATGCTTGTTTGAAAGTGTTTAAGTCATAGGGGCAGATGCTGGCAGGGTAGTATTCACCTTGACCCGAATTTAGCCTTCCAGAAATCATCAGTTTTAGGCTAAACTGTGTCTTCTTCCACGAGAGAGTGGGAGAAGGAGAGAAAGATGTAATCATTTCCAAAAAAAAAACTTACTACCTATTTAATTTAAAGATGTGAGGAGATCACAAGTGTAAGATTCAACTATAACTGGTTTTGCCTCTGTTGTGAATGTTTTAGGTTGCTTAAAAGAACTGACTAAAACCAAAATGGAGACCACAGTGCAGCCTGAGGAGGGTGGTACACCACCAGTCTCAAATCCACATGATTAACTGACTGAATCCCATTAAATTTGATAAGCTTCTGAGCCCCTTCAAGCATAGGAACCACATCTCCTAACTCACTGTTGTAGGCACCATCCAAGATCATAAGCCACTGAGGAACTTTTGAAAAATATTATGACTTCAGTTTTAGAAATTCCATTAACTGTGATCGTAAATTCTTCCAAAGGGTTATTTTTAGAGTTTATTTTTGGCTGTGCTACTTATTTTGAGAAGTTTCATTAGAGGATAAAATTATTTATTTCAAACAGAACAAGATTTCTGGTAATAAAACAATAGCAGTATCAACAAATATAATGAAGATGGATTTGTAATATTAGTGTCTGATTTCAGCTACACTAAAGATATTGGCAAATGTCCAATTAAAGGAGGGGGGAAAAAAAAGGTTTCATTAAGATTTTACAGCCGCACTCTTCCTCTGGTTTGAGTCTCATGGTCCAGCCACATCTGTGAATATCAAGGAAATGTTTTGTTTCATAGGATGAGCCATCACCTCTGCATCCTGCAGCCAGTTTATTCTGATGCTCCTGATGTTGCTGCAGTTTCATCAATCTCCAGCGTCTCTGCACAGTATCAAGTTAGCAGAAGATGTGTCAAGGGGTACACGCCAGAGCTCTGTATGCCACAATTAGGAAAATCTATTGCACTCTACAAAAACAGAGCCACTGCTGCACAAGGTCACCACACACTAATAACAGCAACTTTGTGCCTCTGGAATTTATAAGGAAAAACCTTCCTCAGAAATATTTGGGTGGAAATCAGTAACTTGTATTCCATTACTACCATGGATAATGTAAAGATACTAAATGAACTGCATTTACAAGAATGGTCTTTTTGTTTGCTACAGTATGTTCATGCATGAAAATCTTGAAGCAAAAATTAATGCAGAAGATAATTTTTTGTTACTGACACACCTCCTGTGGAAATGCTGAAGAATCAAATTCTCAAGTACCCATAAATGGGTATGAGAAACTTCATTTCAAGGTCTATTTCTGACTAGTTTTCTGTTTCCTGTTAAAATAAGTGGCATTTTTCCCTCTTCAAGAACCCAGGATTTACAATACTGAATTAGTCCACAGGTGCGTTATATCCTGTAGTCTTCCCACAGTGATGTTGGTAGAAGAAGCAAAGATTTCCATAACAGGCACTAAGTTCATTACACAATGCTGGTTGACTTAAAAAAAATCTTTGTGGTTTCCTCACACAGAATTTGTCTTTTAACATGAGTAAGAAGCACTATTTATTTAGAAGGCTTCTTGACATTTGGTCTGTTTTACGCTTACAATAGTCATTTATTGCTCTGTCGAGCTGAGAACACATGTCACAATCCTCACTATGGCCTATGGTACCTTGGTGATCTGTTACACAACATCACAAGTATCTCTCTTATGTGTAATTATTTTCTCATTCCTTTCCTCAGTGGCAAAGATTTTGCAAATTATTTACGTACATATGTGTATCCATTATTTATATTTGTATATTTTTAGATTCATAGATTTTTAACTACACAAGGGACTATTGTAATCACCTAATGTAACCTCTTGCACAACACAGTGATTCCTTCAGGAAACCTAGCAAGCTAAGCTGTATCTTATTCTTTAGCAAGACAACTACTCTTGTTTTGAAGACTGCATACAAGAATATATCACATTCCTAGGTAAATATGCTGTACTGTGTGTATTTACTTTAAAAAGAAAGATTTTTTTTTTAATTGTATTTGGAACTGAAAGCTAAAAAGGGAAACTGCTAGACTTTTGCACGGAAGTTTATAGACAATCCCAAGGTGCCAAGCAGTGCAATAGAAACTTCTTACTGTGGTTCAAGTGTGAAACACTTGCAGTCAGAGCATTAAAAACTTTGCAAATGAGAAACAAAAGCATGAATATAAACATTACTCTTCAGAAGGGCAAGCATAGCATGTGGCAGGCAGGACTTGCTCACTATATTGGAGAGGGCTCTACATCTCTGAGGTTATATTTTATTGCACTTGACATGAGTGGAAACTTCTTCAAGGCACAGAATTTTCTAACCATTTGAACTGTTCGAACACATTTTAAACCAGAAAAAATCCACAACATGTTGTGAAAATCATATCCTCTGCACATGTGGAGTCCAATCTCCTGGCCAGATTGAGTTCAGAGTGTGCAGTGTGAACACTGCAAAGTGACTTTTCCCATCTGTAGAACACAGACATTTCATCAACTGACAATATCTTTAAGGAAACACCTTAAAATGTTAAAATTTTCCAGTCTCTTTATATGCCATTTTAGCCTGGTTTTCTTCATCTAGTTCTGTGGCAACTGTGTCCTTGAACTTCAAGATGCAGCAGAGGAGAGGGAGTCTTTGTGTGGACAGGCACTTCTGCAGACTCTTTCATATTTTCACAAAGTGAGGATAGCCTAATCTTTGCTGTTGGCTTGGTCTGCATAGACATATGAATTGCTCTTGTGACAACACTTTTCTTCAACACGTGAGCTCTAAGGAGATAAAAAGCTAGATATGGCAAGTTGCTGTAAGCTGTAGGGTACAACTGTCTTCAAAAATGACAGTGATGAGCACAGCCCTTTGGCTTTACATACTGGATTGTGATGCTCTGCAGAAGTTCAACTGAATAAGCTCTGAGATGTCTAAAAGGGAAGTAATTGTAAAGGAATTATCCTTTGCAAAAGAAATAAGATTGATCTTTCTAACCACAATTTTCTAAAATTATTACTTTTATTTTTTTTAGCCCAAGTAGAAATATCAGATAAGTGCAACATGCACCTCCACTGTAGGACTTCTGAAATTCCACTCCACTGATATTTTGATTGAAAAGAAAAACAAAAAAATCAGTACCTACAGCTGTGGAGAATAAGAAAAATGTCTTCATTTCAAAAGAAATTTATGCTCTGCTAGATATCCTTCTCCAAGTACAGAAACCAAACTTCAGGAACCCAAAGAATTCCAGTATCAACCAGTGTTATCCTAAAGTTGAAAGCAAAATCAAAATAAGGACATATTTTGACTTCTGAGGACAATAATAATTAATCTTAGCAATTAAAATAACAGCAGCTAGACTATTATGCTGAAGATCATATCCTACAACTACATCAACTCTATGATTACTTGAAAGGTAAATTAAAGAGATGGTGACCACTAATTTCTGGTGATCCTAGACAGATAAATTTTGTTTCTTCTAAAAGTAAAGAGAAGACTTTGTGACAGCCAAATGTACATTTAATCTGGAACCTCCAAGTTAAACTGTGATACTTGGGATTTTGAATCTGAATAGTTAATAGGGAGAGAGGAAAGCTGTTTAAGCTATTTTTATTCAGTGAATTAAACCAATACATCTCAGAGACTACACAGATTGCAAGACTCTACTGAGAAAATATTATGCAGAAACTTTCAAGAACTGTAACAAACATTGAAAAATCTTAATATTCTCGCCATGCCTCAAACCTTTGAAATTCACCTGAAGGTGTTCTATGTTGTATGCACAATCTGATTAGAAGATCTTCCCTGTCAAATTAAGTCCAGCATTCCTGTGTAATTAAATTTCCTCTCTAAAATAATTAAGTGAAAAAATAATACAGTGAAAGCCACCACATTTTTGAGTCTTCAGTTCTAATACACTGAATTCCACCTTTTTTTTTTTTTTACCCAGAATATGAATTCTGGTAATAGTTAAAACAATTATTATGGAACTAAATCTCAAACATATTAAAAAAAAAAAAATCTTATTTTACCAAGATACAAAAGACATTTACTGAACATATCCTGCATGAATAACAGGTGTTTGATGAAAGCACATTTAAAAAGAGAACTTGAAAATACACCAATGATCATGGAACAAAACTGGGGTTTTTTTTCTGCGTAACTGGCTCCTCTTGAACTTTGATGAAAATTTTCTCTCTGATGCACCATGAACATCTGCAGAGTGACATACCCCTGATTTCAAAGAAGAGTGAGAGTCAGAAGCAAGATTGCCATTCAGCAGGAAATTTCTAACTTAATAATTGGATTTACACTAAATTTTAGGACAGAAATGATTGTTAAAATATTTTATCAGATCTAACTACCTTGTCTTAACAACATCTGTGGAATTTTCACCATGTGAACCTCGATTTAAAAGCAGTGCTGAAGAGGAACTGGGTCATATTCTAGTGGTTATCTCAGCAAAGTTTAAAAGTGTTAATAGCCCTTAATCTGGACCGTTGTCAAAGTCAAGCTTGTCATCTCAGCCAGCACAGTGGTGTGAGTTCTTCCAGGGAATGATTTATGTGATTATTAAATGGGCCAGCAAGACATCTGAACTGTCTGCCACTGGCTACAGAGGGACCTGTGGAGTAAAGATGGTGCAAGATTTTTGAGTTCTCCCCAGCACTGAGAGCACCAGTGCTGGCCCCATTGTGGTGGGTTGCCCTGATGTGCTAAGCACACCCATCTGTAAGCTGCAGGGAAGAAATAGGCATTCAAAAGGGCTAGAATCTTTTATGTTTTTACATGAAGACAGCAAAAAACCATAAGGCTGCGAACTGCGGGACAAAATATTGCTGCTAAGAGCTTACTGGATTGCTAAAAGCTATTAAGAAAATGGAAGCTATTAACATCATGCCAAAAAATGGTTCAATAAAGTGGCCTAATGTGAAACTGAGATACTTTTTATCACTCTAAAATGATCATACAGCTAATGAACTGCAAACTCTTCAGCAGAAGACGGTGTTTTCCCACCCATGTGCACAACTATGCTCTCAAAATGCAACACTTTACATAGTTGGGTTTTATGTGCAGATTTTCTGTGGTGGCACCCTGTGGGTTGTACGCCTACATGGTAAGAGTAAAGTCCCAATCCTATACTTCTTTTTCAGGGGAAAATCCTTCAAAGTCCAGTTATCAGTAAGGATCAATAATTGGAAAACTCTTAAAATCTTCAATCCATCAACCCTCAGTAAATACATGCCTTCTGCAAAGTTCAGTGTCTTTTACTAGGAAGTGAACAATTAACTTTGAAATCTCAAATAAAGGTTCCATAAGCTCTTTTTAAAGTATTCTTCATTATACTATATCAGCCAAAGCACACTGTCTGTGAAATGAACAATATGTATTTAAATTTATGTGTTTTATATACTGAACATAATAGTAATATGATAACAATATATAGAGATTTATCTTTTAATATCAACCATAAATATAATATTTTATACATCTATGAAAGTTATAGCAGCAAAACATTTTAAAATTAATTCTCTAAAAGAACTTCACTTGGTTACCAAATAATATTTTTGAACCTGGAGGTTTTCTGCATATTGTTAAATTACTGTCTAGAAGCAATAAAGAGAAACACCATAAGTCAGATTTTCAGAGAAATTCATAACATGTTATCAGTATTAACAGAGTATTGTTACAATCAGCCTCACATGGCTGAAAGCAATAGCAGTTTTTACTGGTGATCTCCCTTGTCAGGTCCCAGTCTAATATTGAGTATTGAGACAAGGAGACATGGAGGCAAAAATAGAGACACCCATAGTCAACAAATCCAGCTGAAATTATTCTTCTGTGGGTTCAAGGCATTTAAATTCTGCCCCATTATTCTAATAAGTATAAAACACATTATGTCCTCCCTATTTTTCTGTGAAAGAAAAGTCCAGAGTATAAGAGGAAGACTTGTAGAAATGTATTTACCTGAGATGCAACAACTGAGAAATTGGAAGTTTTAATTTCAATTTTTGTGTGCTCCTCCTGGCCTAAAACATCTGAACTTTTCAATATGAAACAATCCTAACCTCAAAATAGTGTATATAATACTAGCTGAACTATCTTTTGCTAATTATTTATTTTAGTCTCTCCAAGATAGAAAGGAATTAGAGTGCTTTGATGAGAAATAATGGTCAAATATATTGATCTGTACTGCAAGATCTGCAAGTGAGCCCAAAATGAAATTATCACAATTTAAAATCATATAAAGTAAGTATTGACTGTCTGCAAACTAATTCAAATGTGTCCTAACACAGGACGATGACTGCTAGGAGTACTGGAATTGGGCCAGTAGTCTGACAAATGGTTTGGATGAATCCTATTATTAGACAATTATTCAACAGAAATAGAAAGGAACCATCAGGTTAATTCTGATGACCAAACACTGTGGTTTTGACTCTTTTAACAGAATGAGCTACAATGTAACTTCTTTTGCAATAAGGTGAAGTTCCTTGAGGTCATAAATGTGCCTTCATGTGCTTTGTGTGTTTCATATGCCCACGAATGTATGTAAAAATATGCTTACATGTGTACTTTATAGATAGACAAATGGATCGGCAGCTATGTACTCAAAGAGTACACATGCAGTGCATTTAATCAGAGCTGTGAACAATGTACAGCCAGAGCAGATTGATTAAGAGGATTTTTACAGGTTCACCGGAAACCCTCAGTAGCACTTGACTATAATCAAAGCTTTAAATACAGTAGCAGGAATTGAGTAGGAATTGAGCTGGCACCAGAGAGGCTAACTCTGCACATCGATACTTAAAAATAAGAGTTGTTGTGTGAAAAAGAGTGCTGAGCTGGAGAAGTGCCAGCTGTTGAAAGCCTACATTTAAGGCTGAGTCTAAGGACTGCCAGTGTTTCTGAAGAAAGACTGGAAGAGCAGAGGACGGCTCTGAAAAAGCAGCACCCACCCACAGTGGGTGGGGCTCAGACTGGCAGTCTGGCACCTGTACTCCACCTGTGTCAGCCTGGGCTTGATTTTTCTGCTACCCATAAATCCATCTAAGGAAGAAACTTCCTCTTCTCACAAGATGTTGGATACCGGCGTGTGAAAATATGAGAGAACACATCAACATGCTTTCAGAGCTGTGCTAAGGAATTACAACAATTCTTAATACCTGACATGCCCTGATAAGTGTCGAGGCCCTGATCCTGTAAAGAGGGATATGTGTGCTCAATTTTACTTGCTGTAATAAAGCCCAAGGAGACTACTTTCAAAGCCTAGAGTTAAACAAGGAAAAGTTTGTAATGTGAAGTCTTATCTTTCATTAGAACCGCTGATATAATTGGAAAAAACCAGACAGACTTTCTTGCATACAAGCCCTGTTTCATGTCTTCAGGACTTGGCAAATAGCCAGGTCTTTGCAGGATTGTAGCCCAAATGTTATTAGCAGTGTTTCACTAGGTATAAATACTCTCATAAAAGGAGCTTATTAAAAACTTGAGTCTCTTTGCTTAGAATCCTCCACAAAACAACCAAAAATTACAGCTTGTTCTCTATTTGACTTCTCGGATCAGTAAGAGCAATATGAAAATATTTATGAAAGTATTGCAAAGAGTTTGATCACTGGTTGCAAAATGGTTTGTTTTGTTCAAAAAATAATTAATTGAGCCAAAGCATGTGGGTGAAATTGACTCTACAACCCAGCATTTACAGAACTCATCTGGGATATGGGAGACCAGCACTGAAGCCTCTGGTTCAGCAAACAAATCATTAGTTTTATAAAGCAGAACAACTTTATCAAGGAGATTAGTGAGTCCTACTTTAGAAGGGCCAAAACCCTGGTGATGAGGATTCCTTGGGATGTGGGATTCACATCCTCTTTACAAAGTTGGGAGGCACTTTAACTATTTCTGAATCATTCTAAATCACACACCTTGTGGGCACTTCTGCCTAGGAAATAGCTCGTTCCTTTTCAAAATTCATCAGAACATTAAAAACAGATATCTAGTGCTTTTTAAAATATCTTTTAAAAACTATGAGAGCTGTTCATTTTTGGAGTGAATTCAGGACTTTCTAGTTTTTGCTTCTGGTTCTTTCCAGTAATTTCTACCTCTAGTAAATTCAAATCAGTCTCTGCCTTCAAACACATGGTCACAGCTGTCTCTCACCTTTAAAAGGACACATGATTATGAACAAATATCAGCTTCAAAGGTTTGACATAGAGCTGGGTAAAGTTATAACATCATTTTTATCAAATTCATTGAGCTTTGGGTCACCCTCAAAAGTGTCAACTAAGGAAGATGCTGAAAGACATGAGGTAGGGTCTGTTTCTCAAAATACGAGGATGGAGACAGCAATGCTTGTGACCAAGTACAATGTAATAGTCCTGACAACATCTCCAAATTCTATGGGGATTAACTCTGCATAGTATGCACCAGTATGTTCCACACAGCAATCTAATTTTGATAAATGCAGAATGAGAACCTCCGGTTTCACCAAAAAGAACATTATCTCTTAGTTTCCACAGACAGGGTAGTGTCTGGCAGTAAACACAGTCTCTTGAACTTGGGTAGAGAGCAAGTTAGTCAGGTCAAAGGGTTATCTTGCAAAAAAATAAAAATAAAAATTAAGGAAAGTACTTTCAGGTATAGTTTTCATAAAGAACCTGAATTGCAGTTTGCTGAAGGCTGAGGTCACATTCTGTATAAAGTGTAGGTAGTTGCTCATGCTGTTTGTATGCTCTGCCTGAGGTATCATAATTGGGGATCAGAAACTGGACAGTGTGGACTTCCCTTTAATCTGATCCTGACTTTTAGATGTAAAAGCATATTTTATGGTTTTATCATGTCTATCTTACAACTTCAGTGGTATCCACCACATGCCTAGACATGGCAAGCTGTACCCAGAAATTGAGATCTGGCCGGTACCACCAGGCCCAAAGATATGGGAAATGAGCAGGAGGAGGGGTACCTCGCTGGCCAGGAGCTTCCATTCTTTTGCCAGGATTTAAGACAACTCCACTCCACTGTTTGCCAATTAAACAATAAAACTAGGGATATTTTAGATGAACAAGACATGAAACCTACAGAAGAATGAAAGTGTTGCCATCTTAAACAGCACATACAATCACGAAAAGTTATGTCAAAATTTGGTTTTTGGAAAGTGATATTGACTCATCTGCTGCCTCAGTTCACCTTGATGAAACAAGACAAACACATCCTTGAGCAGTCACCAGGCTTAGCTGATTTTTTTTTTACATTCTCCAAAGCCAGTAGTCTCACGAAACACTGCTGCACTTTTCTTACTCATATCCCTTAGAAATCAGCTCCAATTGCATCTCCATAGTCTGACTTCTGCTCTGTTTCGCCCCTGTGAAAACTCTTTACAATGAATGGCTGAAAAAGCTAACAAGTAAATGATAAAGGGTAAGTTATTAAACATATATGCAACAGAACTCTTTTCCATGTTTTTTATCTTAAACCCTAACCTTCAATGCACACTTTTTGTCTTTAATTTCCAGCTCTCAGTGTGTTCCACCTGCTTTAGGCCTGGATGCAAATAAGGGAAATTTAGTCTCCGGTTTTTACAAGACAGCCAAACGAGTTTGTACATAAAGGTTAGCTCATGAGGTCATCAACAAGGACTGCAATCTTTGCACACCTGGTTTACTTTTAGGCTGTAGTTGTACAAAACTATGGTTCAGTATTTAATTGGAACAACCAATATGCAGAAGAGAGTTGAGGAAAAGAGTACTTAGTGCAAACATAGTACAACAATACTCTAAATTTTGTTTACATTTACTCTAATCATGGTCATCGTGTTCTGGACAACGAGCGGTGCAAATATTTCTACCTAATGACTACTAAAATTCACAGGTTGAAAGACAAGTTGCTTCCTTCACACAGCAATAATTTAATTCTTAAAAAAAAAGAAAAAAGACAAAAAGAGTGAGATATACAGAACTGTGTTGGAGGGGCAGATATGAATATATTTCATCTTTCAAGGTATACATCATTTCTGTATCACTAATGTGATATTGGCCTCAATTAGCACTTTTTAATCACAGAATCACAGAATGGCCTGGGTTGGAAGGGACCTTAGAGATCACCTAGTTCCAAAGGCCCTGCCATGGGCAGGGACACCTCCCAATAGACCAGGTTGTTCAAAGTCCCATCCGGCCCAGCCTTGAACACTTCCAGGGATGGGACACTCACAGCTGTTCCAGTGACTTACCACCTTCACAGTAATGGTCTTTTTATTAACATCTAATCTAAACCTACTCTAAGCTTGAATCCATTCCCCACTGGTCTGCCACTACATGTTCTTGTAAAGAATCTTTCCTCACCTTTCACATGGGCTCCCTTCAGGTACTGGAAGGCCTCAGTGAGATATTCCCAGAGCTTTCTCTTTTCCAGGCTGAACAATCCCAGTTCTCTCAGCCTTTCCTCATAGGAGAGGGGCAGAATCTCCTCTCTGGCCCTGCTGGCCACGCTGCTTTGGATGCAGCCCAGCACACATTTGGCTTTCTGGGCTGTGAGAGCACATGACCAAGCCAACCGCTCATCCACCATCACTCCCAAATCCCTCTCTGAAGGGCTGTTCTCAATCTGTTCATCCCCAGCCTGTGCTGATACCGACATGGCCCTGACCCAGCTGCAGCACCTTAGTATCTTCAGATGCTTCACCTTTTTCCCGTTTACAAATTGAGCCTGGTTAATCGCAACGGACAATGGGAGACAGAAGAGGGAGATTTCTTTCCCTATGAAGGTAAGCCATTAATTTCTTTAGAAACAATTTGTCAGCCCTTGATCACTTACTGGAAAGCACTGATTCAATTAGCCATAAAGACTTTTTCAAGGAAAACACATTTCGTTCAATGAGAACTGAACCTAGAAAAGGATGCAAATATTGAAATTTGGCCCAGTGCTTGTACATTGATATCTCGTAGTCAGGTATTATTGAGGCTTTGCTAACCAGTCTGTAAAGGTAAATGTTACATTTCTTTTTTGTTTGTTTAGGTTTTTTGTACTTCTCATGCTTTTGTATTATATTAATATATTTTGATGATATACAGTGAGAGCATTTTTCATGAAAAAAAGATAAACTACAGGTATACAGGAAACCTGCAAAATATGGGAAGGGGCAATAAAATCCCTAACTGCTTAAAGTGGCAATGCCTGCTAAACAAAAGGTTTGTATGGTTGAGCTACAGAGGACTAATTCAATTAACCTGTCAGTGAGATTGCCTCCTATCAGCTACCTCTGGCAAATCAATGAATAAATCTATATGCAAATAAATAGTAAGGTAACTACTATTCTTGTATTGTTCAGTAAATGCAGAGAAGCGAAAATTGACACAGAAGAGAAAGTTTAGAAGTCATTATGGCAAATATAGCAATCATGTAAATGGTTTTGGTAGCTGGTCAAAGGAGCATACAAAAAATATAACTTCTGTTGATTTGGCAATAAGTGTAAACTGGGAAAGCAAACCGTGTCCCAGTACTTTACCAAATCGTGAGCATCAAGTTACAGCCCTGGCATAACCTGGAATAGTTTCCACTGAAATTAATAACAGTTGTTCCTGTTTAGTTTAATGTAAAATTGGTCTGCAGAAAAGATCAGAAAGCCACATTCAGCAGAGGTTGTTCTCATGTTTGCTGCTACTACTCAGCAGGGCTGTTCCCAACCCACCACAGAAGGCCACTAAGTTGGTCAGGCAGGACTTACCCTTGGTGAAGCCGTGCTGGCTGTCCCAAATCACCTCTGTGTCCTTCATGTGCCTTATCAGAGCTTCTAGGAGCAGCTGTTCCATGATCCTCCCAGGCACAGAGGTGAGGCTGACAGGTCCTCCTTTCTACCCTTTTTAAAAATGGGTGCAAATTTTCCCCTTTTCCAGTCATCAGGAACTATGATGCCATGACTTTTTTAGCTGACTGCCATGACTTTTCAGACATCATGGAGATGGGCTTGGCAACTACATCAGCCAGTTTTCCCAGCACTGTGGGATGCACCTCATATGCAGACTTACATACATTCAGGTTCCTCAGGTGGTCATGAACCTGATCTTTACATACAGTGGGACGCACTTTTCTTCCCCAGTCCCTGCCTTGCAGTCCATCCACCCAAGAGGTGTGGGAAGAGAAGTTGCCATTGAAGACTGAGGCAAAAAAAAGTTGTTGAGGATCTCAGCCTTCTCCTTGTCGGCTGTTACCAGTTTGCTAGCCTTGCCCATGACGGGGGCAGGTAGACTTTCTCTGACCTTCCTTTTCCGCCTGACACACTTTCTAGTTATTCTCTGCATCTCTTGCCAAGTTCGGCTCCAGCTGTGCCTTGGTCTTCTTGACTCCACCCCTACACAACCAAGGAGCACTCCTACACTCTTCCAAGGATACCTGTTCCTGCTTCCACTGCCTGTGCATTTCCTTCTTTTGTCTCAGTTTGACAGCAGGTCTCAACTCAGCCGTGCTCGTCTCTTGCCTCTCTTTTCTGATTTCCTACATCTAGGCATCAAGAGCTCCTGCACTCCCTGGAAATGATTCTTAAAGATCTACCAGCTCCGTTCTGCTCCCTTGTCCCTGAGGGTGGTTTCCCAGGAGGACCTATTGACTAACTCCTTGAACAACTGCAAGTTTGTGCAGGGTGTTGTGTCTTCATCACCACCCACATGGAAGAGCAGTAATGGATAATAGTCTGAGGGCTGTACCAGGCGAGGAAGTTTCCTGGTGATGTTTCCTAGAATCTTGGTTGTATACTACAAAAATCACCTGCTTATTCAAGTGTTTTATCAAAACAGTTGAAGGTGAAGCATCTCAGGAGACCTAGTGCTGAAATTTTTGCCTGAATAGCATCCTCTGGCTGAAAGTAAAGCACTCAATTGTCTAAAATGGAATGTCATATTACTTTTCAGGGAGGCTTTTTGCTGGCAGTATTTAGAAAAAGTAGATCAACATATGCTCTAATTATATTTAGCATAACAACCTTATTTAAAATGTAAATGGTTATAGTTTTTCTTTAATGTTACTTGTAATAAATCTACACTGCATTAATTCCCCAAGTAAGGGTGCATTATTTAGTGAATAAATTTAAAAAAAGAAAAAAAAAGGTCTTTAAAAAATGTTTACTCTTTACAAATAATGGTAAATACAGGTACAGAACAAATTTACAAAACAAGAAGGATTTTTTCTGGCTTGGTTAGAAGGGAGTATTTTATTTTGGTGATTTCAAAATTTCTTGAAAATTTTTTACTTGTTTTTCCTCTTTTAAAGAAATGACATCAAAGACCTAAGACCAGACAGACCTTTTCATGTCATGGAACCTTTCCTCTCCACCGGCATTTAGCAGGTGTCATTGATAGTGAATTCAGTATATTTGATCACACTCAATGCTCTACTCCTTAGGTAATTGCAGTGGGGATGCATGGTTTCAAACATCTCTTAAGGCAAAACCGCCATAAAAGAGGAGTCATAGATTATTTTGTCTGCTCCCTTGAAACCTTGAGAAAGAGCATCACTAAGGAACAAAAGCTGTCATACAATAAAAACGTGCCCTATTCTCTTGTTTCAGGACAGCACTTATCACTTTTTTAAGTTTTTCAAAATAGGCATTTTGCTATAATGAACTGTGCTTATTTTAATCCTTATATGGGAGGGTTTTGCAAATTTGTGAGACTGCAGATTCCTTTGAGAATGCCAATGCATTTTTCTGAGGTCAAATTCTACCCCATTATCAATGAGGTAAACTCATTTTAAGATGACCAGTAGGATGCCTTCTGCCAGGAGGAAGCTGCCAGTGTTAGACCACCCTTCATTTTACAGAGCCCATGGGACTCAGTCTCACAACTCCTTCAAATTTCACATGCAGTCCAAGCAGTTCTGATGTTTCTCTCACCCTCCATCATAACTCATCAAGACAGGTTGTCCACAAAATTCATCAAGAAGTTTTTCCTGACAATGTGAACAAGCAGAGAACTGAGTTAAGCTGGCATTCACACAATCCTGTGGATGACTTCCTGTCCCATGTGCTTCAGGAAGTTTTTCTTTTTCTTTTTCTCACACAGTTACTAACACAGCACCTCACAAGGAAGTAGAGAGGTGAAGTAGAATATTACAATTTCATTTGGATTAGACCAAAATTACAATATTATAAAGTATCCTTTTAACACCTATAATGTGGAAAAATCATACTGTTTGTGATACATATTTCCTATCACTTATCGATAGCATAAAAACTATAGCTGGCACCTACACGTATATCAGGTTTAGGTGTAAAATATCTTGCTATCAAGGGTAGTATTGGACAGAATGAGACGAACAAATGTATGTGTTTGTGTGTGTGTTAGAATATACAAACTACACATATGAAAATATGAGAAAAATCAGACTGTCCCTCTTTTTCATTTTGCCTTTTCCATTTTAGTTCCAGATTTCTAGCAACACAATGGGCAAGACGCATCCATGTTCATTAAAAAAAAAAAAAAAGAAAGAAAGGGAAAAAAAAAAGGAAAAAAGAAAGAAGAAAAAAAATCTCTCCCCATGAGTTATCCAACTTACAACCATCTACCAAAAGCACAACTGGCACTTACTCTCCTTCCCCATCAGAATTACTGGTGCAGAAAAACTGACACTCACAGCCACATCAGCTGCACATCCCTTCCTCTTACCAGCCCTCCACTGCTTTGGGGATGTATCTGTCACTACAACACAACATTTATTTATTATTATGTTTGCTTATGTTTTTGTATTTAATCTCATTTGTTTAATGCTTCTCCCTTGTTTCTTCATCCCTATGCATATATTCAACACTACAGTTCAGTCAGTCTGAAAGCAAAAAGCACTGGAAATATTATATTTCAGATATTTCACGTAAGTTTGAACATATTCAGGTTGAGTTGCCACCAAAACACAGAACACATTTTTGATGTAAAAACGTTTGGCTGACTAGTGGCATTCGGTTCATAGCTTGGTTTTTAATACCTATTGTGCTCATTTATTAATGTTTACATCTTCGTGTAATGAACACTGTCCCTTCATTTCTGGGAATGAAAGCAGGATAGCTTGAGATAAAATAGTGCCACAGATTTCTCAGTCCAGTGTTTCTCTCCAAATAAAAGGGGCCTTCTTAGACTTGAGGAGAGACACAGACTACATATGATTAATAGCATTTGCTTGTTTTCTCATTTCGCATACGCAAAGCCAAGAAGACTTTTAGCTCCAAAAAGTCAAAAAGATCTGGAAGAACTGGTATTTCCTTGGACAAGCCTGTGACCATAAAGAAATGACAGGAATGTTTTGCAGAAAAGAAAATAAAGAAACAAGGCAATGCATTTCATTTTAAAGAGCTTTTTCCCAACACTATGCTGCCTGAAATGCTAGAAGGTCTTTGTGATGCTAGCTGGAACTGCTGTGAGGTAATTATATGTACTCACATAAAGCAGCCTAATGCTAGGCCAGCAAATTGTCTGAAAGAAGGGAGTGTATTCCTTGTTAAATGTTTTGTCATGATGACCATGCCCTTTATTTATCTCTAACACAACATGCTTATTCTGCCCCATCCACTGTTTTCACCCTGCAAATTTATGAGGCTCTATTAATCTTCTGCCCTGCTGACTCTCTCTGTTGCAAAGTGTCAGCAGACTTTTGTACCTTGCTAATGTACAAAGTGCTTCTTATGAGTAATATCAGCATTTTGCCTTTTAATTGCACATATAATTTTTAGGTCTTACAGCTAATAAGGGAATTGAGACCACGGTTCATCATTGTCTCGAATGGTACTCCAGGGGTGTAGGGACTGTAGAAGCTCAGAGAAGAATATACTTGTCCTTGTTCCAAGCAATAGTTTCTCTCATTACAGCAGCTCCATTCACACCAGTACAGTTACAGGTTTGCCAGAACTTCCATTACAAGCCCAGCTTTTTGGAGTTTCCAAATGGTAAAAATTTATAAAACATAAAATACATTATATCAGCTTAGCTTATTTTTTTCATTATTATGATGTTTTATTTCTTCCAATGTATTATTATTGCTGTTATTGTTCTTGTTCTTGTTGTTATTTGTGGTATTATTATTACTATTATTATTATTAATTTCTATAGAAGTTGATTTTAGTGTCTTAAATACCTCATTACTTGCAGAGGAGAAAATGTTGTTTTGCAATTCTGCTGAAGACTGGCATTCCTCATATTTGAATTAAGTCATAAGTTTATTCATAGCTGGTTCCATCTCTTCCATCCAAAACCAAATTAGAAAAATTATAACGTGGTGCTAATTTGGAATGATGAACAGTAATTTTATATTAACAACCTTCAACAAGGAGTTTTCCCCTTATCTTGAAATTCACATTACTGAGGAGTATTCCTATTGTTCAGACAGCTGGGGGGAAAAATACAAGTTTGTCTTCCTTTTACCGTGGAAGTCAAACACAGAGAAGAGCTCATGTATCATATACTGGAGAGTTTGAATAATATGTGCCAAATTGTGCAATTAAAAGCTTCTCTCATAAGTATGCAAAGCAATAAAAAGTAAACAGACTGACTATTGGAATATCATACCATGGGACCTGCTTGTAAGCAAATTATAGTCTGTCCTTAACTTTGGGCATTACTTTATTGTGGAAAAGTACACATAAGAATGAGAGGTCTGATATATTTTTCAGATCCTACTAGGAATGGTGCAAATAGGTGTATCGCCCCCGCCAATAAATGGTGCTGGAAAAACGGTAACAACAGATGAGGAGAATGCTGAGGTACTCATCAAATTTTTGCCTCAGTCTTCAATGGCAACCTCTCTTGCCACCTCTTGAGTAGATGAACAGCAGAATGGGGATGGGGGAAGCAGAGCCCCTCCCACTGTACATAAAGGTCAGGTTCATGACCACCTGAGGAACCTGAATGTACATAAGTCTATGGGGCCCAATGAGATGCATCCCAGAGTCCTGAGGAAATTGGCTGATGTAGTTGCCAAGACCATCTCCATGATGTCTGAAAAGTCATGGCAGTCAGGTGAAATCTATGGCAGTCAGGTGAAGTCTCTGATGACTGGAAAAAGAGGAAACATTGTACCCATCTTTAAAAAGGGTAGAAAGGAGGACTCTAGGAACCACCAACTTGTCAGCCTCACCGTTGTGCCTGGAACAGCTCCTCCTAGAAGCTCTGCTAAGGCACATGGAGAACAGGAAGGTGATTTGAGTCAGCAAGGCTGCATCAAGGGCAAGTCCCACCTGACCAACTTATTNTGTCAGCCTCACCGTTGTGCCTGGAACAGCTCCTCCTAGAAGCTCTGCTAAGGCACATGGAGAACAGGAAGGTGATTTGAGAGAGTCAGCAAGGCTGCATCAAGGGCAAGTCCCGCCTGACCAACTTATTGGCCTTCTGTGATGGAGTGACTCCATCAGTGGATAAGGGAAGGACTACAGATGCCACCTACCTGGACTTCTGCAATGTCTTTGACACTGTCCCACACAACACCCTTCTCTTCAATTTGGAGACATGGATTGGATAGGTGGACTGTTAAGCGGATAAGGAATTGGTTGGATAGTCAGATCCAGAGGATAGTGGCCAACAGCTCAGAGTCCCAGTGGGCATCAGTAACAAGTGATGTCCCTCAAGGTTCCATACTGGGACCAGTGTTATTTAATATCCTCATTAATGACATAGATGAATGGATGCAGTGCACCCTCAGCAAATTTGCAGATGACACCAAGCTGACTGGTGTGGTTGACACACCTAAAGCATGGATGACATCCAGAAGCAAGGATGGCATCCAGAGAGACCTGGATGAATTCAAGAAGTGGGCCCATGAGAATCTCATGTGGTTTAACAAGGCCAAGTGCAAGGTGCTGCACCTGGCTCTGGGGCAGTCCCCAGTATCAACACAGGCTGGGGGATGAACAGATGGAGAGCATCCCTGCTGAGAAGGACTTGGGGATGCTGGAGGATGAGCGGCTAGACATGATCTGTCAATGTGCACTTGCAGACCAGAAACCCACACATGTCCTGGGCTGCATCCAAAGCAGCGTGGGCAGCAGGGCCAGGGAGGCGATTCTGCCCCACTTCTCTGCTCTGCTGAGACCCCACCTGCAGTGCTGCATCCAGCTCTGGGGTCCCCAGCACAGGAAGGACATCCACCTGTTGGAGATGATCTTTGTGGTCCCTTTCGACCCAGGCCATTTTATGATGCTATGATTCTATGACTCTGTTCAATTTAAGAACCACTTTGGGTTCTGGGTCATAATGCAGGGAGTGTGGGGAGGAAAAAAGGACTGTCATTATATGACCACCAATGATACTCTTCTATCAGAAGCTGAGATGTTTCTTCATGATCTCAGAAAGTTCATGCCATGAAGATCAGTTTCTTATTTCCCCTTCCCCTGTTCCTACACACCCATAATATCTGGGTGAGATAACACTTCAGAACATCTCATGTCTTCCCTCTGATTTCCTTATTCTTTCTTCACAGTTTACCAACATTTGCACCATGTTGGCTATTCATCTGCAGGTTTTTAGCATTTGGTTGTTCTATCATCTCCAGTTCCAGTACTGTTGTTATAAAGTGATGTATTATTCATGCAATCCAGGGCTCAATTTTCAAACTTGTAGACTTCATACTATATTACCATCATAAATATTGATTTCAAGGCACCCATAAGCATTTTCAGTCCTTCACTGAAAACACCAAAAAAGGACATCTGTACTCCATGAAGCATAAAATCAAAGGCTGTATGCACATGACACAACAGGATGCCAAGCTAGACATCCCAGATAGATGTGCAGGCACACAGTGGGCACTTGCAGATATGTACCAGGGCCTGCAAGCTGTGTAGCCACATTTCCACACATTTGGGAGCTTAGACTAATGAGTGTGACCTCTTACTGAGTTTGGACACTTCACTGCACTGATACACCTACACTGCTTCCTCTTCTGGAGTCAGTTCACTGAATGGTGGTGGCATGTTGACAGATGGCTTTAAGCAACAGGTCAAAAAAAGGACAGGAACAAAGGCCATAGTTTACATAATCCTGGCATTAATTTTGAGCATTCAAGTGGTTTTGTTCTCTTATGAAAGCTGTCTTTTTGTTCATTTGTGGGAAAAAGATTATGAGATGAGCAGTAAAACCTGCATTACTGAATGCAAAGTGAGAAACGCAAGGAGGTTTCAGACAGGCTCTGTGTGAATGTTCACAAACTTCCTCATTAACTGTATCCTCACTCTGGCTTCCTGACTCCTTGTTTACTTTGGTGGAAAAGATTACCCCAGTTTCAGGTGAACAGAGCCTCGTTGTTAACTCTGTTACCATAGTTCTGAGGGAAAGATCCCAATTATACTCCTTCCAGGCATGTTTCTCAGCTGAGTTAAGAAAGATGTTGCCACTGTATAATCAACGACACCTGTAGGATCTGGAAATCCACTGTAAAAGTCTTAAGGGAAGTATTTGTGTGTATATACATATGTATAAAAAGATGTCCTTTATAAAAAAGGATGAAGAATAAATACCTTTTAAAAGATCCATATATTAGAAAGAAGCAAGGTTCACTATAAAGGCTCTCAGTCCATCTCGGGATTACAGTAAATCCACAATCCTTTCTCCAATACTCACAACATCTCCAGAACTGCACGACAGAATTACAAGCCTTACGCTTTCCATCATCCTGTCTCTGTGCTACTGAATTTAAAGAGTACTGTAACAATTCCTACTAACGTAGCTACTACTTATAACAGGAATAAACCTATAAATTTTCATTTGGTAGTTTTTGATGAAAATTAGATACCAGAGGGGCTTCTAAAAATATTTTTCAGGCAAAAAAAAACCTGTCATAAAGATGTAACTAATTGTTCATAATATAAAATGCTGAGGAAATAGAGACATTCTCATTAGTGTTTCTAAAAAGATTACCCAAATGTTTAGTACTTCATTTTCTTCCATTTAAATTGCCTTTATCATGTCACTCTTTTATTATTTTTTTGTTAAACAGCTTGAAATAATTTTTTTCTTACCTATCACAAGAATGTCTTTCCTTCTGTTTTTCTAGTGTCTCCCTTCAAAGAAGAGCAATATTCCAAAGGAAAGTCTTAACCTTACTCTTCTGGTTAAAATTAAAATTGCTTCTAAACTTCTGAGGCTTATATTATTTCTGTTCTTGAAATGTTTATGAAAAAAATATTTAATTCTTTCCTCCACTGACTCTATGAATTTGACTTCTTTATTTCTTTTTTTAGGTCCTCTTTTTAAACTAGCAGTAAGTACTGCACATAGCAGGTTATCAAATGCTCTTAAAACAAAGCTAGACTACATTAATTAATGTTGTATGTGCACTTGAAGTGGGTAATATAGTTCATCCTCTGGCACTCAGCTCATTAATTTCAAAATGTATGTTACTAAACCTCTTATCTTGGTTTTATCTAATTAAATTATTAAGATGAAACTTAATAAAATCAGAGGTTTTTAAGTGTCATTCAAGGCACAGCTACAATTAAGAGATCAAATATTCATAGTTTTAGAAGACTCAACCCAGCAAGACCACTTTTGTGTATGATCATTTTGCGCTGATTTTTTCCCAAGCTGAACTGTCTTTATTTCAATAATATTATGATTTGCAAAGATAGACAGGAAATTAGTACACACCACTCTGAACAGATAGGTTAATTGAGGTTCAGTCTGGTATTGATATGTACATATTATAAACCATATGGAATCACAGAGTAACTTGGAATCACTACTTTGCAGTCAGTCAAAATAACAAGTACCAGGCACAGAATCACAGACATTCATATCGGAAGAGACCTCAGAGGCTTTTTATTCCAAACTCCTGCTAAAAGCAGGAGCAGCTCCAAGGTCACACCAGGTTGCTCAGGGCTATGTCCAGTCAGGTCTTGAGAACCTCCAAGGACAAAGATATCATAACCTCTCTGGGAGATCTGCTCCACTGCCCCACTGTCCTCAAATAAAACAAGGACTTGCTTGTATGAAGTCTGAGCAGCTCTTTCCCTTCAGCTTATGCCCATTGCATTTTGTCCTTTTATCATGCGACACCATGAAGAGCTTTGCTCTGTCTTCTTCATGGCATTCTTGTAAGTTTTGGAAGTCAGCACACAACAGTTGGTTGCTGTATCTGTCAGAGCTCCCTTCCCTGACTCACCTGGAACTGGAAAGGTTTTTCACAGGATTCAACCAGCCTGTGCTTCTGACTGAACACAGAAGAGCTATGAAGCTTTAAAAGGCAGCTGCCATGGATGTACAGTAGAAATTGGTTTGGTGTAAGACCTAAGGTGCAGTGGTGGAAGGATGAGGAAAGCTAAGTCCTGGGGTCACATTATCATTATTTTGGCACATATCAAGTCAGAAAGTATGGTTACTCCAAACATGACATAGTCTAACAGAGTTAGATCATGCACATCTGGACTGAAGAAACCTCCCCACAGAGACAGCCATTGCTCATGCCACCTACACAGTGATTATTATTCATTGACAATATTGGCAGCTACAGTTGGCTTGGTCTTATTCTCTGACACCTGAAACTGGGACATAACAGGCTGTAGTGTTAAGTTAGGTGGCCTCACGACTTCATGTAGATCACGTAGCCTCACTTACAGAGGCTATTTAGAAATAACTGTAAGTCATGTTATGTGGGTACATCCCACATGTTTGTTAGCACAATTTTAGAGAAAAAGGTCTCTACGCAAAATAAGCTTGAGGCTACCGTACAAGAGAAGTAGCACCAAGGAGCACATGCACATCACAAGAGAGGGGATGTAGCTTCACTCCCATTTTAGCAAAGTAAGTCAGTCCATTCATGATACTGGGCAGGGCATTGCCTCTGCTGAGCTACGCAGGATTGGCCACATATTAAACTGTTGGTTCAGGATTGGAACAAAGTATTAATTTAGGTGAATTGAAGGCACCTTGTCTATCTGCCAGATCGATGCATGCACATGTAGAAGGAAGTCTGGCTGCTCTCACAGGAATGACAGTTTTCATTCAGTAACAAGAATATTAAAATGTGCTGTCTGAATTAAAAAAAAAATTCTTTGAGGCAGCCAAGATGTCTGTCCTGCTTTGTCTACTTTTGTCTTCTGAGGATGCTCAGGTAAACACCCACAATCTTCCTAAGGACAGATCAGTTCAGTGAGTAAGGTTTGTATGCTATAAAAGACTCCTTGTCTATATTCATTTTAGATTGTACCTACAGAGGATTTATAGAAACAATACCTAGGTGGCACTGAGGAAGCTATCAGTGCTATTTACAGACAATTTAAAGGAATAAACCTGCAGTTACGCCTGTGTTTGCTTTCCCTTGTGGTCTCCCTGCAACGCTTTCTAATCCTATTGTGACTTGATTGTTTCACAGCAAAGTGCTCCACAGAGGCCAGTAATTGGCACACAGGTTCAAATTAGATTGCTGTGTGTTTAGGAAGGCAGGGGTCATTTCCCATCAGCACCACTCATTAAGAAGCAGAGTGCTAAGTTTTCTATTACAAAAAATACTCAAACATGTGCGTGTTTGGATGGGAGGTTTTATGTATAACCTAGAGCACAATCAGTCTGTGATCAACAATATGCAAAACAACTTTGGTAAAGGAATGTATTAACTATATATTCAGTAACAATTTTCTTAATGCTGTATCTGTCTGCCTGTTGTACACAAATTCCTTTTCACCTTGTAAATATGAAATTGAAGTGGGTGAATTCAGAAGCAGGCTTGGAGGCAGCTGGAAAGTTGGCCTTTTATGCCCCCGGCTCTTGTGAATTTTAATCAGGTTCGCAGCGTTAATTGCACATCAGCCAAGTTTCAGTTCTGGCGTACTCGAGGCCCCAGCCAGCTCCTGCGCTTGCTGTGGGGAGGAAAGAGAAGCCAGGGCTCAGAAATGAGTCCACTGGGCCCCAAATTAACTGAAAGAAGAGAGATAACATCAGCATGCACCAGAAAGGAGGATAAAGGGCAGGTTGAACTAAGAAAAAAAGAAATAATTAAAAAGTATGTCAAAATGAGCAAACACTATGCAACAAACTTAACTGATCATGGCAACAAACAACTAATCATCTGATAATGTTTAAACAGAGAGGAGGCATTTGTGTAATTCTTGCCTCACCTGAGATACCCTGGGCACCTGAGTTTCTTGAAATGCTGACTAGTGTCTTTTCCTCTAGGATGACTAAGGGAGGTGTCTGTCTATGATCTACCTGTGGCTCCTTCAGTACCAGAAAGTATGCACTGCTGCACTCATACCTCTGAGGAAATCTCACTTGCTAGGCTTCCATCAACCATTTTTAAATCACTGTGGTTTAGCACCTGCTCTGTGCAATAGCCTGGTGGTTACAGGTCTCCTGCCAGAAAGAGGACACCCAGGGTGCAGGACAAGCAGCTGCAATCCTATACTGCCTCGCTGCAGAAGAATCCTGTGGGAAGAGAGTGACAGTGTATTTCTAGGGAGCATATTTTCTGCTCCTCAGTGGCCGGGGAGAGGGAAGGTCACTGCATGGAAATGGCAAGAAGGGAGAAGGAAAACAAGCAGAGTACACGGGGCTCTGTGGCAGCATGTTCACCTGACACTGAGCAGATAGGAAATGTTGGTCCATGCCCTAAGGAATGGGAAGTTTTTCACATGATGCCTTGCAATTAACCCCTCAAGGACTCCCCATCCTGCCTCGTCACTTAGTTTCATGTACCTGTGTCAAGTTTCAAATCCCAGTTTCACAGAAGTGTGATGCAGGAGACAGATGGTGTCTGGAACCTGTGCCTCATACTATTGCCTGCTCCATCTCTAGTGGATCTTCATCTAATGGATCCACATCAGCATCTTCCTGAACACTTCCTCCGTTCACTGGGTTCAGGGCTGATATGCTGAAGGCAGTCTTGCAAATTCTGCTCCTAGGGCGTCACCCAGGAAGCGACCCTGTGCTTAAACTGCTTTGTTCTTCCCCTCATGAATCTATTATGTAAAATGCTTCTTGAACCCTTCAACAAGTCCTAAAGTCTCCACTAGTGTCCAAAAATGGATGCCTAAGAAAGATTGTAAAGACAAAGTATAAGAACACACAGAGTCGTTTCCCTAGACTTCTCCTAATCTCCAACTGCTTCCAGCTATGGGCCTTCCTGAAACAGCCTGGGATTGTACATCTCTAGTAAACATCAGTTTAGTACTTTTCCAAAGTATTTGTCCAATGTCCTTTGAACCTTTGCAAACTCTTTTCTTTCCAGGAAAACTCTTATTCTGCTGAAAACAAAATACAATGAGATTGTTAAGTAAACTAACTTGTATTTCCTTTTCCCTCTCCTCTCACCAGAAAGATGCATTTTTCATGCATCAGAATGGAAAAAATCTGCTGTGTATGGGAAACACAGATAGCACTCTTCACTCCTACTTGCTCCCTCTGACGTGAGCCTTAAAGGTACACTATAATGATGCAACCTGTCACAGAGAGCAATATCACTTCTAGGATGATGATACAAAACAAACAAAAAATTATACCTATCTGTGGAGTTTTGCTGTGCAAATGAAGTGAAATTGCAGTCAGTTCTGGCATTTCTCTTTCCCTCTCCCTAGTCACCATCAACCCGTGTGGTACATTATGATTTTTTTGTCTGCATTATCTTTTATATCCAGCATGGCAAGTCACAGCTTTGCAGAGACCTGTATACTGGGGACTGCATTCCTCTGTCTTCTCATCACATGCTTATTGAAATTTTGTGAAATCCACAGTCATCTCTGGATTGAAAACGTGCTAGCATGTAAAGTATCAAACAGGAATACGGTTTTTACTTCAATTCTGCTGAGATTTGCCTTTGTCTCCCTAGGATTTTACCGCATATTCACTAACATGCTGAGAATACATCTTTTTTTCTTGGTATGGCAATAGAAACACTGTTGCTCTCTGAAATCTCGTTCATTGTCACTGGACTTTCACAACTATAAACATGTGGGAAAAAAACCTGCTTGTCTGCTTTTTTCCTAGAGAAGACAAACTGTGAGAAACCAGCATGATATATTCAGAAATATACACTTGCATGTGGTGTCACACCAGAATGAAAGGCACAGGTGCCTTTAAAGAAACTGAGGGGAGATGGGGAAAGACAGAAAGAAGAAGTGAATACAATAGAAATTTGAAAATTTATACAAATAAATGGCTTTTTCAGGTTTTATTTCATGACACAAATCATAAGAATTGGAGAATCGCAGCATCTGGTGGATCCCACTTAGCCCAGCATCTTGCTTCCAAAGATGGCCAGTAGTGGTGAGCTAAGAATTTATAACCAAGTTATAACAGGATCACCAGCTGATAGAACTTCTCCAGAACAGTCTCCCTGTCACCATTGATTTCCTGAATGGAGTTCTACTTGATGGTCCAGGGAAGATTTTTCTTCCATTCTTTCATGCATTTTTTAAAAAAATTACATTTTAAGCATGTAGAACATTCACTGGCTCAGCTCTACAGCTATCAAGCACCCCTTTTCTCTCTTTTAAACCTACAATTTGCTAGTGAGAAAACAACTATGCACATTGTTCTATCTGGCAAACAAAAACCTTTTGCTTCACTTATGTCCCATGTCCCGAACCTGAAGGACTGACCCCTGACTGAGATTTTCAATCTTTCCAGATGTAGCCATATTAACAACAGGGTCCATACTGCAAAGCACTTTTCTAAAAGATGTTCTTTCATTGACTTAATAGTACCACAAGGTAGAATGAAACAACTTTGTATGTACAAACCTACAAACCTATTCAGTCCAAGCTATTCCTTTTCACAAAATTCAGGGTAATCAGTTTTATTGAGACCATCACAATCAGTAAAACAGCCACTAGTTGCACAGATCAGAGAATCTGACCTTAAGCACAAGCCCTGCTGAGGTCGTTGCATTTCCTCATATGCTTACACCCATGGATTATGTTCAGAGTGAGAGGGAGACTATAATATATAAACTCCGGTGGTGTGTATTGCTCAGGATTAACATTACTTTTCAATGGTTCAAAACATGGTCTAAATCTTGTTAGTCCCCCTATTACCTGTAAAGATTTTTTTTCATATGCAGTATTTCTAATTCATCTCCTCTCTTTTTAATTTATTTTAGAGATACCACGAAATCAAATAATCCAAAAATCCATTAAAACATTTAAATACAATAATTTCACCTACAGAAAGGATGGTATGTAACTATCAGAACAGTCTAACTTATGCCAAATGACAGGTCAAATAAAGTTCATTCCTAACAATACAAATCACAAATCAGTGTCTCAGGAACAGCATATATGGAACAATGTCTGAAACATCAATAACAGTTTTTTCCTTGTATAATTATTATTAGCCTGGTAATAGTCGTTAGTGACCTATCTCCTTCTGCTGATTTAGTAAAGTGCACCTAATAACAAGCAGGGGTCAAATGTACAAACCAAATGACGCTGCATTCCCTAGGTACATAGTGCAGTTTCTAATGATGTCATAAATGCCTCTCAGTGTTTATGTCCCATGGACCAAAATTAAGCCTATTAGAGTAAAACATGCCAATTGAAAACATTACAAATCTTGCCTGGAATATAAAACAAATCTTCATAAACAGTTCTAAAATGGCAAACTACCTCTCGTGTTAGAAAAGCTGAATCTCTATAATAGCTTTTATTTCAGCTCAAAAAATCAAGGTTTCAGAAATGTTGCATATTTATTATATAAACAGTGAGAAAGAGAGGAAACATTATCACATTATGACCTCTGTTTCGCAAGAGGAAATAATTTTTTTTGCAAGGAATTAACTGTGACTTCAACAAAAATACCTTTTTTTGAGAATCCATCCTTTTCCTAAGAAGCAGCAAGTATTGTCCTATAATTTTAGACTTTATATGAATATTTTAGCAGAGAACAGATGACCTTCTCTTAGACGAAGAGAGCCAGTTCACAGTTCAGGAAAAAAATAATAATGCTTATATCCATCTCCGAATTAAGGTAATCCATATAATCAGCTAGTCCCTCACTTAACTGTGTTGGAACCCACTCAAGCCATTGAGTTTAAAACTGTGGTATTACTATTCTTTGATGTCTATAGCTTAGCAGCACAAAGCTGGTCTCCAAGCACTTACTCTCTATAAAGAAGCACAAATGTTTGGCCTTTGGGCTGTAAATATTGCGTCGCCATTGATTTTTAACATATAAAGTGTATTTTCTTGAATGTCAAGTATTCTCAAAGTGTAGGGACTCCCATGAGCACAAAGTGTCAGAAATTAAAGACAGTTTAAAAACAGGAGCTACAAGCAAGGAAAGAAGAAAATAATAGCAAGAAATGAAAGAAAGAAGAAATGAAAGAATAACTAATATGAACTTGCCAAGTATTATCATTTATCTCCCAGATGAAAATGTCACTTGGTGAGCATATCCATGATATCATCAATAAACCTTTCTTACTACATAAGTTGTTTTTCTTTAAGGGTTTGTGTATCCCATGCCCTAGAGATTTTTTTTTCCTAGCTAAATGTTAGGGTTATTTGAGGATCAGATATGCAAACAGTGAAAGTGTCAGTACTTGAATGGAAATGTGACTCTGAAAATTATAGCACTTCAGTGTTTGCTATCAGCTGTTTTGATGGTACTTTGCCATAGTGATCTCCTTGAGAAGTTGTTTCAGAGCAGGACTCTAACTTAGCTGGGGAGGATAGACTAGAATCAAGTCACTTCATTCTCCTGGGACACACACAAGTTCTGCGTCACCTCCAGCAACGTCTGACTCCTACCATGCTATACAGAGGGATGGCTAGCGGGGAACATAGCTTCCCCCCTAAAACACCTGGGACAAACCCAGGCTGAAACAGCACCTTGATCACACAGCTAGGAAAAAAAGCTGAGAGGGATTCAGTGTACTGGATGCAACGTCTTTTACACTGTAGCCTCAGGCAGCACAACTCTGTAATGTCCTTTACATAGCCTGGTGGTCATTCACCAGCCTGTCTAATAAGGAATAAAAAGAATGTTCTTTTTTGATGATTCTTCAGAGCAGACCCATCTCCGTACCTTATTTCTATAGCCAGTGCAGGCAGCCAAGGTTCCTGACAGCAATATAGAGTAGCGTGAGTCAGGTTCCTCCTTTGACTCTCCACCTCTCCCACAAACTTGTGGGAATACTTCCCTAAGCCAGACCTTTAAATAGCAAAATCAGTTCAGACTGGAGGAGAGACACTGTCTTTCCTCTCCCAAAAATATCTTCAAGCAGCTGTACTGTAAAATTTGCAGTGGCTAAATCCTTGTTTGCTTTTATCTTTCCCTATCCCACATGCTGCTATCCATAATTATTTGAAGGATATTACACACCAGATTCAGAGATTTCTTTGAACTATTTTCTCATTTATTGTGTTTACTAGATGTTTCTTTTGGAACTTCAAAAATAGCGTGTCATCCATCTCAATTTTACCTGCCTAAAAACAGTCAAGTTGCTGTCAGATATCGTCTCAGACATTTACATAAATATTGACTATTTAATGCAAAGCATTCTTTAAATATACAGGCACATATGCCATCTCCTCTTAAGAAGGTTAATGAACTCTGAGACGTGAAACATTTAAGGAACATTAAAGGAATCTTTTTGATAAAGGCTACCTCTTGAGACTTGGTGAGGATTTCCAATTCCCAATGTTAAAGCACTGATCTTGTCTCAGCAGCAGACATCCAGGGCTTGGAAAATCTGCCCTAGAGACCAAAGATACTCCTTTTATTTAGTATATCAAGGTGAAGCTTAAGAAGTTATTTGACAAGTATAAAAGTGCAAGCATAGGGAAAAGACTTCTGATAGCAGGTTCTTTATACGTAAACAAAACTGTACCAGTTTCTCAGAGCTAGAGGTAAGTATGCTCAGGAGTAAAAGCAGGATCTGGTCTATTCAACTAACTAAAGTTCAGGAATTGCATGTATACTATTCCAGGGATCATATTTGAGATATCTAGCAAACTGATACTCCTAATGGAAACTTATCCCACCTGTTAAAAAAAAAAATCTTATCCAAGTTAGATATCAAATTGAAGTGTTTTCAAGTCTAAACAAAGCGATTACATTTTAGGAACCATTTGGAGAGTCCTTCCAATTTTCTGAGGAACACCTGGGTTTTTGGTTTGTCTTTTTTTAGTATTTATGTAAGAATTTAATTAAGAAGTCTGCTTTTTTAAGCACCAAAAAAATTAAGGAAAAGTTATGTAGACAAGATCTCCCCCAAAACATTCATTGTTTTCAGTTGGATTACGTCCTGGATAACAGCTACTGTTAACAGTTACATTAGACATTGGAAGACATAACTGAGGACTGCCGTCTACGTCCAGAAGTGGCTCTAAGAGGCATAACCTCAGCTATAGGGTGTGATGGAAGGATCCCAAGGTGAAATTCCATGTCTGGTGGTGATTAGGATATAACACAAGATGCATCTTCATCTGGATGTAAAACATTTCTGAAGAAGAGCAAAGGAAGTGGTGAACTATCAGCAAAGACATCTAATGAGTCAAGTCACACAATACCAGCTCTTAGGTGCTACCAATAGATTTGAGAGTACAATTTTAAGGTGTATTCGAAGAACTCAATTGGACCCATTTGCTTCTGAAATCTTCTTTCTATGTGTCTGACTCTGAAGTGCAAACCAAATACTCTCTGTTTTACAAGCAACCACCTGTAGTCACCATGATCTCCAAATAGAACCGAAGTCTCCTCATAATCAGAGCTCCTGCACTTGAGGGTGGGGACCTTTCCTCTGGATTTTGCATGAGGGATGGCTGCTGTCTAAATGTTCATACGTACTTGTGGCATACAACTTCTGATTAGTACAGATGGTTTTAAAAGAGGTACTGTGGATTAAACTGAGAGAAAACAAAGCCTACCAATTTGTCAAAGCAGTTATTGTGGCTTTCAGTTGTCCTCCCACCACAAGCGAGAATTGTCATTTTTTAATAAATTAAAAAATTATGAGNAAAAAAAAAAAAAAAAACCAAACCAAAAAACCCCCCCTAGGATCCAGTAAAGATTACAAAGGTTACAGGTACTCCTACACATTTCCAGAAAATTGTTTAACTTTATACCTTAGCAGTAAATTTGCCTTTCTCTCTCTGTCTCTTTCTCACCCACTTTGAAAGATGATACCAACAATTTAATGTACACTGGGAAATATTACAATGGTTGATGTTGTGCAGGAATAGTTTAAAAAATCTAAATACAGCTATTGATTGTCCCAAACTATTTAATCTTCAGTTAGGCATTGAACTTTAGAACAGGCAGAATATACAAGATTTTTCTATCCTTGTATAGCAGTTCATCTTTGTCTATGAATAATACATCTTGCTACAATAGTGCAGTCAGATACTGATATAATTAGATACATTTCTGAGGTCTGCCTATGGTTCATGCATCAAACACTGATCCTTCAGGCTGCCTTGTATAGGTCTATAGGCTTGGGACACTAAAGAAATGAACACAGTCATGCTAACAGTGCCCTCACTCCAGTTGCAGATGTAAGATGACAGCGACTGCTCCAAGGCATACTAATTACAAAGTATTTAGCAGTCAGTCTCTAGCACACACCTGCCAGAAGCAGAGAGGGGGGAAATGTGATATCCCTGTTTCTTATGTTACACAGATCCCAGCTGGAAGGTAAGTTCTTAAGAGGCCAATGACTGTACAAACCATATGCTATCACAGTTCAATCACGCCCATAGCTTTCCCCATTTTAATGTATGTTTGGCATTACTAGGCAATGTGGCATCTTCAGACTAATCAGATGGATATCTTAACTGGTGGGAATATTAAGATAATACAGTGCTACAGATAACATCCATTGCATTATGTTAGCTTGTGTTTCTGCATAATGGCTCCAGCTCCTAACCTGTTCTAACTATAAAATTCGCCAGGATGCAGCCCATTTAATCTAGACACAGATTTTGTTATTTCAAATTATGCCTACTGTGGATCCTAACACTTTGAGTCCAAATAGCTCCTAGAAAAAAGAAAACAACTCTGAGTGAAAATTTTGTCTTGTAGATCTACGTTTAGCTGAAAGAAATAATATGTAAATCAGTTAGAAGCATCTAAAAAAAAAGATAAATTTGGTATGTCCAAATTTTGTTGGTTTTAGTAACTATAGCCAGACTATTATCACCTTTAAAATCATACTTGTTCTAGAGTATTATAAAGAAAGTAGAGAAAAGGACCAGAAGGGAAAAAGGAAGAGCACACCCACTTAAGGATGCTCTGCTATATAAAAAAGGAAAAGGGGAAATAAAATAAAGAATGGTTTAGCAGCACTGCACTTCAGCAAATTTGAAATGTGTACTTATCAAATTCTCTGTTCATGAGTGGTTTCAAGGAAGCCAGTCACTCTCAAACTGGGGGAAAATTGAATGGTTTTTTCTTCTGACTCTGGTGAAGGAGAGATCAAATTTATCAGAATCAGGGAATTGCTTTGCTTTCACATCATAATACACACTTACAACTGCTGAACCCAATGTTTTCTACAACAGTGTTTTTACTTAACTGCTTAGACCCCCGGCCACTGGGCTAACAGATATTGCCACATCAATGTGCTTTTGTGGGCTTAGAAAACCCAATTTCATATACATTGAGTCTACCATTAGCACACAGGGGCACAGGAAATTCAGCAGAAAAAATAAGATTCACTAGTGCTTTGACTACACGTTTTCCATTTCAGTCTTAAGACTTTTGGGAAGGGAGTCCATCTTGTACCATGCAAAACCTTCAGCTAGTAAATAAAAGATGCAACCAAATTGCTTTCAGCCAAAACTTTTGTGCAAATATTTTTGATGAACAAACTAACTGTAAAAGATGTTTTGCTTTTTGTTCCCATTCTCTCCTTATCCCTGAAATCTCATCACTCTTTCTTGCTTTTGATTTTGTCAAAGAGGGAGAAAGAGAAAATTATGTAGAAGTACAAAATGTATTTTATGACCAATCACCTGAAGCTCTTGTATATAACTTCCATTTAACAAAAATGCCTATGTTCATTTTTTGTTTTAACTAGACAAATAAAAATAATTTCAAACATCATCCATTTGTGAAACACAGCTGTTTGCGTTACCATGAAAGAGATTTGGAACTCTTTCAGTTTGACTGTTCAGTTTAAATGTCAGCTTTAACTGATTAAAGAGGAATGAGAAAAGTGACCTAGCTTTTCTCTTCCCACTATTCCGTTCCCCTTGTCTTGCTCAAACAAAACAACCTTGATCACCAAATGTAAGTTATACCTCAGTGAAATCTCTTGATGACTTTCATGCTGGTTGTTTGTGAGAAAGGACTGAATAAAGGCTTCAGGATTTCATCTACTGTGTGACTTTATGTACTTGGCTAAATTGTATTTTTCAGTAATTTAGATTTATGTATCCTTCTGTGTAGGCAGAAGACTCAGGCTCTAACACAGTGGCTCCCACCCTTCTGTCCTTCAGGTGCAGATAACTATGGCTAAAGAAGGGCTAAACCAGACAAGTGGAAAACAGAAAAGGTGAGAAAAGAAAAGTGAAATATCAGAAAGTTACCATGATTTCCAAGGAAGAATTCACCAAAATTCCCATATCCTTACTTCAGAAATTGCCATGCTACTACAAAATCTGTGAGCACATCCAAATCCCACCATTTAGACTCACACTTCCCTTCACAGAGCTCAGCTGTAGATGTCAGCATTGCTGGCAAATGTGTTTATTCACACTAACAAAAGCATGTCCTTAACCTTTCCTCGCCACAGTACTGCTTGCTGTGTTGTCAGACAAGACAAATACTGACCCAAGTACAGCTATTGTGCACAGATGCTCTCCTGTTCCTCTTCCATGATCCCACGGGCTTTACTTGCTAGTGAAGGAAGTGCAGTTCGGCCTTTATTCCTGCATGACTGACAGTGCATTTGACTGTGTCTGCCTAGCAGCTCACTATGCCGGGGGTTGCTGGAATAGTGTCAGAGGGTAATCCCAGTGTATGACAGTTGGCAGAACGGAGCTCAGCACTTTTCCCTAAAAGTAGGACTTGAACTGCCTAGGGAACCAAGCAATGTCTCTTTGAAATGGCTGGACTAAAGATCTGGACTTCTTAAATTACTTTCTCCTTTTCCAAGTGGTGCCCTTGCTTCCAAACTACTTTATAAATGGAGCAATAAGAGCTACGAGAAGTTGTATTAGATTACCACTAGATAGTCTCTCTTCTCGTAAGGATTTAAGTCTGTTATTCTCAGAGTATTTAATTTAGGCCAAATTCTAATTAAATACTTCATTGCGCACTGCATTTCACTGTTTGCCTGAAGAATCTCATCTGCTTGCACACTGTGTGGAATGGATACACAAATGTGCAATTACTCACTAACAATATTTTATATAAATCTGCACAGTTATAACAGAAAAAGAAAACTAGTGAGGTTTTGTGACTGTGCTATGCACAAAACACAACAGAGCATAGCAAGGTAAGCAATGACAATGGCACCTCTTGTTTAAGGATAGGTAAGATAGGAAAGGTGCATATAACACGTATATTAATTACCTGCTTGTGTAGCCATCTGAGTCAGTGCCCACAAGAAGCCAGGGTTTCTGCATCCAGCTCTTCTGTGGCATTACAAGGAGAAGGCACCCAAATGGCCTGAGGCACCTGAGCCACTCCGATCTATGCCGCCACCTTTCTCCTTGGACAGTTTCCTGAATTTCTTCAGTCATGACAGTCAGTTATCCAAATCCTATCGATCATACTAGTAAATAGTAAAGCACAGAGTGAATTCTGTAGACTTGCTAGATTTTAAGCTACGAATGTCCACAAGAGGAACCATGGATCAAAAATGGTTCAATCTTTTTTTTTAACAGTTACTAAAGCAAAACACTCCTTTAACACTTCAAACAATATTAGGGCTTTTTTTCTCCTAAAACTGACATTTATTATGAATGTTTCTTGAGTATACAGTCGTGTGTTTTATCTTTATAAAATAAAATATCAGGCTTTGCTTCGCATTTATTATTAATGCAAGATACACCAATCTCTCTTAAATCTGTTGTATCAGGTGATATTTGCAGGTGCAATTTTTTTGTTTAGCACGTTATTTCAAGAAAGGGACACAGAAAATGTTTCCCTCACAGTCCACAGTCTGGTATCTTGACAGGGAGCTGGACACATACCTATATTTCATAATATGTGCTCGTCTGTAGACTGTTCCACAGCACCCTGCCTTCAGTGCCACGAAAGTGCATTCACTGACATATTCCTCTTTCCAGCTTCACATATATCTATACACAAACAGCACATCATACACATCCCCACTATGGGAATGTCTAAGGGGAATGATCTTTACTGGCAATCAGCCAGTAAACATGCTGGAGTGTGCTTTTGAAGACTGGTTATATGCACTGCTGGTGCTGGTATAGCACATCTGGAAAGAAAGGGAGCCTGATGGAGCTGGGATGCTGTGCTGCCTATAGAACAGCAAAGCCCTGACCTCTTTAGGAAATCTGTCTAGAGAATTGTAAAGTCCTAAAACAGGAGAAAACCTCCACTGAAAAAAATGCCCTTAAAGTGAGCCACACTTTTGAAATGTGGCCCCAGCTACAGTGACATAAGGGAAACAAGGCCAGTGAATTTAAATGGCTGCTGTCTTGCTGGATGTGTTATAGAATCGGTTTGGACACCTTTTGTGTTCTTTTCTTGATTAACTGCATTTGGGTTGAGGGTATTATTTTTTCAGGATACTGCCCTAGTTGCACTTGGCACAGGCGTTTGAGCTGGGACCTCTCTAAGTAACGCAGTGATGGGCTTGCTGGGAAGATCACCTGAAAGGCACAGAAACCTCACCTTTACATCAGTACCTAGGAGTACATAGTCCTATGAAGTAATGGACAAAAATAGTCACTTCCAGAGGATCATTCACCTCTTAAGTTGAATGTCTGTCTGCACTCACCATACAGGTGATTACTTCTCACCCAGGTGGTTTACTGAAAAACTCACAGGTAATTGGATAGGAACTGAATTGAAAAGCAGCTCTGTTGTTCTATTCAGAAGATATAGTAGAAGAGCTCTGTATGAAAGAGAACATCTAATGAAATCAATATTTACTGGGTGAAAACAGAAGATATTTGTTTTCTTTTCATTGCCTCATTATTTCATAGGAGTTATAGCTGTATGTTATATCTAATTCTTTAAAAGTTTTTTTTTTTAATGGTGAATATCTGTTAGTATGTTTTGGCAGATATGTCTTGCTTTTTAGATCTAAAAGACTAATATTCTTCAAGTCCAATAAGGGCAAAGTTTTAATGCTTATATTTTGATTATTGTTGTGTCTTAACATCTGTTGACACCATTAGATTTTCTCTGTGTATCAAAATACTAACACTGGAAACTAATATTTAACCCCTATGTTAGAAAAGCTAAAAAAAATCATATGCTAGGAGTTGCTGCTTATCTTCTATTCAAATGATCAGCAAACATAAAACCAAATGAACCAAAAATGCCCAAACTGGCATTATATGTTTAGTGGGTGTAGAGACTGATGTGAAAGCTGTTGTAAATACCCATTCATGAAATCCTCCACTATGATCAGAAGTAATGCGGTCTGTCATGTCTTGAAAGAGTAGTTGAGTATAATTTCTGATGATACAGACATTGAACTGATGACAGGGACCATAAGAAGAGGATATAAAACTCATTTTAATCTGTGGGTACTTTGGCTGTATCCAACTAGCAGAATTGAGAGAGCAGGAAAAAGGTATTTCATAAGACAGTGAGAATTATTTAAGGAAAATCAATGCTAGAAAATGCCAACCCTCTGTTATTAGCTGCTAATTTTGAAAGGGACTTTTAAACTGAAGTATCTCTGTGTGGAAGAGTTTTCTGAAAGCCTCGTTCAAACTGCAGTGGGGAGGCAGCTAATTTTCCATGTAATATTATCTGAGGTGTGGAGAATCCTGAGACGATACAGCAACACAAAAGAGAGCACATGACCACAGTATTAGTTTCAGTGAGTTCAGTAGTACCATCTACAGACAGCACATTAAGTAATGAGTTCTAGCAGTCCAGTCAAGCTGCTTGTGCCATTTCCCTACCTAAATATTTTATATATAAAAGTATCACTGGGACCCAAACAGTGAAATTATAACAAGAAAGCATGAGTCTCTCCTTAGTGCCTAATACCCTTCATCGGCTGGAGCTTGCAGCACAGAAAGAGAAAAAGAGAAGACTAAGCTGAGTTAGTTATAAAATGTATTCATATGATGTATTCTCTGATTTTTGCCACCAAACCGAATAGGTAGTGGCACACGCCATGTCACCTTTTGGGTGGGTGTAACAGCCTCTAAAGCTTTCTCAGCACTACTCCACGTGAAAGTGCAAGAAACTCATTTTCCAGTTAAAATATCTAGGGGTAAACTAATACGCTTTTAAGCGAGATGGGGAAATGTATTTCGTTAATATTTGTGCTATCAATACTATTACAAGGTGCTTATAAATAACAACAGGCATCTGGAAGGACTGGCCCCTATCTCAAGATGTTTTACGTCAGGGGACTTGAAGTGCTAATGAAAGAAAGGCGAGTACAGAAAATGAACTCTGAAATTGACAAATTATGTTAATCGAATGATAGAAGTTTCAAAAAAAGAAGATGAAACAAAGAGGATGAAGACTTTCATATGTGCTCAAAACTTGTCTTTAACACTAGAGAATCTGTGGAGCACACTGTACAACTGTATAGGTAACTGCATCGCATACTACTGTGATCTCTAGTAGACATAAGAGAAAAAATTAGACTTAAAACAGAATACCACAAAGAGCACAACCATATTTGCTTACCTTTGTTTTCCTTTTTCAAAACATCTTAAAGATTGCTAAGGAATCAATCTAGCTGCTTGGGTCAGTTTGAGCAAAAAATAATTCAAGACTTCTGAAAATGTTAATATAAGTGCTAAAATTTATTTGGTTAATTGCTGGAATAATCAATAACTAATTTTCACTCTAAACTAGGTCCTTCACGTGTCTTAAATAACCCAATGGAAGATCATTTACATCTCAATAACAACCCTTAACAATGTCATGTCATCAAAATCCAAACTAAATCTCAATAATGTAGGTTAGTGACCAGTAAAGGACTTATTACCTGGGTCAAGTCCTTGGGGGCTGTGGTGGGCCAATTGGTGAACGCCTTCCTTGTGTGTGGCTTTTACTTCAAAACATGAGCTTGTCATCCCATAGGAATGATCCCATTATTTGGTGCTGTGTCATTTTCTAAATGGTTATACGTTACACATATTTCAGGAGCCCGTAGCAGAGTCGTAACATGAAGGTCAACCAAGCATAACAAAACAAAACAACAACCAAAAAAGGAAGCCAAAACAGACATCAAAGTAATATGCAGTAGAGCGCTTTAAAATAAACAAATAAATAAAGCTTTGAAAGCTTACTTGGATCTTTACCTTGCTTTCATTAAAATGTTTCTGTGCAAGATGGCAATTAGCAGAAATGGGAAGTTAATGTATATTAGTCTTATGTACAAGCTAGGAGAGAGAAAGGCATAACTATTTTAAGATGCATTTTGAACAATGCTTTCGTGATACCAACACACTTGCTGATGATATTGAAATTTTTATGTTAATTAAACAACCCCTAACCACTCAGTACATCTCAGATATATACACTTTGTAATTACCTCCATTATTGAAATAGCTAGTTTGATTTATCCTTACCACAGTAACATTCTAGCTTCTGTTATTTTTGTCTTTAGAAAAACATAGGTCCCAGTGAGGGAATATAAAACTATTACTGTAAATTAAATATTAAAGCTAACTTATTTTTGCATAAGAACACTGTCAAATAATGGTGATAACTATTCCTAAGAAATGAACATTTTTTTTGTATTTTTTGGAACACAAATTAAAATCTAATTTTCAGTTCTTTTGTAAATTCATATAGTTAGCGGGTTTAGTTTTACTGATGGCAGTAGCTTAACAGGGAGCTATTATAGTCTTAGCTTAGTGATTAAGAAATACAACATTTGTTGAAGAGCTAGGCCTTTTAGTCTAGAATGGATTATCACTTGATCCTTCCTTAAGCATTTTTATACAGGAGTGCATTATCCTTGGAGCCACCCTGGGCTCCATGCCTCATTAACCTGGGTGTTAGATAAATCAAAGGCGGCCTCAGAGACAAAGATAAGCAAACTGCAGGCCAGCAAGACGATGATGTATGGATCCAGGAGGCTAATAGGAAAGTATTGACAGGAAAATGGTGTGCTTATCCTGCAATCACTGCATATTGCAATGAGAGCTCCCAAAAGCAGATGGGATACACTTCAGGGAATGCAGGAGTAGGAGATTGTTAGGCAGAAATGGATCTTCACATCTTAAATTCTAACAAGAACTTTCTTTGGGGCTGCACTTCAAGCACAGCAGAGAGGTTAGTACCCAGGCAACTGCAAACTCTAAAAAGTGAATTCATGGTAGGGGTAAACATTATTATTATTTTAAGATTGTAATATAACCACCAAAGCTGAATTTCACATATGTCAAACATTAAAGCAAACACACTTTGCAGAGACAATACACAGAACAAAATTCCATATGCTCAGAAAAATAATTTCTGCAGCCTTCTGCAGAAAACAGCATTTCAACTGTTAATACCTTTCCAATGAGGAAGGCAGTGTGATCAGCAAAAATTCTTGCAGTACAGGGTTCATTCTGTGTTTTCTCCTCGTGCTTGTTTTCCGTTCAGTTTGAAAGGTAGCATATTCTAAAGAATCTAAGCCTTAGCCACAAATCAACTTTTAGGTCCAGCAAGCGGCCAGCTTCCACTATTTGGAAAAGATGGAAAGCAGTCCAAGTTTTGTAAGGCCTGCTGCTGGTTGTCCGGGGTTTCTTTTCCAAGACTCCGTTCACTGGCTTGATTTTAGAAGGATTTGTTTTGGAGGGTATTTTCCCCAGTGTTGTGACTTACTGGAGACAAGGGCCAGGACGAAGAACACCCAGCAGCATTTCGAAAAGAGTTAACAGAAATTTGAGTTAAGCTAAATTTGATACATAAAATTTGAGGCTATTTTACCAAGGCTGGTCTGACCAGCCAGACTTTTCAATGCCCAACAACAGCTAGCGCTCAAAAAAATGAATGTGCACTGAAGGAATGTGCTATTTGCAGAGACGCTCTGTCTCTTGCTGCAGAAGTGGGAAGCGACACAGGCAGGAAATTATTCAAGTGATGGTGAGAAGGAATTCATGGTGTCACAGTACTAAGGTACAGATTAGTAGCACACTGGTTTCTCTCTCCACTTCTGCCATGGAGATACCAAACATATCTGAGAACATATTTTATTCTGCAATTCTCACTTTTTCAATGAGTACCTTGAAAAGAAGCGTGGTCACTGCCGGTGAACTGATGGGGAGATGGACACCTCTGGGACTCAGTGTCAATCCTCGTTTCAGGTTGCTCACCTCAGCATGCCTGAGGCTTGATGCACTCAGGTGCTTAACAAAGGAAAATTTAGAAGGCGAGATGGTCCATTAACTCAGTACAATCCTTACCTAATGTCACCATAGTGTATGAAGTAAGGTTTGCACTTGACACTCCTAGGTGGAAACTCAAGGTAATGGGAGCTTATACACTTGGCCTTTGGTATGTTAGTTTCCCTTACTCTATATTCATCCTGCGTGTTTCTGCCTTCCTACAGCCTATATGCAGCCTCTCTTTTAAAATTCCACCTGGTTCTATGGACTACTACCTCCTCCTCACTCATGTTCCTAGATAAACTGCTCCTTCTTTCCTTGCAATCTTGGCATCACCAGGGAAAAGGATGAAAACAAATACGAGCAAGCTTCTCTGTGTTTCCTTGGCTGATAAAATGGAAAAGCTATGTTAACAGGCTCAGGGAGTGCTGTGGAGGCACAGCTTGTCTGTGTGCCTGCTGCAGGTTCTCATGGTGAGAAGGAGGAGGATCTAGAGCCCTTAGTGCTGACTTCAAACATCCCCTTTCCCAGCAATTCTGTGAGGCCCAACCCATCTCTACCAAGCAAGTGAAAAGAAAGCAAGCCATGGATTTGTAATTTGGCTGAGACTGGAGAGGTTTGAATAGGGATGGTGAAAAAAGCATTAACTGTAGTTTCAGGAGCATCTGTCTTTTCTGAGATGCTTGACCTATTAAATAAAAAGTTGAAAAAATATTGTTTTTAGCAAAATACTATTTTTTTTATCATCAAACATAGTCCCAAAAGTGCTGAACAATCTTTGCTGATTTTTTTTTCTAAACTAATTTTGTTTCAGGCAAAAATATAGCATAGAAAATTATAGTCCAAATAGTCAAAGAGCAGCTGAGTTAAAACCAACTGAACAAAGACTCTCATAAGGGAAAATAGCACAGAACTTGATGTATATGTTCATGAGAGCTCCACCCTGAATTACTCTGCTTTGAAAGAGCTACAGAGGTTTGAAAATTACTTTCTTTTCATTTGGCTATTCTGAAATAATGCTTCAAGGAAATATCTAAATGCAGAATTGCTCTGAGCCACCACAGAAAGAAAAAAGACATAAACTACATCGTAATTCTGAAATCTCTAGTAGCAACTTTCTTCTACTATGGAAATTATATATTTTCTGGTTGTTGTTCCACCTTCTCTCTCACTATCCCTTCTCCCCCGTGGAATACGTAACTGCTAAATTTGTGATGTGTACAGCCCTGACAATTTGGGAGTTTCCTCCTTGTGTTCCAAAAATCCTTGTGCCATTTTCATCCAGAGGAATACCAGATGTGCTTTCTGTGATATAATGTATCTGTTTTCTTGTGTGGCTAAGTGTTGTATAAGAATTTCTATTAAATTCGGGCATTGCCAAATGGGATGAATCAAATTCTACAGAAATATAGAACTGCATATATAGTTACACTTATAGTCACAGTAATAGTTATGACTAGATATTAAAGGAGCTCAGTACATCACAGGTCCTATTGCTTTTCTCTGTGACACTGGCTTCCAATCAGTTTTGGAAACTTTACGAACATCTACTGAGTTGACTAATCATAAGTAATGTTCTCTAGAAAATCTGTCCTCAATGTGGGTTCTAATTGTACACTTTTGAAAGGATATTTCTTGACCTTTGCATTACAAATCATTATTATTCCAACAATTAATATGATAACAAATTGGAATTTCCTGAATTACAGATAATGCTACTATTATGCTAGGCAGGGTAATTCTACAAATGTCCTCCTCTGGAGGGACACGTGGACCATTTGTCTAAGTTAGACGCACTTAGAAACTGAGCTGACCTTCAAATTTACCTGATATGTTAAACAAAAACCCTCTTTATCATATATGCTCTAGGAAACCTCCAGTCAAGCCTTTATACTAGTGATAGTAATGCAAATCACACCACTTTCAAAGCAGCATGCTCAATAAATTAAAACACAAGTCTTATTTACCTACTTACTCACTTCTCAGTCAGCATGAGTCGATTCCCTGACAGGTTTACTAAAATACCGCTTACTTGTTTTGTTATCATCACTGACAGCAAAAAAAAAATGACAAGTGCATTTTGCAGCTCAGCAGGTAGCTAGACAATTTTTCAAGGCTTAATTTTATATATATATAGCGTATATTATATATTTTTGTATATAATAATACATAATAAATATAATACTATAATATATGGTAAATGTATACTATATTTTAGTTTGTATATATATACATATGCATGTATATATATACATTTCTAACAGTAATTCCCAGCGTGAACAAGGCATCCCGAACATTTTCCTCTTCTGAATAACAGACCAAAATTAACTAAGCATGGCCTGAATATTGTGCATTTTCCAGCCACTTCCCTGCTTTTGATTTGTTTGCTGCACTTTATCTGGTCCCCTACACGATGGCAGGGAGCAGGTTGATTGATGCCCATGCAGAGCAGTGGAAGGGGCGGTCGCAGACGGGTGGGTACACAGAGGAGGGGCAGGGACTCGGCCGCTGTCCTGGTGGCGGCGGTGCCTTTAACATCCCTCCTGGGGTCTGCCTGTTATCTGCCTGCCCCCACAGCCGGCAGCTGTGCTTCCCGATGGCCTGATGGACTGGCTCGTGTACCTGGGGACGCAGGCAGGGTGCATCCATTACTCATTTGTGACAATAACCAATCGAGGAAGATGTAGAACTCAATTCCAGCAGAAAGACCTATAATGTTGGAGTCAGGAGGTTATCGCTGTGGGACCTGCACCTTGCTCCTTACCCCTCTTATCGAGAGCTTTACAGCCCCTGCTGGAGCAGCATCTTGTAAAGCTGAGGGCTGCAGATCTGAGGCCCAGATTAGCATGCATCTTTCTAAACGCTACAACGTTTAATTAAAAAGTAGGTGTTAGTCAAATTGTTACTGACTGAGAAGACGCTTTTGGTAAACGGGAGGCAAAAGCTAAAGTGTTTTACCACAGAAGGAGCTGTCAAACAATTTCTTTAAATTATATCTTTCTCACTATTCTCATTTCACAGTGAAACTTTTTACAAGGGACCAGCACAATCCCAAATGCACATCATAATGCCTATTAATCCAGGTGAGAATCTGCGATTAAGGACCGCCTAAAAAACCATAGCACTTGAAAAATTACAAGGGACATAGCTTTTGATAAAGCACAGATGCTGTTTGATGGCTGCCTATTCATATTGAAATGTTCTGAGAAAGAGGCTGTCTTTTAGAGTGAAATTAGTAAAAAAAAACTCGAGAAAGGTGTGCCGGTTTGGCCAAAATCTAGTAATATAGCCCCTGAGAGAAAACCAGGTTGCAACCACCCTTCCCCCCACAGGGTTCAGGAAAAAAGGAAATTTTTCCTCGAAGGAAAGTGGAAGAGATAAAAACTATTTATTTTAACAAACACACAGGAAAAGGATAATGATGCTAAATAATGAATTAAAACCCCCGCTATAGAGAGAAACCTGGGAAGATTTCAGAGTCCTTCTGTAGCTGTGGTCTCTCTCCTCCTCGGAGCTGGTCGGTGAGG
>VZTD01005020.1:260649-361832 GCA_013397725.1 Rhagologus leucostigma | reverse complement strand
TCAAGCTCAGTTTAAAGGCACAGGAAAGGTACAATATTACTTTTTGGGCATAGAGCATGATAGGGGATACACATGATAGAGTCACCCCAAGACAGAAGGTCATTAAGATATGTGCAACATAAAAAATGAAAAAATCACTTTATGATTTACAGCCTTTACTCTAAATATCTTGATCCTAGGAGGATCCAGGTAGACTTTTTAGGCACCTTAATTGTTTAAAACAACTTAAACTTCTGAAAGAGCAGATAGAAATAGTGCTCATTTATCATTAATGCCTTAAATTATATTTAGGAAGATCATTTAATCAGTCATAGAGACCTCAGATTCTGGCAGTACCTTACCAAACTGTGCCTGAAGTGGAAATTGAAAGAAATAGTATAAAAAATGGTTTTATCGAGGATAGGATGTCCTGGGTTAACAGTGTAAAACTCTTAATTACCAAATTACTGGTAGATGATATCACCATCTGCATTACCCGAATACAGAATAAGAATTTAATTTTATTCCTACAGAAGACTATAATCCTGTTCACTTCGCCATAAATCAGTAGATCTAATAAAAACAGCATTCAAAAATAATCTCTAATCTTTTTTACACCTTCTAAGAAAACTTGTAGCATATTTTTAAAATGGAATGAATGAGAGGTTCAACCACAGAATATTTAGGCATAAAACCGACATTCAGTTTTACGTATCTATCTCCACTTATATCTACTTTCTTTAGGAGAGTACTCCATGATATATGAATAGCGTTTTAGCACAGCTCATTTTAGTATGCTTTTCTCTGTACTTTTCCCAGGTTTATTAACATATTTTAACCTTTTTTCAGCATTACCAAGGCGGACTTTAGCAAATATTAATTATTCCACAGCATCAAAAGGCCTGTAAAGGTAGCATGAGAATAGAGACAGCAGTAAAGAACCTTCTACTTTGCGACCCTAGAATAAAATTAGCCGAACTAGAAATTATACTGCGTCAGAATAAAATCAGGAGAAGCAAGACTTAGAGAAATATTTAGGGTAGAGGGAATAAGAGCATCCTTGAGAAGGTGAGAGACAAAAAGAAGGAGACAAACATATTTTAAACCGGAAATAAGCAGGGTCAAACAAGAGCTCTGGGTATTGACAATTAGTATTTGTGTGAACAGAGGCGCTTGCAAAAGAAAGATGGGAGAGGGAGGTGATCACACAGCTACTGAGTGAAGACTTCTTCAGCCGGGCTACTTTGCACACGCTTGAAGAGCCAAAGCACTATGATATTAAAAGAGAAGAGCAGCGAGAACTGCCAGATGACCACCAACCAGAGAGTTCTCTTCCTCTGTAAAAGGGCCATTGCAGCCACTCTGAAATACTGATGGTTTGAAAAACCGGGAGAGAGTTTCAGCAGTTTATACTTTGAGGAGTGCAATCAATTATTCCTGTTCTCAACTGAGAAATCAAACCCCATTTGAGAATCAGGAATGAGCATAGCTAAAATAGCTACAGCTTGGCTGAGGAGCTGGGGACTTACAGCTCTTTTATCTGCAGCTGGAGAATACAAACGAAGTGTCTAACCTCAGTCTTGTGAAAGAAGGTTAAGGACACTTCTGCCTAAATCTCTCTTGTGAGATGTTTAGACCTTCAAAATTTCAGGAAATTCCAAGCTACTGAAAAAACAGCAGAGCCTACATACAATAGGGCCTATCTGGAAAACAACACAGCCTATATACCATAAAAATATATGTGTCTGGATTGTTGGTTCAAGCACTGGTACTATACAAATGTTGCTGTGCTTCATGGTATGGCTAATGCATGGGCCTGCCAATGCAATGTCTGAACATGACTCAGGGAACAACTCCAGCCCAAGGCTGCTCTCTCCCTGCTGAAAGGGGAACTAGCCATGCTCTGCCACTTGCTCAGGGGATTGAAGAAGAGCCCCTGACCCACTGAGCTTACTAGTATAGACTTTAGGTTCCTTGTTCCTAAAGCTAAAAGGCGTAATCTAAAAGTAATCTAAAAAGACAGCATGTGCAGACATCACAGGGGCAAAAATTATAAAATTCATAGGATCCTTTATGATGGAAAAGACCTGAAGTATCATCCAGTCCAATCATAAACCTAACACTAAGTCCACCACCATCACTAACCCATGTCCCTGAGTGCCATGCCTACACATCTTCTAATCTTTTAAATACGTCCAAGAATGGTGACTCAACCACTTCCCTGGGCAGCCTGTTCTGATGCTTGATAACCCTTTCCATAAACAATTTTTTTTCCTAATATCCAATCTAAACCTCCCCTAGTACACCTTGAGGCCATTTTCTCTTATCTTGTTTCTTGTTACCTGGGAGAAGAGATCAACCCCCATTTTGCTACAACCCCCTTTCAGGGAGTTGTAGAGAATGATAAGGTGTCCCCTGAGCCTCCTTTTCTCTAGGTTAAACATCCTCAGCTCCCTCAGCTGCTCCTCATCAGACCAGTGCTCCAGACCCTTCACCAGCTCCATGTCCCTTCTCTGGACTCTTTCCAGCACCTCAATGTCTTTCTTGTAGTGAAGGATCTGAAATTGAACCATATGCCACTCTGAGTATCTATATATACATAAAATGTGTGTATATATATAATACGTATATTATATATATATACATATTCAGAGTGGCATATGATTATATATATATGTGTTTGTGTGTGTCATTGTGAGCATGTCATGTACAGTAAAACTACTTCTGATGAAGTTTTCAGGCAGGATGTCTACAAGTTGAATATCTAAGTCAAACTAGTGATGTATGGTACTTTAGACTCATCAGGGAAAAATTAATCGACTTCCAAAAGCAAACCCAGACAGCTCAGACTTGCCTTATAAGATGAGGTTCTCTGAAGGTGTTGCTTCTACTTATTGGTAATCCATAAAGCCCAAACTGATGAGGTAAGCCTTAGATTTTAGATGGCTAAAAGTAGGTAAAATGAGTTCTACTTCTGTGACTTTTTGGCTGTTCGGACAATTCAGCATCAAAAGTTCCAATTAGAAACACAGCCCTGGCCTTCTCCTTGTCTTTCACATTGACTTCTCACTTCATTCTCCCTAACACTGAGATTCCATTCCACAGGTACAAACTGAGTTCCCGTTTTCCAACTCACTCTGATTTGACTGCAGCAAACACAAGAAATGCTTGTGAGATAGTGTCAGAAAACATTAAAAGGAGAGAAAGCCTGTTGAAAGAATAACTGCTGTGCAGGGGTATCTGAAAACAACATTCACAAGTTTATTTTAATTTTGTATTATCTAGACAGGAACACTTTGAAATATTACACAGCTTAATTAACTTCAACTAGTGTGCTTTTTTGAGTTAGCCCTCTAAACATGGGGTGAATCTGCAATAATATCTTTAGTCATTTTTAGGTCAGCTGTAGATTTAATTAGGTAAGCATATGACCTTCAGTATAGAGATGAGGCAAACAAGTTCAGACCCATGTGGTTAGATCCAGTCAGCTCAACCTGCTTTTTTAAATGAATATATCATTAACACTTTCAATCAGTGTACAATAAATTCACAGTTTTCCACCCTATTTAAGATCACCTAGTCACTACCTATGACCAAAATGTTTGTGAATGTAAAACCATCTACTCAGTTCTGCAGCCCTGTTCTAATTAGCAAAATTACATGGGTGAAAAGGAAAATGCCTGCGCTGAGACTGATTATTTTTCGTTCTAACGTTGAGCTTGTGCCTTTTCTCATAAACTATAAATGAAATCATGACTAGAAATGCTCTTTGTATCTCTAGAATGGCTCAGTAGTCACAACTAATAAAAGATAAACTTTCTAAAGTAGATCTGGATAGTGCATTGCATGTACATTTCAACTGGACTGCTTTGAAATAATCTATTTGTAACAGAAGCCTAATTAACTACAGACCAATGATAACATGTTTAATCATATCAGCTCTTGTGATACCTGAGATTCCTGTAATGTTCCAGAGTGTGAGGGTGTAGCTTTTCTTTCTTTTTTTAGGATTTTGAGGTGACTCCCTTTTTTTCATGTTATCCTCTTCATTTGAAAGATCAGGAAAATTGAACCGCACCACATCTGAGTAACATTTTCAAAACTTCAAGTGAAAGAAACTAGAATGTCCTTTAATCTTGTAAGAAACTCACTGAGAACAAACCACAAGCCTAACATTTTATGATGCAGTGTGTCTTTGGTAACAATGTATTTCCACCAAAAAAAGACATTACTTCTTTATCTGTACCACATTGGACACAGCTGTTGGAAAGCTGCTTGGCAAAAGAATGACCTGAAGGTCCTCATAGACACCAGGCTGAACATGAACCAGCAATGTGCACCTGCTACAAAAAAGGTAAACGGTGTCCTTAACTGCATTAGAAAAAATGTTACCAGCAGGTCCTTCCCCTTTATTCAGCACTGGTGGGACCATATCTGAGAGCTGTGTTCAGTTCTGGGTTCCTCAGAAGAGGAGAGACATGGACATACTGGAGATGGTTCAGTGGGGAGCCACAGGGATGATGAAGAGACTGGATCATCTCTCATATAAGGACAGGCTGAAAGAGCCAGGACTGTTCAGCGTGGAGAAGAAAAAGCTCAGGGGATTCTTATTAATGTGTATAAATACCTGAAGGGAGGTTGTAAAGAAGACGAAGCCAGACTCTTCTCAGTGGTGCCCAGTGACAGGGCTAGAGGCAATGGGAAAAACTGAAATGCAGGAGGTTCCCTGTTGTGGTGAGTAGGGTTCCTGGCATGCCACAGCCTTCTCAGAGAGCGCAGTGAGGCTTGCTCGGGGAGAGCGGCTGTTCCGCTTCCCGTGCCTCTTCCAGGCTGCCCCTCGCATCCTCCGGAAAGCTGAAGCCCCGCAACACGGTGACAATAAAGGAAGCGAGGATGCTCTCTGCGTGGTGGCTGCAGAAGATCTTTTATTCCATGGTGGCTCCCAGAAGCCTAGGCCCAGCACATGTGCTCGCTCCCAAAGGCAGAGAGCCAGCACACGGCATGGTTCCCCCAGGCACAAGCTGGTGTCCCAAGGCAGGGTAGAATGCAAGAGAGGGAGTCACATGGCATGCAGGGTCCTTTATCTGGTGCAAAGAGGGCAGGGAGAGCACATGGACCAATGGTCACAGGGCACAGGGGTGGTACATGGGCGGAGTTGGGGTAACAGAACCAGTGGGAGAAACCCGAGGGAGTGGTTAGGGCTAGGGGCGGGGAAGGGGGGACCCACATGGAGAGGTAAACACAGGAGAGGGAAAAAATACAACACTACAGTTCCCTCCGAACATCAGGAAACACTTTTTTACTGTAAGGGTAACTGAACACTGGCACAAGTTCCTCAGAATGTCTGTGGAGTCATCTCCATCCTTGGAGATACAGTCTGGACATGGTTCTGGACACCAGGCTTGAGCAGGGGTCTTGAACCATATGACCTGCAGAGGTCCCTTCCAACCTCAGCCATTATTTGATTCTGGAATTCTGTGATTTTTTTACTGAAAAGAGTTATCATACTTCTGAGTATACCCAATATGAATTTCTCCCAGAGTTACTCACACAATACATATTACACAGCTTGTAACACAGTCGTAGTTCCCATGGCAGTAGGAAACACTTGAACTAAGACAATATGCAAGCTTTGACCGCATTCCATTGTCTTACACAAAAGTAGAGTCTGACAAAGTCTAGGTAGGTTTGGAACATCTCATGTTAAAATTTTAAGTTTAAAAAAATCAGGTATATACTAAAGAAGTTAGTATATGAGTTCCACTAAAGAATCATTTTGCTACATCTCTATCCTGTCTGGATGCAAACCTCTTTCTGGAGATAGAATAAATGTATATATATCTGAATTTCAATATCGCTGTACTTGATTGAACACAGAACTTCGAAAATATGTTCAAATCTGCATGAGGCATGAAAAGCCACTCCTGGCACATATTCACAAACAAGGAGAAATTCTTAAACTTAATTCAGTAGAAACCGGTAAAACATAGAAAAATTTTCAGATCTCCATCACCTTTAAATGGAGTTATACAGACAAAATATTCAGCTGTAAAGAAAATTAAAAAATCATCTCAATTTCCTCAGATCAAAGGATTCTGCTTAAAATCAGGAAATCATAGCTTGTATGGATAGTGGAAGTTTGCTTGCAGTTAGACTCTGTTACCACCAAAGGAAAAGTTAAGGCAAAGTCATAAAAATATCTCAATAAGAAGAGCTATTTATTATGTCTTGGACAGATGAAGAAATGCTCAGAAGTCTTAGTGCTTTTTTGAGTCTCTCCTCTTCCATGATGGATTACAATGTCTAGGTGGATTGACATTATATCCCAGATAAAAATATACCTGATTGAAACTCTGAATTTTAAATTTAAAAGTTTAAGCTTACCCTAAGCTAAACTAAACTAAACTAAACTTAAAATTAGCAGCTTAAAAAGAAAGTTTCAATGCTTTGATTTTCCCAGGAATTTCCACTCTGAGAGGTAGGAAATAGTAGAAGTTTTGACAGCTTATTTTTTGAAAAACACGATTTTATATAGTTTATATTATTTAAGAGTAATTGGAATAGCAAAATGAAATCTATAAACCTTCACATAATACAACACAATAGAAATTAATGGTAAAATGTAAAATGCAACACCTTCTGAAACAAAGTGTGGAAAAAACCAAAAAATAGACTATATTTCACCCAAAACATAAATAGGCTTTGCTGATTTTTTAAAATTAAAAGATTCCTACTGTTTTTCAAAGCAAGATATCACTGGAACCAATACAGTTGTACAGATCAGTTTGATGAATCCAGACTTTTTTCAGCAAGGTTATTCTCTCCTATAGCTCTTTCATGGGAATCACACTGTTGATATTTTGATATCAGCATAATTTATAAGGTGTTGATTGAGTTTAAATAAGCCAAAGTGCAAGACTTTTCTCAGTCGTAATCCCCAATGAAGCTAGCAGGAGTTCTGTTCAAATAGAGATGAGAAGCCTGATCCAATATAATGAAGTTTTAATGATTCAATGGAATTTGCCAAAAGGTCCTAATAAAAATTAACAAAAAAAAATTTGTTAGTTGGTTTGTTGCTGTTAAATGTCACCACAATACTTAAGAGGTGGAAAAGCTGCTCAGCTTGGAAGGAATCACTTTTAAAAAAGAATAATGGTGAGAGAACTTAGCAAATTGCCAGCAAGGTAAATGACCACTGTATTTCTAAAATAAATCCATCCCTTACAAATCTCCAACCTTCCCTTACTAGATCATTATACAGCCTGCACTTTAATTGCATTTAAGTCTGCTCATGTGGAAGTTAAGAGACCTGGCCTAGCAAAATGTGATTCTGTATGGAGAAATAATTATATAATTAAATGTGATTTTCCTGTATTTTCTTCTCAGTGTGTTTGTCTGCCAATGTTTTGCTCTCCTTTTCCTTCCATTACATCCCTCGCAACGGAGATGAAGCAGCCTTGGTTTCCAGTGAAATGGAAGAATAGCAGCAGGTCCACAGGAAGAATTCAAGATGCTTGCCATAAACCATCTACCACATACAGCAAACCAGGATTTTTTCCAGGATTATGCAGAGCCAATGCAAGCCTGCAACATACAGTGAAACGCTTGTCTTGAATACCCTATGGTGATTTTAATGGAGGAACATTTGTTCACAAGTATGTGGAACTCCCCTCTTTTTTTTTTTTCTTTTTTTTTTTCTTTAAATCTTTTCCTCAGTTTTGTTACAGGAACTTAACTTTCAAAAAATTTCCAGGTTATCCACTTTTAAAGCATCTTCATCACTGAGAAGTATAGAATGCTTTATGAAAACTTTAGGCATGATTTAATCCTACAACATGATTCTGGTGAAACCACAATGTATATCTTGTATGACTTCAGTTTCAAAAGCACAGCTTCAAGATTTACATGGAGTTTGTCCAAAGTTTTAGAGACACCAGTGAACTGCAAACATATTTTCACTGGTTTGATTTGTGGATTTGGGATCTCATACATTTTACGTTTTATAAAAATATTTTTTAATTGTTAAAAAAACCAAACAAATTATAAATAATAACATTAAACATAATTTAATTTTAGTGATACATAAGTTAGCATTAAAATGTAAAATACAAAGTTTCAAAACAAAACTTACATTTGCATAAGAAAATCTCTAGATTCTTGAAGATTAAATACTTGTCTCTGATAGTTTTGATACTACTTGGGCAAAACCAGAAAATGTGGCTAAATATTGCTCTCAAATTCGGCTCACATGACTGTAAAATCCAAAGTACATCAGCTGAATATTTATCTGAAGAAAAAGCTGTGGAATAGAGATTTGGTCATTCCTTCTGTAACAGGCCCAGAACATGTAAGTTATTGAATTCATCCTTTAAAATACAATCACACATAAAACAGTTTTTTATCTAATGAAAAGCAAAGCATTTGGTTTATATGATGTTTTACTGTCTGACCATTTCATTTAACAGCTATACTCTTTAATTCTGCACAAACTTATGCATTTCATAACACTGAAGTAGAGAAATACATTCCTTGAGATCAAAGGTACAATAGAGGCTGGAACTCCTGGTACTTTGAAGAGTAATAAAAGCTAGAGGTCTGGGGTTTTTCTTAATTTCCAAATGTGAAACCCCTTATACTTTTTACCCTAGATAATGCATGTGCTTGGATCTGCAGAGGATCTCAGATAACACCGTGAAGCATCGTGTTTGGATGGACTACCCAACAGAACACCACTATGGGCCCATGAATGACCCTTTTCTTGCCCTTACTCAGCGCTCTGTGTAACAAGATACAAGCAGAGGCTGAGAAAAAAAGCCCAAGGCCTATCCACAACGTTATGTATCCACGACAAAATGTGCAGTTGGCTTCCTGGATGTTCTCGTCCGACACTTTTTTCATCTTGAGGTGTGCAGAATGGAGCCCCCAAGCTATTTCAGGGGAGGGGTCCTGAAGCCAGGACTGAAACCTCACACCATGCCGTACCTAGAGCCTCAGATTTCCTTCCACTGAGTTCCACCGCCAACATGCACGAATGCAGTTAAACAAATGTTCACACCAATACTGGAAAGGGATTTTAGGCAGGAAAGAGAAATATAGACATACACCATGTGCCAGCAACCTCTGCAGAGACTTAGCGTGGTGAAGGCTTTAAAATTCTCTGCATACAAACAGTTAATCACCACAACCATTTAAAATGTCAGTGGAAAAAGAAATGGTTTCCAAGAGCATATAACTGCCCAGATAGCTTTCATCAGCCCAGCCACATGAAAGACCCAGAGGCAACTGCAAGGCCACCATCAATACAAATGCCTGTGGAGTCCTCTCTGGTGCCAGATCCTGCTGCTTTGGCCATAAACAATATCTCCCGTAGTGCTGCATCTAGGATGTCTGGCTGCCAATCAAGCAGGAAGAGAAGAAGGAAGAACTGTCTAATGCACTTGAGTAAATGTACTATTGCCATTAAGTGTTATATTTTATACCTTTGTGGTGTAAGTGGTTTTGCAAAAGAGCAAACCTCCAAAATGTTAAAAACTCATTGCAGAGAAAATGTGGCAGCTTTGATGCCTAATTTCTATGAATATGAACATTTTTATAGACTTCAGTCTCCCCACAAAACATTAGGCTAATGGACACTGGGCAATTCTTCTGAAGTAACTTTATGGTCAGTCATTCTTGCATGTTTGGGTCAATCCGGGTGATGCTCAGAGTGAGCAACAAACAGCAGACGGTGTTTGCAACATGGATCCGTCTTCCTCATTGGTCCTGACACAGGTGCTCCCGTTGAGAGCAGGGTTTATATGCTGAAAGCAGACAGGGAAGCCATGGTTTTAGGCTGCACACATGGCTCTTGCCCTTAGCAGTGCTGTAATTTTGCACCTGTGTCTGAAGCAGTTCATTTTGTTTCACCGTGAATAAGGCTAAACATGATGTACAAACTGGGAATATCTGATTTTGGTGCCCTTTCTTGGCTGGTGTCTGGTCTGGCTCTTGGATTAGGCTCATGTAATGGCTCAGATTATCATGAGACTCAACCCAGTCATTGTATTTCTGTTCATTGTCAACTCAGGATATAATCAATTGCAAAAGAGCAGACTAGGCTCCAGCCTGCAAACACAAACTGTCTAGTTTTTATTAGGGTTCACGTTTACCACAGTGGCAGTGATGCCACTTCCACAAACCCAGCTGAATAAGAAAGGAGTGACAGACTGCAATCCTGGATATCTAGCCTATAATTACTCTGTATTTATTTAGACATGTCAGCAATAGCATTTGCATCAGGGGCTAATTGCCCCTTCAGTTTTATGCTAGTAATTGACTGCAAGCCCAGAAGTGCAGGCAGAAGGGAAAAAAAATAGAAACAGAGAGAGAAAAAAGTGTACTGAAAGCTAAATATAAAACTTATCTCTGAAAGCTCTGGTATTACTTAGATAAAAATGAAGCTATGAATAATTATTGCTGTCAAACTACTACTAATGATAAAAAATGTCCACTACAAATGTATTCAACAATTGCAGATTGTGGCTGAAGTAATAGCTTAACCATGTTGCGCTTTCCTCTCTTAGGTGTAAGCTTTTCTTCCAAATTGAACTAACTCTTCATTTATAGTTAGCTGCTAATATTTTAGGCAAACAATTGAACTCAATTGGCAGTGCTGAATTTGTTACATATTATTGAAAAGCTCAGAACCTCCTGGCAGTACATAATTAAACAGCACACTGAGTTTCCTTCCTTCTGTTCTTTCTTTTCTTTCTTTCTTTTTTTCTTTCTCACTCTCTTTCTCTCTTTCTCTCTTTCTCTCTTTCTCTCTTTGTTTTTCACTTTAAGTGACTGGCTAAACAGAACAATTAGAACTTTTCTGTAAATTTTTCAATAGGTCACCAGAATGTAGAAATAAATGCCTCAGTAAGAGTATTTCAAGGTTTTTCCAAAATCCTCTTAAAATTATAAATATATATTTCTAATATATTATATTAAATATAAGAAACATTATATTAAATATAAGAAACATAAATTATATTAGCAAGGAGTTGATCAATGAGTTGATTTTTTCTCTGAATTCTGAGGTCCCATCAGTTCTTTACTGAGGTAATATTACCGAAGAACGGAAATTTACTTTCGAGTTACAAGTAAGATGAAATTCAGATTCGGTATGTTCCATGTTATTTCTGTATCAAATAGATATTGCACAGTTCAAAATCAAGTGCAATGTAATACTAAAATGGCATAGGTGATTAATATTGGAGACTGGTTAATGCAAAAAATGTTAGCTCTGCCTAAAGAGGATTATACTGTGAGACATTTGTTTTATTTTTATCAATTAGTTTAATCTTTGATTTGAATTCTACACCCTCTGGCATCAAGAAGATGCTTGTTTCTTTTTTGTTCCTTGAAACAAAGGATTATTCTTTCTCAAAAGGGGATTTTCTAGTTCTTTTATTGTTTTATGTCACACAGGGGAAAAATGCTTTTGAGGCATTACCTCTGAATTTAGCTGGGACGATAGTTTACTGCTATATAATCATTAGTCAATGCAGTAGCTGAAACCTTAAACAAAAGAAAACAAACTACAAACAGGCAAGCATCCCCTAAAGGCACATCAGAACACCAGAGAGAAGAAGCATGGATTTCAAACACGGCTGCCCAAGCATGTGCTAAATATTGCCGCTACTGACTTTAAACAGCACACTAAGGAATACAACATCACCTTCTAGTCTTTGAAACAATACTAGGAAGCTAGAGAAAAAGAATTGAAAGGGTTTAGAAAATGTACTTTACTTCTACTCTTTTCTTTATTTTGAGGCTTCATGAAAATTATATCTCCAAGCCAATAAAGTCTTTCAATACAAGAGAACCCCACCATAAAGCTATTAGAAAGACAGGACTAGACTTCACATGTCTTTTCTCATGATGTGTGCTTCACCAAAACAAGCAAACTACCCGATCCTCGTGAATTGTCTCTGACAATTAATGCTCACATTGTGGTTGTGAGCCACACGAAAGCTTCAGAAAGATTTTTACCATGGCTTTAGAATGGCGTGTACAAACAATCGCCAGGGCCACATTTGCTTTCATATAGGTGATCACCAGCCTCGGGTAACTGTAAGTACTTGGAAGGAGCTAATTAGAGAACTGTATTTCATCCTGATATATGGCCAAATACTATACAAATAATACATACAGTGAAAAGCATCTAATTTATGCTACTTGTTAAAAAGGAGGGTGATGCCTCTAACACAAATGAGAAATGTTAAATACATCCTATTTTCTTAGTTTCTTTCTACTAGCATATTAAATATGAATTCAGAATATATTGTTGGCGTTATTCAAGACAGTGATTGCTTCATTAATTTAAGTATTTGTCAACTCAGAATAAACTGTAGGTCACTGATTTGAATACAATCTACATCTGTAATGAACTGAGACTGGATCCAGCCCACTCTGCAGAATCATTTTCACAATTTAGGGTTTCAAACAGGAGTCCAAAATACACCATCTGATGATTGTTCAGTGATCTCTACATCTTGAGCTCATCTATAAAGATGGGTTTCCAGCATGCATAAGCCTAAATCTGTAAGTAATTGACTGGAAAAAAATGGCTCTGTCACAGTCCATCTACCCAAGAGAACTGCCCATTCATTGAAGGATGTCAGTGTAAGGAGGGGCTCTCCGATATTGCTACTTTATACGTTTTTGGAACCCAAGATTTCACAACTGCTGCTTCTGGTTGCAAGATTGAACCTTACCATTTCATTGTCTGTAATGACAAGATGATTTGCAGGAGTCACTGGGAAAAGAGAGGACAGGAGGCACTCACAGGAGTTTACGGGAGTCAGATGCAGAGCAATAAACCGATTCCAAGAAAAATTATGAATTTAACATGTCAAGAAAGGAAAAGTTCCAGGAAAGGATGACAGTTTCAAAGAGAGTAGGTCTTTAGAAAGAGTTTTCCTGTGTTTGGTCTTCAGCTGTTTTTGTGAAAATGTGGAAGGACAAATAGAAGCTGGATGAGGTTTTTTCAGGCACAGCTCCATGAGGCAAATGAGATATTTTGCCGTATTTTATTCCTCAGATTGATTCTTTCTGACAAGAACATGACCTCATAGAATAATCTCTAGACTCACTTCCAAATCTTATGACCACATGAAATCAACAGAAAGCAGAGGAAACTTCCGTCAGGGACAGATGTTTTCCCCAGTCTCACAGCACCGTGATTGCATGGGAGCTGCCATACTGGGTCCTCTTTTCCATCACTGAAGCTGGAGCTTTCCCTCAAGCCAAACCTGTCCTCTACTTGCAACAGCTTCAAAGTTTCTCTAGTAGGACATGGTTTCAGTAGGACAGCAGAGCAAAAGGCAAAAAACAGACCGTCTCTTTTTTTCACATAAAAGACATGGGACTGACAGAAACCTCTCCATTAGGTAATGAAAGAAAAGCTCTACATGAGTCATTTGATGGTTGACACCGCTCTCAGCACTAATAAAGAACAAACGCTTCCTTATATGGTTAGATTTTAGTATAAGGCTTTGGCCTAACCTAGCTGTTATTAAAAACACAGTCTTTGAAAAATGTACTTTTTAAAGGTATTTTGAAAGTCTCATTTGCTGGAAATGCACTAAAGATGATACAAACCATATGCTTTACTACAGCCTTGGAAAACAGACCTTTTCATTGGATAATTATGTGGAATGAGAGATATTTCATCTTTCATACATTTATTTGACAATGATGAATTTAATTCATTCTATCACATTGAATGATACATTTATATTCAGTATGTAGTTTAAAATTTCATAAATGATTAAAGTCTTTGCCGTTTTAATTATAATATGAAGAGAGCAGCTAGAACTTATTTGCAGAGAATAATGTGCAAGTCAATAAATTTGGTAAGTTCTCTTGACAACATATAAATGATGACTTTAGTTGCCTGACTACCTGTGGAAGACAGCTTGATAACGAGAATCCATGTGTTTCTTTTCCAGCAGAGTGAAGCTGGAGTCTGCTCACTTCCTAACTTCAACAACCTCCTTTCAGCAACTGGTAGCAAACAATTCACAGAGCTTTAAAAGTTGTTCTGTACTCCTGCACTAATGAAAAAGGTCAGCTGGCGAAGCAGAGGACTGCAGACAGCTATCATCTACCAAGACGGCAGCTGTAATTTACCTCACCCATGTAAAGAAGAAGAAGATTCTTCACTCTGGGAGAATCAATAAGGGCTCTGAACACACAAGGCAAGTAGCTTTTGACCTAGCTTTGCACTATGCAGGAGACAGTTTAGCTTTCTTCATGCTCAGCCCTCATCTGTTCGAATCACAGGGACCACATCTCATCACTTGCATCAATTGCCAAACCAAAAGCCTAATGCAAAGATTTCATTGACTTCTCTTGGCTTTGGATGAGACCCACATGTAGCAGCCACTACAAGGGGACTATCCAAGATCCAGTAGTGACATTAGTACCTGTCCACAAAGAACTGAACCAGTATCACACAAGTCAGACAAAAATCGTAGGTCTGTTAAGTGTCTCTTCATGCACTTTGGCTTAGGCATTGCAAAAGTATCGGAAGGAACTTTGGATAACTTCATGCAACTGAACATATTCCCATACAGAACAATTGAAGAGAAAGACTGTTGATGAGCTGACCTTCACACAATTTTATTCCTTACAATTTTGAATACAGTAGAACCTAATTAATTTTATTTATGATCTTTTTTGGCCTAAGAAATTTGCACAAAATCATGACACTCAGAGGGTTTATTTTAGAAAGAGAAATATTCATAATCTTCTCAAGTTTCAAACAGCATAAAAACTAAGCAAAGTGTTATTTTTTTCCTCTTATCCTAATGAAAAACAAAACAAACAATCAAACAACTAACAAAGTAACTCCACAAATAAAGCAAATTTGAGGAAATTTGGTTGAGAAAGAAAAATGCCTTTAGGCTGAGGAGTCATATGCCAAAATATAGCCCAGAGCAGGTTAAACTGAAGGAATCAGAAAGTCTTCTGGAAAAGGAGGGCATATAATGGAAACGACAACAGACCTTTAACTGTAGCAGTGTTGCTGGGTGCCGCTATAATGAACGGAAACCTACAATCTCCTAGGGTTAATAAGACACCTGTCTTGAAACTAGCAGTCATATTGGTTTTCCAAGCCTACCACAATACTTAAAGTCTTGATGAAGTTCTTACTGTGCCAAAGGAACTTACTAACAAAGCCACTGAGTCAATTTAACCTAGTGAAACTGGACCCTGTAGACTGGGTTATCAGAGTTTTGTGTTGAGATAATTACAGCACTAAAGAGAGCATATGGGCTGTCAAGGCTGGCACATGGCCTGCGCCAGCTGTTACCTGGGTGCTTTGGAAAATCTACTGAACAGCATTTTGGACACAGAACAGCTATATGTAAGTTTTCCAAGATATCTAGTGGGAAATCCTCATAATAAATTTATTTTTTATATGAGGAAGGATTACACCCAATAACATGACTGCAAGAAGCACAACCTTAAACTTCAAAAGGAAACTACCAGAGGAAAACAATTTTGCATCGTAGTGAAGTGTACCAATAGCAAGCTTCACTTTGCTACAGAAAGTAAACTATTCAAGAAATTAGCTTTTGTATAGCCCAGCTGAAAGCAATACTGAAATACACCTATTTAGAAGCTTTTCAGAAATATGCCTCTGAGTCAATGGGATTTATCCCATTATTCCTGGTATTGCTACTCCATGAAAAATGTCTTCCAAATGCAATGTCATAGCTAATCAATTACTAACAACAGTTATTATTGATTAGCTGTGATGCTCTTACAGGGCCTGCCTTTATGAGGTAATATCAGCCAAGGAAAACATTTCAAATAGGATGTATCGAATGAGTTAGAGGGAAAATTTAAAGAGGAATCAAACAGAAACATGCCCAAGCAGAATACAACAAGTGTTAAGAACACACACCAAAATTTCATAACATGTGAAGACTGGAAATTACGATTATTGGATCCAGGAGGATTATAGTAAATTATATTAATTATTTAGATAAGTAGTCTTAATTACCCAAACCAAACTTCCTAAGATGCGAAGTCATTCTAAGTGTGCCTGCAGTACTTGCAATATCTGTGATCTGAGAGAATGACTGGGGCACATGGAGACTGACAAGCCCTGAGGGAGCCAATGCTCAATTTCCAAAAACTGACCAGATGCATCAGAGTTTTGTGAGCAAAAACTGTTTACCATTACTATGGCTGGGATTAGTGGCACTGCACCATTCTGAAAGCCCCCTGCAAGATCCCAATTCTTAGTTTCTCAAACCAAATTAAACTTAGAAAGTTGAGGTAATGAAGCTCCAGCTTCCGTTTCAAGTCACCTTAACAGGCAAAAACACAGATTCATTCCTCTGACATCATTACCTTCATGGACCTAATGGAAATATATCACTATTTGTTTCACATAATTCAATTTCATGTCTTCATGAATCTCTTGAGAAATTAATGGATGGAAAATTTAAGATTTACTATCTCTTTGTACATGTCATTTCAGTAGGAACCTAGTTAACCCTTATTTCCTCCTTTTCTGACTCAAAAATGTAACAATTTCATTGCTTGTGAAGCAGGGATTGTAATAAATTGGTTCAATTAATAATTTTCTGCATGCTGAAATTCTTAATTTTGTTGATCTGCATCAGCATTAGTAATTCTTAGAAAAGCTGAAGTACTAACAATATTGGTCCCACATTTTTTTCAAAGAAAAATCTGCCTTTTTTTAGCTCTCTAAACCCCCATCTGATTGAAAAGGAATGTGTTTTGGAGTTGAAAAATTCTGTTATTTGATTTAAATTTTTTAAACCCTGCCCCTAAAAACGTTAGGAAATCCAGTTGTATTACCTCAAAGCAAGTGCATTACTGCATTATATTTTGCAAGCTTTAGCAAACAAAAAAAAAATTCCCCAGAAGAATCTTAATTCTTATCTATGGAAAACATTAAACTGCTAAGTGCTAACAACTGGAATTAGTCCTTAAATCTCTAATGAGAATAATAAAACATGAGTGCAGTTTGTGCTGTAACTTGATAAGGCCTGAATTTACTTGCTGTTAGTAAAAGTTCCTGAACCAGCAGTATGGCGTTTTACTCCCTGAGGTACAGGAAACAATATCTGTCCTTTAGGAGCATCCTCTGTGGTAAGCACTTCTTATCAGGGCTATCAAAGGACTGAGATAGCAGTGTAATATCTAGTAACAGCAGCTTTATGAGCAGATCCATTACTGATTTAAATCAATCTAAAGCAGGTAGTTCTGATTAACTCATTCAGAACAAAGCTGACCTCCTCGCAGGATTATTTCTTCTGAAAGTAATGCAAACTGTTTCTATGATACCAGATGTGACATGCACTGAATCCAAGTAGTAGCAGCAGCAGAAGTGTGGACAAAATACCACAATGCCTTAAGCCACTTAAAAAAAAATAATCCTTGTATTAAAACCTTGTCACTCTGTAAAGATATAATACTTTGCAGTAGTAAAATGTAATAATCTTGAAAATACTGATTTGAACGAAACTAGGATACTGTATGCAGAAGGAATTAATTTAATTGAACCTGTCTAAAATCATCTTGCTGAAAATCTATTTTTTTATAAAAGTCAACATTTAAATACTGTTGACCAAAATTTTATGGCAAAACACTTATTGGAAGGCAGTCTTTGGATTCTATTTGCCTGTAAAGATATTTTTATTTTTTGCAGTGGAAAATGTAATTGTAACTTTTCTTTAATTGCCTTAAGTAAAATGAAAATATTGTTATCAGTCAGCAGTTTAGCTAGTCACAGCTATTTTAATTTCTGGTGTTTTCACTTTATATCAGTGGAGATCCTCTCCCAAGTTTTAATTAAAAATCCTTAAAAACATTGCTTATATTTTTTCATATGTCTTAAGAAGTAAGGGGGTTAGATACAGCTTTTAAACATTCCAAATGTAATTCATTTAAATGATGATTTGCTAATTTGGCCAGTAATTAGATAACAGAGGTCTCTAAGCATTACTTTTTGATTAGTGTTTAGAAAGACAAAAAAACCACTGCACTCAGTTTGGCACAGCTGGGAAATGCCAGTCCACTCCCGGCCAGGAGAGGCCCACCAGACAAACACGGCACTTCCAGAGATTAGGAGAGCACATAAACAATACACGTTGTCTACACTCTCTCACTACTTGCTAACTTCGGTTCAAGCAGTTGTATGTACTAAATGGTCACCTTCACAATTATCCTGGGCCTGATCCTGCTCTTGCCAAAGTCAGTCTGAGCTAAATTATTGATTGCAACAGTCAGTCCCTCGTGTCTTAGGAGTTAATGGGATCGAAGTGACATATAATCAGCATGTGTAATTTGAGGAGCTCGAACTTCTTGGATTCCCTCGTGACTTATTTTGGAGATGTTGCCTTTATTTCTGAACTATCCCTCTGAATAGTAATAAGAAAGAAAAAGAAATTTGGATTCTAGCAAACAAGCCGCTTGTTTCTCATCCCAATTTTCTCAGAGCTAGTTTAGAGTCTGACCTTGTAATCCTCCCATAACCCTTCCCCAGTGATATACTTTCCTACCCTCAGTCTAAATCCACTCCCTACCAGAAATAAAAAAAATCTTAGATAGGGTAAACACATGCAAAAACTCAGCATTTCTGTTTCTGTCTGCATTACAAAGGTTCACAGACCAAATGAAAACCCTTATACACATATGAACTATTTTAATTTGTGTAATTTAGTATTCTCCACAAATGCAAAAGGTTACACTCTTACTGATTCTTTGATTTAAACATTTCCTATTAAACTGTGTAATTTTAGTTCAGTAAGTGCTTTTTGCAGTACTTTATGCAAACGTGAACTCTTTGAGATAACAAAATCAGCATGAATTTTGTATTAGAAATATATTGCAACATTAATAAAACAAAACAGTGTATTTTCTTATGATAATACAGTTTAAAGAAATAGGTTTATTTTCCAAATTCATACCGTACAGGTGACAAACTATTTATTTACTCCTGCCTTTACTGGTAGCTGTATATTTCTTATTAGATAATAAATTTGATCTTCCAAACTATTTTGCTTGAGCATCAGAAAATATCCAAGTGCTAAAGGGCGAGATGGCACCTAAAAATATGCTGCTGACATTCTCTCTCTTGATAACATTGGAAGCTGTTCTGTAACTTGATCAATTTCTTGCATCTACAGAATATTGCTTTTTAAGGCTGGTATGGGAGAGAAATAACAAAACAGGCTGAGATATTTTCAGTTCTTCAGAAAGAGACGAGATTACTTTCAGTACCTTTTCAAAAAAATCTTAAAAAGGAGAAAAATCCTTTTTTTCTTTTATCTGATTCAGGAATAAAATGTATGCTCTTTACATCATATATTGCTTTAACATTTTCAAAACGAAAGCTAAAACCAGGCCCAGAGCAAGGGAGTATAGTTTTTAAGAGTGTCAAATTATCTTCAATAGCCGTTTTTCAAATAAAATACGAAATCTTGAAGCAGACAGCAAAGAATTGTATTGAGGGCAAAATCTTTCACTTAGACATAAATTTAAAGAACTCATAACCCTGAATCGTAAAAAAACACAGGCATATTGTTTTTTAATTGCCACAGAATGCATATGTCAGTAGTATGAATGACTTTCAGGTGTCAGTTTTAACAAAAGTTCCTCTACATTTATTTCTTTAAACACACAGCCATTTAGTAGGTCTGCAGACCTACAGGAACAGAACAGCAGTAGTATTTGTACAGGGTTTTTGTTCCAGGCTGTAAATGTAATCCTGCATTTCAAGGTTACCAAGAGGGAGGAAGGCATTATCATTGTTTTTTCAGTCTGACTGTCCCATTTAGGTGATGTACATACTCTGAGCAAATTAATTGCTTTGAATTTTAGTTATATTTATTAACTGAGATTAAGAAAGGCAGTAAAACACTATATCAAAGCATTATGGAGAAAACAACTGGAATCAATCTTTTTCGTTTGTCACAGACAGCACTTATTTAAATCTAAAATATGTTCTTTGCTGTCCTTGGTCGATTCTGGTAGATAATAGCTTGTACCAAATATAGGGCTACAGAATCCTCTTCTTTTTGAACATTAAAAAACCAGAAACAATTAAAAAAAAAAAAAAAGACATCAAACTTCGAGTAATAGAAGAACAGCAACAAAAAAGCCCCACCAAAACCCTGTAGTCTGTTAGATCTCTGCTTCTTAGCTAACTAGATTTTATTTCCATTTTCAAAAATCCGAAGTGCATTATTTTTGCAGGGCTACTTGCAGAATTTAATCACTGTGCCCCATCATTCAGAAATGTATTGGTGAACAAACAAGAAATTATTGGGGAAATAACAAGAAATTCAGAAGGGCCTTGTAAAGAGAAAAAGTCAAAATTGCTAAGTAATACTGTGCAATATAACTTTCTAAATAAGGCAGCTACAAATCACATTTCTCATTCAGACAATTGTGCAAGAAAAGCATTACCTGACTCTAATTGTTTAGACTCAGAAATTAATTTAAAATAGACATGCTTGCATCTATCCAACACTGATCCGGTCTCCCCAGTTTTTGAAAGTTTGGTATCTGAAACACCACGACACCATCGCCTACTCATTATTATTTTTTAAACAAAGTAATACTGAATCTCCCACATAGGAAGGAAGATAAGTAACAATATAGTGCAGGCTCCAAGTTAAATCTGGTTCAGACAGCGTAATAATGATGTCATTAAGGCTCTGAGCTGAATGGGAATCAGACAGTACTATAGTACAGCTGCAGACATAAATCTGAAAGAACTTTTTTGGCTACATTCTCAGACTTACCTTGAAAGATATTTAGGAGCTCCAGCAATGTGAGTTGAAAGAAATGTTCTCAAAGGGAGGTTTGCAGACTGAAGAACCTGTGTAGGCCTTATAGGCACTTTCTTCTGTGGCACAGGAAGGAACATTTTGTTAAATGAATAAACTAAGAGAAATAATTTCAGAAGAAGTGCAAACCAGAAAACAAATAAACCTTAATACTACCACAAATAAATGAGACTAAGGCAATTGTGGGACTGCTCAAAGCCTTTTTGCCTTGCTGAATGAAAGCAATCCCTAAGACTGAATGGGTAATGAGATCCTGGCTCCTGAGATTTTAGCTTTCTTAATCATGTTCATAATTAATTCAAGAACATTGATAATTTCATTACATTCTTTTTGTCTTATCAATAAATGATGTGCCTGCACTTTTGGTCCTGTGTACAGGGAGAAAGGAGATGCTTTGGGTAATATTGCACAAGGAATTGTATATGTATATACGTATATATACATGCATATATATATATAATCTATATGACCCAAAATAGGATGTGGTAGTTATTATCCATAACCAGGCCTCTATTATCAGAATACGATGGCAAGCAGTTACAAATAATTAATAAGCTTTTTATGCAGAAATGAAAAACCCTTTAAAGAAAAATATGCTGCAAATAGAATTCCTGTCTGAAAGATACATACCTAGAAAAAATATATTTTCAGACATATTTAAGAATGGGTTTCACATGAACACAAACTACGAATATATTTTTTAAGCATCTCTACATATCTTGTTTTTAAAAAACTATCTTTTGAAGAAAAACCCAACTTCAGCTCCTTTTCCTATTTGGAGAGATGTGCCCTTCTGTTTGTCCTTCCAAACACATTTCGAGTATCAGCTTACATCTGACACCAAGCTATACTCACCCACTCAGTTGAAACTGCCAGGGGCTTTTTACATTGTGGGTTTTTTTGGTGGAAGGTTTTTTGGTTTTTTGGGGGGGAGGGTTGGGGTTTTTTTATTTTTATTTTTTGGGTTTTTTTAATGAAGACTGAAAGCTTTCTCTTTATCTAACAGTCAGTCAAATGGGAAGCATCCCTTTAGGATTTACTACCTACTCTGAATAGTATTCAACAAAGCAACAAACCAGTTTTGCTCCCTTTTTTGTTGTTGTTGCTTTAGAGGTATCATCAATTTTAGACAGCAGAGTCTGTAGAAGTGAAAGTTTCTGACTGGAAACAAATACTGCTGTGTTATTTTCTCTCACTTGCTCCTTATTTCATTCTGACATCAGTGAAACCATCCATGGAGAACGTGTCCCTGCACAAGAGAAAGCACCATAAATGGGTTGCAAGTAGTTTAATAAGTGACTTCAAAACACAAGCTACACTCAGGAAATGTCTACCACCCTGTAGGAATCTCTGCATTCTAGCTGATTATCTTTTAAAAATAATAAAATCAGGCATTTCCTCCTTAAAACCAGGTTAAATGTCAACTTAAGGACAAATATATTCCCCACCAAATGTTCTTATTTTCCACTCTGTTGACACTGGCTTCATGGGGATGTTACTCCACTGAAGGCCCGAGGAGGCTCTGAGCCAGCACAGCATCTCACAGGTCACCTGGGTGCTACATGTTCCCCCGTAAACAAAGAACATTGATGTATGTACAGATAAAGGGTTTCCATTCTGAAGATACTTATCAGGGCTAGGGAAGGGAAAAAGCCTGAATTTCATGAGTGTGTAATGTTTTGGGGCCACAAGTAGCTACATACATACCACACATCATAGCTACTGCTAAAAAAAGAGACCAAGGAGCAATCCATGGTCCAAGGCCAAATGACATCAACAGACTGCAGCCCATACTGCTCACAGATACTGCCTTGGAACAGAGGTGGCTGGGGAGACCTCACCCAAAGAGCCCAAAATACAGCTATGGAACATACCAGCAAATCATCAGGGTGGACAAGGGGGCCACCACACTTAGCCTGGTCTCCCAGCCTTCACTTATCTTGCATGACTCTGATATCCAAAGAGGTGCTAAAAAGTCTGGTATAAAAGATCTAGAGAAACCCTAGAAGTTAAGCAGGTCAGGTGAATTGTCAAGCAATTTTGGTTCTTTAAGGGGTTCCTCAAGGAATGGGGAAGGGAGAACAAAGGATCTACTGCAGTGTAAAAGTAAAACTTTTCCCTCTTCAAGTTTCAAGCAATGATATATGACGATAACAAGAGGTAAAATCAGGTAAACACAGATTATTTAGGATGTTTGATGTGTTTAACTGAAAAGACAGGCCCTGAACCATTCCTTGTAGTGTCCCTCCCAGATTACTAGCGCTGTTCCTTGGGGCGGTAAAAACAAATCCAGATTGATTTAGGCAGTCCAGGTACTCTTATTCGCAGTGGAGACAAGACTGTGTAAGTCTTGAAGAGGCCTTTACCCCAGTGCTCCTGAGCATTTATGGCCATAGCCATAAACCAGATTATGCCTCCTTGAGGGGGTTCATCTCCCCACTCACAGTGTGAAAAGCCTCTGACTACACTCTCAGTTGAGGCATTTTAAGGGAATACCTGGAATTAGGTGGAATATCATTCCTGGATGCAATGAATTAAGAATACTGAATGCATTCAATTAAGTAGAAAACACTCTCCCTTCATCCTTGCTGTTTTCAGAGAGCAGAATTCAAGATAAGTATGTTCAGATCCCGGATTTTGATTAGCTTGTTCTTGCTGTAGGTCAGTGTAATGCCTTCAGGTGATAGGAATCCAAGCCTTATTGCTGAGATCAGCAATTGTAATCCCTCTCAAATTTAGGGCAACATTTCTTTGAAGCAAGTCTGAACTATAAATAATGTGGAAATCTCTCTGAACTTGATTATAACTTTTACTGCAAGAGCTATTGACAAGATGCTAAGCATCTTTGGCTGGTCCATGGAGTTTTTCAAGAGTAGCCTCAAAACTGAAGTTGTTTATGTGTTTGAAATACCTGACCCTTTTCTTAGCTAGTAATTTATATATAGTCTTAGGTCATCCATGCTTTATTCCTAATCTTTAAAATGTAAGTACTACTCCTTGAATTTGAAACTGTCTCATCAGAGCAGAAACCTTAAAATGTTCTAAGGGATTCAGAGAACCATCCTGAAATTCATGAGAAGAATCTATGTCACAGTTACTGGTAGTTATCAACATTTTTCCCACAGATAAACCATCTATAAATTCACAACAACAACCATTATAGTCAAGTTTATAGAACTGCACTTTAAAACTAAATCCGCTCATATAAGCATGAGCAAAATTATGTGGGGTTTGTAGAGTGACCTGATTATACAAGAAAGAAGTCCAAAAAGAGCAATGCGGAATCACTTAGCAAGGCAAGCTGTTGCCTGTGACAGTGATGTATGAGACATAGGTGATATATGTACTGGGTGGCTTTATCAGTAAATCATTGAGTTATTTACTTCCCTGAGGAACTGGGCCTGTCCCTGGAAAAGACTGCACTGTGAGATGCACCAGTGGGGAATTAATATTGGCAAAACAGTCAATTTTGATTTGTTCACACAAAAGAATCATAAAATATAATTTAATAAATAATACACCACAGATGTACGGTCCGTTCTAAGTATTAGTGCTTTAAAATGGTAGAATCTGGGTCTCTCTGTTGTCTCCCTCGTTAACATGAAAGGAAAAATCTCCATGAAATTGGTTTTAAATAAAGTATTTAGCCAACACATCTCTGGCAGGGTGTAAACAGTTGCACATTGAAAAATAAGAAGAACACAGAGTGTGGAGCTCAGAAACTGAAAAGAAATAATATCACTTACTTTCCTGTACACTGCATATTAAAGGGTGAAGACAATCTCTACCATCTGCAAGGAACAACTGTGAGGCCATTGCAATTTCAACCTTCTCCTATGGACCTTTGCTATAGGGCCATCCACAGGGACTCTCAATGGACTGGGTGCTCCCCAGAACCCCTCAGCTGGCAGAGCAGATATAAAAACAGCCACTTGTGCCTTACCTCTTCCCAAGCCACTGCGCTTGCATAGGCAGGAGCATCCCCTGTCCTTTGCACCTGGGCTTCAGCACCTTGCCCTCAGATTCACTGCATGAATGTGCTGCACACGTGGTTTGAGAGAGAGCTCAGAAGGCTATCCTGGTGCTCAGCATGACAATGATGTATAAGTGCCTTAACTTCCTGTCTTGTAGCATTTTTTTTGTGTCTGATTTTAACAAATCTGAATTAAAACCATGTAGACTGAAACACTACAGAGTACGTACATGGTTAAACTGCAAAATAAAAAATAATCCATCATTGACACAAACACTATAAATATGGCTACTTACTACATCAAAAATAAGGAATAAAGCTTAAATGCTGTAAACAGTTGCTCTGCAGAAAACAGCTTAACATTACAGAGTGTTACAGAAGTGTTTCTGCTAACATTAACACCATTTTCAGAAAAGCTTTACACAAATAAAGAAAAATCAGACACTAATTTTCAGAGTAATAAAAGCAGTGACAACTTTATCACTGCTAATGTGCAGAAAATGACTGTTGTGATGCATAGCATATTACGGCAGAAGTGCAAACAAAATACTTTTTCCTCTTTAATTCCCCCACAGCATGGTCATTCACTGGAATTACACCACATTTCCAGTGCCACAGAGTGAATTTGCCTCATTCTGATTTGGGGCTGCTATTCATATATACATTTTTTTCTTTCAGTTATTATGTGAGAGCCTTGAAGGATCTCAGCCTAAAGCCTACACATTCCTAATGCTATATGCCAATATTTTCAAATCAGAAGTGTAAAGTACAGTGGATATGGTACTCACCTTGGTCATGAAAACATGACTGGACATTAAACCATGGCCTGACTCGAAGAGTAGTGGCCAGAAGTGCAATAGCCAAGGAGTATCTGGTTACAAGTAGCATTCCTTAAGGTTTCACGCTAGTCCCAATAACATCTTAATTGTCATCCCAGACAATCAGGTGGAAAAAATCCTCAGCAAGTTCATGAATGACTTCAAGACTGGAAGCACAGTTATTATGCTGGAGGGCAGCCAGTCAGAGGGATCTCAACAGGCTAGAGAGAGGAGCTTAAGGAAATATCACAAAATTCAGTACAGAAAACTGCTAAGTCCCATTCCTGTGTCAGAATAACTCCATGGATCTGTATAGAGTGCTGGCCAGCTAGAAAGCAGCTTTGCAAAAGATAACCTACATTTTGGAAGAAAATACGTTGAGCATTTGTCAAGCACTATGCTCTTGCAGGGATGAGGACCAAATGCTTACTGAGCTGTATTGATGAAATTATAGCCAGCAAGTCAAAAGACATGATTATTCCTCACCATTAGACACCTCTCTGACTGCACCTGGAATAATCTTCAGCTTTAGACTTCCCAGTAAAAGAAAGATATTGACATATTGGACCAAGTCCAGCGAGGGACCAGCAAGATAGCTAAAGACTTGGAGATGAAAATACAAAGAGGAGGCTGAGACAGTTTACTCAGGTTGAGTGAACACCGCCCCAGGGAGCCTGATGTAGCTAAGCTGCATTGAGTGGGGACCAGAGCACCCCCCTCCAGCTCGGGTTACTCTGCTATTCTGTGAACAGAAAGGAGGTTAAGAATATCATTACATGTTCTAGACATAAAACCACAGTACATTCAGAAAGTGCCCAAATCATAACCTGTACAGTCCCAGCTTTCCCATACTCTAAACTTGGGAGTGGTGGGTGAATTGGTGTCATCAGATCCTTACAGTACTTTTGTCCATGCAATTCCTACCACTGCCATTTTTTCATCAATCACTTTAAACTTCATGCAGAGAACAATGTTAATTGCATCAAAGTTTCAAAGCAATTGTAACATTTTTTCTCTCTAAACAGACATCTTAATGAGTGCTAAACCAATCATTACAATGTAAGGCGTTAAACTGCTCTAGACAGTAGTTCTGTTCTACTTGCTCTGACCTACTCAAACGTCATTTGCTTAAAGTATTTTTAATACCAAACACGATCAATTATTTCCAAGTCACAGCAGCCATATTCACCAATGGCTTCTAGAAATGAAAATGTTTTGAAGATCCTCTTTATACAACAATTATTTTATAAAGAGTTAAATATCATAAATATGTGACCTAATCCCAAACATCTGCATTCTAACCTCCACTATTTGTTTCTTCTCCAAGTTTCAACTCCCTTTAGAGATTAGAGCTACCTCTGGTTCTAGTAACAGTAGGAACATCATGCACTTTGCTTCTTCACGTTACATAGAGTGGAAATCCACTTATAGTCATCATATATAGATGTGAAATAATGCAAAAAAGATGCATGTAAGTCACATATACCTGAGCCAGAAGGACATAACAGATGAGGAATTTATAAAATGCTTTTTTATGCACAGGCAATATTTAAGCAGGCAAGAATACATGTCATTGCAACTGTTTCAAGCAGCAGATGGGTAAGTACGTGCATTGATAGTGACACAAAAGACAGAAGGTAAGATTGGTCAACAGCACATAAGAGCTGAAAATGATAAAAATAGAAGAAAGGCATGGAGATTACCAGAAGGGTAATTAGAAACACCAGGGAGAGAAAAATGCAGTTGTTGTGGAAATAACAGAAATCAGAACGGGAAAGATCTGCAATAGATAGAACTTGCTCTAAAAGCCATAATCATGGAAGATATTAAGCATTTGCATTTAAAAAAAAATCTTCTGATGTAGCTAGAATAGTAGTATTCAGCTAAATACTCCTGAAACTGGAAGCTGCATTTACAGTAATTTACATTTTAAAAGAAAAAAATAACACAAAAGGTCATAGGAAAGAGAATAAATTCCAAATGCTGTTTCATAACTTTGTACAAAATAATAAAGTGAGCTGCTTTTGATTGAATTTGAATTGACAGCAAAAAATTCTCATTTACCCTTATTTGATGCTTCATTGAGTGACTAGTAGTTCGTTACCAGCGTTCTCAATTGATACATCTCTTTGCAGCCAAATAATGGATAAGTGACACACGCTATGAAATATGCATTTCACTAAGAAACTGCTTTCCACGTCTTGAGAACCCTGGGTAGTATTTATGCTTGAAATTAAACCAAACACTAAGCATTGATTTTAATATGTTTAGATGAAATCAAATTGCCCTAACTGCATTAACACGGTGGAACATTCAGTAATCCATGTACTTTATGGGCTGATAAATCTGAAACTACAGTAAATGCATAATTATGCCATCAGTGATATCTGTTTCTGGTGCCTGTTACTCAGATATCGTGCTATCTACAGCTTTATGCATGAAAGTAACACCAAGGAAGCAATTCATTTTTCTCACAAGTTACTGAATCAGTTTAAATCCAAAATCAATGGCATTAATCAACTACATTTGTAATTTCAAGGAAAAATTTTTTGCCTCCTTGCCTATGGAGCACTGACTGATTTTGAGGAAGCTTGCTGCATTAAATATTTGGAGAACTGCGACTTTGTTGGACCCCTGCTCATTTCAGTTCCTAATGCTGTTGTTTTTCCCATGCATATTAGCATGATTGTCTCAACTCTTTCCACGTTAGCCAGAGAAGCATTATTTTGATAATTTCTACTCCAGGACAAAAATTTAAAAAAATCCCAAAACCTCAGACTGCATATTGCTCAGATAAATACTGGTTCTAATACTCACAGAAAAAGTTCACATATGTTAAAGGAAGAAGAGAAAAAAGGAAGGGGGCAAGACACAAAATGGGAGGGAAAAATGGCAAGAGGGAGAAAAGGGAGACAGGAGAAAGGGAGTCACCAAACCATCATTTCCAGAAAATGCCATATAGGCAACTGCAAGGTTTGGATTTTCTTTTTTATTTCTGATGCTGTTGGAATGATTTTTTTGATTCATCAACAAATGAGGAGAAAATATGAAATTATTTTGACAAACTGAAAAAAAATTAATATTTCACATGAACCTTTTCTTTTATAAAAGTAAGACTAATCTGACAAGGAGTTTTGAATTATTCTCAAAATGAAGGAGCTGGCCTGGAACTTAGGACCAAGAGCATGGCCAAGAAAGGCAGCAGCTTCTGGGTTCTATTTTGAGATCTTCTAGATCTTCTGGAAACATTCGGGGATGATCCCAATCCCTGGGAACCCTTCAAGAAGCTTCAGGTTGCTGCTTCTGCCCTGTGAGGGTAACTACAGCAGTCTGTAACTTCCAGGAAGCCCTAGGTCTGGGACATTGTGGAGAAACCTCTAAAGATCATCTGAACCTTGGACTATTACAACTAATCAAGAACTTGTTGCACAACTGGTATTCACTGCAGGGGTTTCCGCTTTAATGCCACAAGACCTTCTCTAGTAACCAAGGAACCCAGTCTGAGGATCTCTAGTAAGAGAGGGAATCCACCTGAACAAGTAGGGAAAAAGCATCTTTGCCAGTATGCTGGTCAGCCTGGTAAGATCTTTAAACTAGGATGGGAGGTGACAGCTAATAATCAAGTGAGGGGAATGGCAAGCAAAGGGTGGGCAGAAGAAATCTTAGTCATCAAAACCGGGTTTTAGGGTGACCACCTCAACCACATATACATAAATACAGGACAGCATCATGGGAGAAGTTCTCACGCCTTTTCTGGGAAAGCAGTACAATTGGGTGTTGCGGTGACCAGCCCACCTTCAGCTTCAAGATCAATGAGATAGATTGGGTTGATTTCCCTGATAGGGAAAGTGATTCCGAAGGTGAGGCTGAGATTGTTGAGTCAACCGCACCCCTAGGACGCCAATCTCCAGGAGTCTCCTCCTAAAACTCCTCCTAGCTTATGTTTATGCAATTTGTTTCTAGAAAGTTCTGTCAGTTATTCTCCCCCATTGGTTAGTTTGTATTCATCCCTCCTTCCCTTTTTTCCTATTGGTTACTTGTCATCACCTGTCACCTCCCTGTTGGCTGTCCCTGCTCTCCACCCCTACCTTGTTACTGTATAAGAACCCTCGCCCAAGTGACAGTTGGGCTCTTTGTCTGTCACACTTTGTGTTCTTGTGTTCTCCTGCTTGGGGAATAAAGGCTTGGAAACTGCAGGCAAGAGTCTCCTCTTTCCTTCTTTGTCCGCACCTGACTTGCAGTGACATCGGCTTGTGGTCAAGCCCCTTAAAAGAGCTAAAAGCGAACAGCTCTTTTAAGAGCCCGATACTGGACGTCATGCAGAGAAGCATGTGGGAAGAAAGCAAAGGCTCTTTTTAAGAGGCAAAGAGCTGACTCCCATCGGCGCGGTCACTGCCAAAGTCCTTCGCTGGCCCACCGGGCTGGTCATCGCCAGCACAAGCGACAATTGGGTGTTTCTGCAGTATGTGCACACAGTGTGCACAGCATGGGGAACAAACCACAGGAAGAAGAGGTATGTGTGCAGTTGCAGAGTAACAATCACATTGAAATACAGATACGGTGGGATAGCACACACAGGTGCAGTGCTGCAATGGATGGATAAAAGTTCTCTAGGTATGGCAGGCTAGGGTGGCAAGGGCGAATAGAACAAGAAAAGCAAAAGCCATCCTGGAACTGAATCTGGCAGTGATATGAAAGGCAGCCAGAAGGGATTCTTCAGGTATATTAGTTACAAAAGTAAGACCAGGAAAAATGAGGGCCCACTGCTGATTGGGGCAGAAGACCTGATGTGGAAAAGGGTGAGATACACAATACCTTCTTTTCTTCACTCTTTACTTGCCTTTAGCAATACTAGGTCCATGAGGCCTGTGGGAAAGTCTGGAGTAAGAAAGACTTAGTATTGCTGGAGGAGGATCAGACTAGAGAACATTTAAACAAGCTGGACACACAACTCCATCAGATTTGATGGGATACACCCATGAGTGCTGAAGTAGCTGATCAACCTCTTTAAAAGGTCATGGAAGTCACAGGAGATTCTTGACAACTAAGAGAAAGGCAGTGTTTCTTCTAACCTCAGGAAGGAGGATCTAGAGAACAGCAGGCTGATAAGAGTCAAATCCTTCCTGTTAAAAATGATGGAATGGATTTATCTGGAAACTATTTCCAAAAACATAAAGGACAGAAGGATGATTTGGATTAATTAGCATAGATTTATTAGAAGGGAATCATGTTTGACCAAACTCATAGCCAGCCTTTCTTCCTCTGTCTCTTCTCTTCCTCACTTTGTCTTTTTCTCTCATTTTATATTTTTTTTTTAATTCTCTCTGCTTTTCTTTGACATGAGGAAGATGAGCACTGCATTTGGAGATGACTGTCTCTCCTCATTATGGAGAGCCTAGATGATGTTTGTCCAATTTTTACATAACTGACATGATACTCTTCAGGTACAATACAGGCACCTGACAGCAAATGCACTTGCCGAAGTGCTTGTTTGGTCAACAGAGAGAAATAGGCTTTGTTATTCTGTGTTCATCTCATTCTGAAATAGATACATACATTTGGTTAATTAAACTGCTCCATGGCAACACTTTTCTTTTATTCTCATCGTGATTGCTCAGATACAGAGGTGTAAAATGTAAGTTTACACATTTTTAGATTTTTTTTAATGTATAAAACAATATTAAAAAAAGAAAAAAGTTTGTTTTCTTTTCTTTCACTAAGCTGGTGAAACAGAAGTGTAGCTGAGTTCTACCTATTGGGAGACCCTTTTTACTACAGGGTATTGTTTGTTTTTTTTTACTGTAACATAAGCTATACGGTCATAAAAACTGCTATATAACTGTAGCTGCTTGAAGAGGTTTGACATCACTCCACTACCTCACCATAATTCCAGCTACAAAACTTGAATACTGGCAATGTTCAAATACAGCAATACATATGACATTCCGTGCCAGGTTTGGCGATGAGATAAAAATCCATAAGTTCACATGATTTGATATGTGCTTGCTGTAGAAGAAGAGAGGTCGTCTGCTGACAGATGCTTTTGATTAGCACATTTCAGTTTTGTATCAGATCCAGGAAGAACCTATTAATATTTATCTTCAAATGAGAGTGTACACCCTTTGTTATCTAAAAGCTTGGCTGCCATTGGTTCCTATCCTTTCCTACTGTCTGCAGAGGGAGCAAAGAATGATGCTTCTACCCTAAGTGTCCAGCAAGGTTCCTGAAGGAATGCACTTGTCAGTCCAGAGCAATCTGCTTTAGGCACCATAAAACATCTAACCAGATAAGATCCTGAACACCCAGAATTAACAGACTGTGATCATTTTTCACACACTGAGTGTGTGGTGGTTCAGAGAACACAAGTTACAGAATTAATGTTTTACTGTCCAACCACTAAAGTAATTTTTTCAAACTGGGACTAAGGTGGCTAATTATTTTTGAAAGTTAATAATAAGATGTTTCATCCTTAATTGCATTGTGACTGTGCCTACAAGAGCCAGCTATTAATCAAGCTGTTATTATGTTCAATGCAGTACAAAGATAACATAATAGGATAGCCCTGGTTCTCCTTTTGCAAATGTCAGCAAATGGTATGACTTCTACCATTACTTCTAGAAATTTATGCCTGGATCAAATTAAATAGTTCTTCCCTTTCTTTCGCTGCTTATGGTCCTTGCTGCATAATTTCATGTTGTTTTGTTCTTGATTCTGAAACAAAAACAAATATGAAGAACAGTTCCAGAAGGAATAGTACTGTAATTCTTTACTCCATTGCTTGAATTAACAAGATTTTTTTAAGGAACAAACTTCTTTTCGTAAAGCTGCTACTAAAATAAAAATATAAACAATTATTGAAAATATATAGTCACAAAAACCCCATTAAATTTATCTCTTAAACAGGTTTATTACTTCACTACATATTTGAATAAAGATTTGTCTTCTGTAGCTTTGGCACAAGAACAGATTTATTTAGTTTATAGAAACAATTATTTTTTCTCCATCATATACCCAGAATGGAATTGTTTAGGAGGTGTGTGTGCTTTGTCAAATGTTATTCTGACAAAAACAATCTGTTCAAATATATTTAGATCTCTTAATAAATATATAGAGATTGGTTTGGGTTTTTTTTACAAAGGCTTCTAATTTATCAAGCTTTTTTATTGCGCGTCACTGGAAACACACAAGAGAGATGCCTCACCTACATTAATATTGCTACTCTCTTATGTTATTTAGGGAAGATTCAGCAACCTTAGTATTACTGACAGTTAATACCATGAAATACATGCAAGCATAGCATCAAATTTAAGGGATGCCATCACCTTGATGTTTTGGAAGCTTAGGAACACAAGACACTTCTCAAAGCTGGACATCTTACACCGGACATAGTGCAGTTACCAGTCCTGGGCTTGGTATGACATTTCACACTCCTTTACAAAGCTATACCTGCATCTTTTCCTTTCTCACATATTATGCTATCAATGTCACCCGGAAAAGTTCAGTACCATTGAAACAAACGAATGTCACAAATGTGGTCATCCTTCCCACTATTTTCATTTTTGCCATTAAAACTGAAGTCACCTATGGACTACTAGAGCATGGGAATGAAAATGGAAATACATCTCTCAGTTATACAGAATGTATGGGATGTAATAGGTATTAGGATTATTCTGCTTTGTCCATCTATTTCTTTAGGATTTCCTGAGAAGGCAGGCTATGTAATGTATGGACAAAGCACACCAGGTGAGTCAATGGGCCTTGGCCAGGCTGCCCTGGGAGCAAAGAGAATCTTGCCATTGACTTAGCTAGGCTGCAGGTGAGAACAGCCTATATTTGCATTCTTGCACACCTGATGGCAGTAAAAACAAGCTCTTTTTTATGCCTTCCTTTAAAAATGTTTAAAAACCAGCTGAGGAAATTGCTGTTAACACAACTGCCAGCATATTTAATAACCTCAGCTTCTAATTCCTAGCTCTCAATTTGTTTTATCCAAAGTTTAGCAGAACTGAGAGTGCTTGGGTTAAATAGCTCCTGCACTGGAGAAACTCCCCTCTCTACCATTGCTCAGGAAGCACAGGGAATGAAAAGATGTCTCTTTGGCAGCTGGTTCATTCAGTCTGCCAACTGAGCATGGAATGATTAGCAGTGCACTGCAGAATAGAAACTGGTAACTGTACCAGTGGTGCAGCAGCTACATCATCCATAATGACTGAAGAAAATACCCTAGGTTTAGATTTCTCAGCCAGCTTCACACTTCATACACAGATTGTAGTTATCATGTATAGAGAATTACATTTTCTAGAATAATTTCTATCATACGGATCTTGACTCTTTCACAAGTTCAGCAGGTCTGTGCCACTTAAATCACATCTCCTTAGTGAACCTCTTTTTTTCCTTCTTGAGGGCTATCCCTCTAAATTCTTTTATTTCACATTCCTTATTCTCATAACTTGCTTCTTTTTTCTCTGCTTTCCAATCTAAAACCATTCTGTCTCTTCTCCAGTGGAAAGTGTCCCTGCCCATGTCAAGGATTTAGAATTAGATGATATTTAAGGCCCCTCCCCTTCAACCCCCACCATTCCATGATTCCATGACATTAGTCATCTCCCAAATCAATTAACATAATTATTTACTGATTTGGTTTTTATCATTAAGTAAATTGCTATTGTCCATTTTCTTGCTTCTACTCTACTTACCTTATGAAACTTGTGATTATTTTTCTTCCTTTTCCCCTCTTTTCTCAACATATTTGTGTAAGAGGTTCTATCCTCTTTAATTTCTCCTACTCTTAATTCCAGTCTTTCTGCCACACTTCAACACTCATTTCTTTCTATTTATCGTCATGATTTCTGAAATACCGTTATTCTACCTGATTCTCTCTTGTTATTTGGACAGACACCTGATACACAAAATACAAAACTGTTCAGCACCTTGCTCTTCCACGCTTTCTTTCTACTGAAAATTGACACAGTTAAGGGATTTTAAATTAATTTTCCATAGTTTATTGACCTAGTCATACATGTTTTTTGCAGATGTGACTTTCTTATTCCAGGTAATAAATTGTCCTATGGCTAATATGAATAGCAGGTCAACAAAATATTGCAGCGTGAGTCTGTTGACATTCTCTGACATATATTTCATTGGGAATAGGCGGTAAAAAAAAAGGTCTCACCTCTTATTGTCATCTCCTTGAGGAAGAAAAAAATTGTTTTGTGATAGAAAACTCTAAAACATTCAGATTGTGCACAGAAGGCAGAAGAGATGTACCTTTGTTTGAAAATATAATCCTGCCCTTTAAGGGTATCTAGCATTTTCATAAGGCTTGGGCTGATTCCCAGCATGTGATTCAGTCAGGATGTAGATAGATAACTTCCAATTGTTGCAAAAAAATCTCCTAAGGTAGGTAATTCAATCCTCTTTATACAAAATAGCAATCATCTCAAATACCTGTTGAATGATGTATTTCCTTTGCACCCTGCCTAGAATGGTAGGGCAACTCAGGCTTGTAAAATCATTGAATTCACTGACCACTGTGTGTTTTGGAGTCTCTTCTGTTTCCTTGGTTTTATGCTACAGCCCTTTTCTTTGACAAAATTTTCTTAGCACCCTTCATCCAAAATATCTTAGATGGACAGTCAGTCTCTTGATACAATTGGATTGCATCATTTCCAAGAAGAAGACTGATACAATGTTGTCCATCTTTCCCTTTTGAGGCATCGTATCAGAAGGGTTGGAATATATCACTGATAACCTCAGTCTAGCACTGGAGCACTTAGCACTTGGCTAAGGTTACACTTACACTACAAAATCAAGGCCATGATTGAAATGGTAGAGCAGAGTGGGTACATGTATTCTAAAACTCAACCTTTTCTTCCTCCCAAAACACCTACTAGGAACCCTTCCTGTCTAAGTCTGTCTCCTGAACAACACTCAGTCATCGTCTGGCAGAGGGCTAGTTTGTAGAGGGCTAGTTTGCACAGCTTCAAAATTACATGTATCAGTGACTAATTGCAGGGCTCAGTGTATGCCGGTGTTGGAGTGTATGTAATTTGGGCCTGTTCAGTTTACTGGTGAAGATGTTTTTGACCTGATAAAACTAAGAGCACAAGCCCCTTAATATGCACAACATCACTGGAATGGAAGAGAAGCACAGCTGGAACTACTGGAGGATCCCTTGCCACAGAAAGGGAAAAAGTGGCCTTCCAGTTCCCAGGGGAGTGAATAAGACGTACAACTTTTCTCCTCAGAGCTCACTCATCTCTAAAGATAGGCAGTGTGCGACATGAGAATGACAGTGAGTAATGGGCCATTAATTCTCATTTGCAAAATGAGACAATATGATGCCATTTTTTAGAGGGATGATAAAATGGAAAAGTTATTTATTAGTTTGCCAGGTAGAAATTGGCTTATGCTATGAACAAATTATTTTGAAATGTCCTCTAGATAGGTAATTGTGCACAAACAGCACAACTGGAAAAAATAGATGTTAAGTAAGGCTACTTTTTAGAAAACAAGGCATTTATAGGTTGTTACAGGATCCGTGAACTGTACAGTCTGACGGTACCAGCAGTAGTTTCTATGGAATGGAAGCCTATTCAAATGGAGAAGAGGCTGATATAACTCAAGGCTGAGTAAACAATGCCCAGAATCCTCGTGAGCTGAGCTCTTCTTTAAACAAGAAAATGCTTTACTTCTTCTGGTTGACTCTGCATGACTGTTAGCTTGTGTGTGAACTGGGAAGACTTCTTTGTAGGTGTGTCTGCAGATGAGGATGCACATTCATAGTTGACATTGATAAGGACATAGGTTAAATTCACGTGTGCATAAACAAACATATTTCCAATTGTGCACAAAGAAGAACAGTTTTCAAAATATTTTTGAAATAAATTTATTTAGCTATTTTTCATGTCTCAGGTGAGCTCATTAATAAATTAGAACCACCTTATAAAACTGGATTTTACATACCACCTGAGTACTATAGAGGATGGAGAGATGGACATCATAAAAAAAGGATTTGATTTCCTGTTGTAACTGCACTGGTGTCTTCAACACTGTAGTAAGTTTACCTTGGTCAGCTGGGAAACATCCACCCAGGCTCTCTTCATACCCCTCCTCAACAGAATGGGTGAGAAAATAGGATAAGAACCTCATGGACTGAGATAACAGAAATCACTTAAAAATCACCGTAATGTTATAGACTCAATTAGGGAAAATTAAAGTAAAAATTGAGTTGAAAGATTAAAAAAAACAAAATCCACCCTGCTCCTTCTCCTTCTTCCCAGGCTTAGGTTTTCTCCTTCATTCCCCACTCCTCCACTCCACTCACTTCAAGTAGTACAGGGTGATGGGGAAGGAGGGTTGTGTTCAGTCCATAACAGCTTCTCTTTTCTGCCCCTTCCTCACTCTGTTCCTGTGCTCCAGCTTGGGTCCTTCCTTTAGGCTACGGTACTTTAAAGACTGCTCCAGCATGAGTGCTTTCCATGAGGTACAGTACTTCAAGAACATGCTGCTCCACTGTGGGTCCCCCCAACAAGGCAGAGGTCCTGCCAGAAAACCTGCTCCTGCCTGAGCTCCTCTCCATGAGGTGCAGTTCCCACCAAGAGATTGCTTTGGCCCAGTGTCTTCATAGGCTGCAGTTTGGTATCTGGTCCACCATGGCGCTCTCTGTGGGCTGCAGTGGATATCTGCCCCACCATGGAGCACCTCCTTCTCCTAATCCTTCAATGACCTTGGTGTCTGCAGAGTTGTTTCACATTTTCTCAGTCCTCTCTCACAGTTGCTGCTCTGCAGCCTTTTTTCACCCTTTCTTAAATATGTTGTCACAGAGGCACCACCAATTGATCAGCTCAGCTTTGGCCAGCAACAGGTCTCCCTTGGAGCCAGCTGGAACTGGCTGTCTGACACTGAAGGCAACTTCTGGTGTATTCTCAGAAAAAACACCACTGCCAGCACCTTGCTGTGGACACTCAACACAAAGACCTGGCTTACGGTGCTATGGATCACTCGCTGAAGAGGCAGAAGCTTGGCATGAGCCAGCAATGTGCACCTGCAGCCCAGAAAGGCAAATGGATCCTGGGATGCATCAAAAGCAGTGTAGCCACTGGGTCAAGGGAGGTGATTCTTACCCTCTTCTCCACTCTTGTGAGACCTCACCTCAAGAGCTGCATTCAGCCTTGCGGTTTCCAGCACAAGAAAGACATGGATCTATTTGAGCAGGTCTGGAAGAGGCCCAGGGCCACAAAAGTGATCAAAGGGCTGGAGCACCTCTCCTATGAAGACAGTCTGAAGTAGTTGGGGTTGTTCACCCTGGAGAAGAGAAGACTCCGGAAAGACCTTATTAAGGCCTTTCAAAACTTAAAGGGGCTTATAAAATATAGAGAAAGACTTTTTACCAAGGTCTGTTGTAACAGGTCGAGCAACAGTTTTAAATTGAAAGCAGGTAGAAGAAATTTTTTAGGATGATAGTGGTGAGACTCTGGAACAGATTGTCGAGAAAAGTTGTACATGGCCTTTTACTGGAAGTGTTCAAGGCCAGGTTGGATGCAGCTTTGAGCAAACTGATCTAGTGAAAGACATCCCTACCGGGGGACAAGGATGAGAGTGACAGGGAGTTTGCACTAGATGTCCTTAAATGTCCCTTTCAACCTAAGCCATTTTATGACTCTATGAAAATAACTACTAGATAATTCAACAGTCAGCTCCTCGATCATTAAGGAAAAGAATATCACTTTTTCAGGACAAAAGCTGTTCAGAGGTCATTTCACACAATGCTGAGACTGGGACAACTCAGATATGTTCAACTTGTTGGCAATGTAATTTTATGAATGCTTGACTAGACCAACAATGAAGGAATTGCTGCTGTGTGACCCCAGACAAGCTGTAGCCTGTCTTTCCACCAATTTCTAGCCTGTCTGCTTGAAATCTAAGTTTTCTGGGAAGAGATTATCTTTTGTCTGTATTATTTAACATCTGGTATGACATGTTGTCTTCCAGTTGGAACCACTAGGCACTACTATGATACAAAGAGCAAATAACAGTATTCTAAAGTATTTCTATTCTTCATGGTTATTCCTTAAATTAGATGTTATTCTCAAACAACTTATAACATTATAATTCTTCCACTGAAATGCAATGTTTGCATCAGCATTGACAGCCTACGTTTTTATTGTCTCTATCTATATGACATTTTCTATCTATTTATCTACCTGTCTTGGGGTGACTCTATCATGTGTATCCCCTATCATGCTCTATGCCCAAAAAGTAATATTGTGCCTTTCCTGTGCCTTTAAACTGAGCTTGAAAAAAAAAAAACTCAGATGAACTTTCCAAAGCAGCTTCTCAAGAACACAGAGGTATACTCCTCAGTGTTTTCTGACTGCGCAAGGCACGAAGGGAGCACCCTGCTTGCTTTTTCTTCAGCCAGCTGGTTTTTTTCCCTCTTGGCGTGAGACGGAGAGCTGAATTTTGTTTCCTGGGACTTTGGTTTTTTCCCTTCTTCTCTTCTGAACTGTTTCAACAACATCAGAACACATCAGGAGAATTTTCTCCCCGAGGCCCGGGGGTGGGCCCATGCCCTCACCGAACAGCTCTGAGGAGGAGAGAGACCACAGCTACAGAAGGACTCTGAAATCTTCCCAGGTTTCTCTCTATAGCGGGGGTTTTAATTCATTATTTAGCATCATTATCCTTTTCCTGTGTGTTTGTTAAAATAAATAGTTTTTATCTCTTTCACTTTCCTTCGAGGAAAAAATTTCTTTTTTTTTCCCGAACCCTGTGGTGGGGAAGGGTGGTTGCAACCTGGTTTTCTCTCAGGGGCTATATTACTAGATTTTGGCCAAACCGGCACACTACCAAGGATGTATTCAAATATCTTAAAAATATCTTTTCACTGTCTTATTTTTAAGTCACACAAAGCAGAGGCTCTCTTCTGAAAAGAGAAACAAAAGCTGTAATAACAGATGGAGTGTATTATACGTATGTATTTTCACCATTATTTCACAGGACACTTTGAAGCATCCATCTTCATGGCATTGTTCCATCTTGCTTGAAAGATTATGGCAGTCTGTGTTCAGAGGATGAAGGCAATCTGGGGAAGTCCAGCCACCTCCAGTGATGTCCTGTCTTTTCTATCTATTAAATACTGAGCTGTTCCCTGGAGGTCCTTATTAGGCCTTTGCATTTTGTCTTAAAAGTTGTCCTCAAACAAAATCATTTTAGAATTAGGATCACAGTACTTTCTCATTCATGGGACAAGCAAACTGCAGTAACCAATTTGCCACTCCATTCCTTGATTTCAAATACATGCAATGGTTAATTGCTTGCTTCTTATTTCTTCTGCTTTTTCACCATAAGAATATAAGTAGATGTGTTTTTTGACCCCCCCCCCTTTCCTCACACCACCACCTGCCAATGAAGATGTAAATAATTAATGCTGTCATCTTAATTCCTAGGCTGCTACCAAGAAGCGTGGCCTCTTCGCAGTTTTCTTTCTGTTTCCTCAGTCATTGCTGCATCCATAATGAAATGCAACATGAACGTAACATTAAAGCTGCAAATTTAAAAACAGATGTTTAAATACACCCTCACAGTAATGATAGGCGAGCAAAGCTGAATATGTCCACTATTTCTGACACTTACAAAACATAAGGTCTTGCAAAACAATCTGCTAGTTAGCAGTAGAAGGAACTTGACTCCATACAGGATGAAGATTCCCTCATTATCCATGATAAAGATCTTATGTCTCTGTTTGTGATTTCCGGAATATTGCTGGCAGATGCAGTGTGAAAGTTGCTTTCCAGCTTGCCTCCAAGACCCAGAAGCAGGAAACAAGAATTCACTTTCTTCTGCAATTACAAAACAGACTGATATGAAACAGTTTCAGATTTTTCCAGAACCAGTTAATGGTCAGCATTGCTTATGAAGCATTGTTAACTCAGATCCAGCATCAGTAAAATGATGTTAAAGACCATGTAAGAATCTTTAACCAGATCTGTTCTCGGATAGATTTTGGGTTCTAAACAAGTGCTTACTCAAACATGCTCCACAGCCTTACAGAGGTGGTGTAGTGTTGTTCTACCATACTGTTGTGTTGGTTAGGTTGCCAATTGTCAGGTAAGAAGCATTGCCCATAAGATTGCATGCAGACATTGGAGTCACTGCTGCTGGCACAATCTCGGGATGATACGGAATATGGGGTAGTACTTATTATCACATTTAGAATTACTCATAGGGACCCTAAATATATAATCTGGTTTATTGCATGCCAGGAAAGAGTAACTTGAAGAACCAGTGAGGAACACTACTGGCACTCTCAGAATTTCAGAAAGTACCTCTATTTGTTCAGGACTTCAGGGAATGGCCCATCATTAGTTTACATCATTAAAGTTGAGATAATTCTTTTAGTTGGATTCAGTTACCCTCCATAGGCACCTGAAGACATGTGAGATGCCCCAGGGTACTATACCTTCACTTCTGCTACTACTACAGAGGGTCACCAGTCTCCCATAACTCCTGTGTCATATCTGCCAGCCCCATGTACAGGTTTGACATACTTTAGGGCACTTAAAACAGCTGAAGGCACCTATGTATGGATGACCAACTTGAGCCGATAGCAACAGACTAGAATTAATCTCATCTAAAACATCATTAGGTCTAAGATGCTTTTCCAGGCTCTGGTCTGTTATCAGTGGAGAAATACAAGCACCTTCAAAGGGTATTCATTCTTTACTACAGTAGATGTCAAAGGTGACTGAGATGAACTGTCCTTGGAAAATTATATTTCCTTTGTCCAGGAATGCAAGATTTCTAGTAAGTGACTATTCACTTACTGTAAATAAAATTACTCACTATAGTAAGTGACTATTTATTTACAAATGAAACTTTAAGTATTTTCATACAGACAAAGGTATTAGAATTATCATGTATTTCATCCTAAATATTATTTAAAATACTGCGGCTGGAATGTTAAAGTTATTAAGCTCTTCAAACTCAGTATTTTGATTTCTATTTTATTTGGTACCTGTAAAGTTTTTGACTTTCAACAGAACAAAGCACTTTTTTCCTTAAATGTTCAAAATGTTGTTTTCACAATGTGGAAACAAGTGAAATTTACACTTTGGAGGAGTATCATGAGGCTTATCCTTGAGTTATATCTTCCAATTCCAATTTAGTGGTGCACACAGATGGGCCTGTCTTTAGTTTAAAGATTAATATCTAGAGAATGTGGTTTTCTACAGCAGCAGTTTCCAGACTTTTTACCATACTGAAAATCCCTCATACGTATTCCAGTGGAGGCTCCAATCTATACACAAAAAAATTTTAAGCAAATTACCTACAGCAGCATTTTCATGTTTAATTTAGTAGGTCTTCTGATTTGTTGATGAAATCTTTATTATAGACTATTGGTTGAAGAAGATAGGCTACTCGTACCCACTTTCAAAACATAAAAGGGTAACAACAACTTTCAGACCTACATTTTAAATATAATTAATGAAGTAACCAGCACAAAGAAACAGAAATATGATCAACCCTTTTATTGGGAACTGGAAGGCAATAAAATTGAAGACACATTCTACCAGAATCAACACCCATTAAAAGGGTTCAAGTTGCTTTTTAGTTTTCTCTTTTTCTAAATTAAGATATTTTAAAACCCTGAATAAGATTTTTATCTTGTTTTTTTCCCCCCTAAAATCAGATTAGATGAACCCTATCCACGCTTTCTGTCTGAAAGAAAGGGTGCATGTAAAAATAGCTGGAAATTTCATCACAATATCCCTAAATATGTAAGAAATTCCACTAATAAATTTAACCACATAACACACTTTGGATTATCCCGATAACTCACCTTCAAATACAAGAAAGTTAACGTTCAACTGAATATCATTGTTCTAAATTAGTAAGGCTGTGAATCTTATCAAAAGAAAGTGACCAAAGTTTTCTTAGACTGACCTTCACGAAACTTTAGTAATAAAGAAGCAGATTTCAGAGGAAAAGTGTACATGACAATGGAAGGAGTTTCATACTGTGAAAGCTTACTAACATCTTAATAAAAACTGTCTGTAGAAGAGAGGCTGTCAAGTACTCCATTGTCTTTCCCCGAGTGGAAGATAATTTGGAAATGGAAATAAAAATAATTTTATCACAAAGCTGACACGGATAGGAAAGATAATTCTGTTCCAGAACAACTGGTTCTGCCCTAACTGTCCATTATACATTGGCTCCTGTGTGTTCTTAATGAACTGATGAATGCAATACAGAGGGCTCACAAGACTTAGAGACAGTGTCCCTTCACATTTTGACGATGATGATGATGACATCTCAACATCTGCTGTCAAAGCTTTTGTGTACCTCCAGCTTCTCACATGCTAATAAGTTGGATAACTCTAATTTCATGTGAGATTAAAAGACTGGAGACACAGAGTTGTTCTGGGGTTCTTCAGATGAATTAGAATAAAAATATCACTGTAAAAAAAAAAATCATGTATTCCCCACCAAAACCTGGAGAATGTAAGGAAACAAGTACAGTGCAAAACCAATACCAGCATGTTATTTACAGTCATAGAAGAGAAGAACGGAGGCTAAACCATCCTTCTATTGTAAAGAAAGACTACTGAAAGAAGGCTTATCTGTGTTCATGTGTGCAAGAAGACTGGTGCTCAAATATGTGACAGCAACAATGAAACTTCTTCACATTTATGTCACACATTTTTAGGACAGTGTCTGACACATCTGTTGTAACACCCACCCTTCACCATATGGGCAAGCTACAGTGTATTATGATGAGTCTTCCCTATCATATCTCACTGGCCAGGGCCTGGTTGCCAGTAAAGACAAGGGGATTCAAGGGAGAAGGTAGTTGCAACAAATACTGAACATGCACTGGACACCACAAGCAGAAAAGCATGTGTACCCATCACTGCCTAGTGAAATTCTCCAGAGGATTCACTGAGCCTTGTCTTTGAGGCAAATACATGAAAGAAAAATCCTGTTCACCTGAAAAGAGTCAGGGTTTGACTACTTAAATCCTGGATGAAAATACAAATTAGGACTTTATGTATTAGTATTATATAGCGGGATTTCTCATTTTATATTGGTTAAGTCTTGACACTTTGACAAAAGAAAGAGTTACACACCAATTAATTTCTCAGTATGTTTAAATCATGGGATCTGCTGAAATTTTCAGAATTTTCTTCACTCCCTAACACAATTTAATATTATCCTTAAAGTAATTATTTCCATTTTGCCTTTTTAGAGCAACCCTTGACAATATCAAAGTCCCTCGTATTCTATCCAACAAGTGTGCACAGGCAGTGGAAATTTAGCCTTAGATACTAGCTCCAATGGAGAAAAGCAGAATTTCTTCAATTCTTCATCCCACTGGAATTTTTCATCATAGAAAAGATAGGAATAAGGCTGATAGACTGGATTGTCTTTTTAAATGTCACAGTTTAGTCACATGTGACAAATGCGGAAAAATTCTCTGTTAGGAAGGTGTTAGGCAAACTGTGCACACTGGGTTGCAAAATGCAGTACGTCATTAACAATGCTGAAAGCAAGAACAGCTGTTGAAAACAACTGAGAAACCTCAAGTATATTGGGCAAAACTACCCAACACAAAGATAATGAGGAAAAAGTGAAGGCTGCAATTTTCAGGAGCAATCCACCTCGAACACTGAGTTACCATAATCCAGAAAAGCAGGAGTCAGTACGTGCTACCTGGAAGGAGGAATGCAGGGTAGGAAGAAGAAGGAAATGTGAAAGGTAGCTCAGGTTTGGGAGTCCTCTGACTTTCAAAAGAACCAAAGAGAAAATGCATCACTGCACTGGGTTCTCTATTCCACGAAACAACATCCTTTACTCTTAGAATTTCATTTTCACCTCATCCTGCTGCACACAACCTTGCATTAAATGTTGTGAAATACAAGTCTTTGCATAAGCTCAGGAGTACCAAGTGTCTGGTTCCCGGAGACACATGCAACCAACTCATTGTTATTTGGGGGCTCTTGCCCCTTTGCAAAGGGTGGCTTTGCTAATGCTGTTTTAGACTACAGAGGAGAGGAAGAGAAATGCTGTCATGGTATCATCAGGGGCTTTTTAAGACTCTACAAGGCAAGCAACCAATACAGTGCAACAGTGTGCACCACTACAGTGCAATACAGTCCTTGTGTTGTTTTCTTTAGTAACCTCTTCTATTATTATAATAATTGAAAGTTATAGTTAAAAATCCTCCACTGGCACAGATTAATCCCACTTTAATTTACAGCAATTGCCACCAGATTGCAAACTGTTTCCATGTACAAAGTGTTTAATATAAAATCACTGTCTAAGAATAAGAAAAGAAATTGTACAGTGTTTAAGAAAAAATACAAGAACTGGTCATAATCCTGGTATACATTACCAAAGTCTAAGGTAAATTAGAGAGCTGATAAATATATTATCACCAACAGTGCATAAAGAAATATTTTAAGTAACATAGGGAAAATGAATAAAGTTATTAAAATATAAATGACTTCTTCTACAATGGTATATGCAAGGGGTCTCCACTGTATTAAAGCATATAAAAATAATGGAGAAGAAAATTGAGCTGTGAGTACTGAGGTTTTCTACATTTGATTATTTTTAATGTAGAATTCAGGCAGGTGTATAAGGCAATATACTACAGCTTCATATATAAATGAAGCAGTAAGTTTCAGTAACTTGAAAATAATTTAGATTAAAATTGAAGTTAGCTCCAAATGGAATTGAGTTGTGAAAGAGTCTTGTCAAAAATGAACAGAGATCTAAATTTAAAGTTGCTATTGGCTAACAGAATAGTGGAATATTGGTTAAAGACTGTGATTTGAAGCCCATACTTAACTTAAAAAAGAGACAAAACCAAGTCTTTAAGGAAAAGCATCTGGCCCAAGTAAGACATAATTTCAACTTGTTACCAAGTTAGCAATATTTACTTTCCTTATTAGTTTTATAAATACAAAATCACCTATAAAATGCAACCATAAAAACTCTAATCTGATTTTTATAGTAATGTTTCAAAAAAAGGTCAAAAAATTAAATATTTCTTTATCTACCAGTAATGCTTTAAACCCTTTTTTATTTACAAACAAGCAAGTCAAGAACCCCTCAGTTTCCTTATGACAGTAGTCACCAAATCATTTGGCTATTTTATTAAAATATACATCAATAAGAAATGTTAAAAATCAGAAGTGACATTATTTTGGAGGGTGAATTGCTAATAAAGCAACACAGATTTTCATCCTGTGTGAAACAGCTGGACCATGACGAGATCACATTAGCACTAATTAAAATGATATTTTTTTTGTGCAGTTTTTGTTAATCCAGCTTCATTGGACTCAAAAGGATTTCTGAAATCTGTAATAAAAGCTATTATGTAATCTTACTCCAGTTCTCTTGCATCAGGTTACTGTGTGAAATTTCCCTATAATAAACAATATTTTCTTAAAACTCTCACTCAATAAAATCAATATTAACTTTTTACTATTATAGCTGGTTTTTCCCAATATATGATCCTCATTTAATTAAAAAAAATTAAAGCTCTAATTTATTTTTGCTTGATGAACAAGAAAAATATCATATTAAAGGCAACATTTTGCCATGTTTCTCTTTCTCCCTCACTTTCCCAGGTCCCTGTTGTTCCCAATGTATAATTTGCAAAACATATTGCTTCAATACTTACAATGAGAGAGGCGGCCCAGCTGTGGGAGGGAAAGGACAGCAGTCTCCAATATTACCATAATAATCTGCCTAAGGTCCCATGAGCCCTCTGGAGTATACAATTCTCTATACTGCAGGCCCCAGCTGGAGAATGTTCTCTTGACATGTATGCCAACCTTTGCCTGCAGGCAAAATAAAAAAAGGCAGAGAAGTAATCATGAAAATAAAAAATCTTGTCAACTGTGGTAGGATGCAGTTTCCATGTTTTTTTGCTCACGTAGGCAGTCGTTGTGCTAACAAAATGATAGGAGACTTTAAAAGACTGCAGCTGGTATGTGTTTTGCTGGAGAGGGGAGAACATCATATGCCACACAAATTCTGCAATTCTAACTTTGGGGGAAAAAATGAGCAGTGATATTGTATTACTGTCAATATGCATGACAGCTTTATTTACCTCTTCTTCTGATGGCTGCTCATTGCAGGATTTAAGCAGGAAAGTGAAACCCTGACAGCGTTGAGCTAATTGCAAAGGGCCAGATTGTGATCTCATTGTTTTGTGTTGGGTGGTTGGGGTTTTTTCATGGTGATGAGGGCTCTCAGGCAAATAGTCCTGCTGGCTCAGTGGGACTAATTGGGAAGTAAATGCCCATCACTGTGAAAGGCATGCAATTGGCTCAACAAACTTTGCAAGAAAAAAAAGCATGACTTTGAAACAAATAATGCAATAAAGGGAAAAGGTGGTGGTTGAAAGACACATTTATAAAATCAAAGACCTAATATATAATTTTGCCCTTCAGTTTCAAACTCAGTTTGTACCGAAGAACCCAAGGCCTTTCTTCTGATTTCATTCAAACAGAAATAAGAGGAATACCAGCACCACAGAGCTCAAAACAAGTCCCATGTTGTGATAGACTTCTAAAACATTAGTCTTCTCTAAAGAAAGAAAAAATCTATGTGCACCAGTCATAGGTCAGAGGCTGCATTTTCAAGACAGAGTTGTCAAAGTAGGACTAAGAGCTATTTACCAGATATCCTTTTACTTTCTTTTCCTACTAGAGGACATATTCCCACCCAAATGTCTGGTATTTCACCCCGCAATAAGGTCATGGATTTTACAGGTTGTGCTCAGGATGGACAATCTTTGGTACTAAACCAGCATTCAAACCGAAAATGTCATCCCTCCTGCCTGAATGAGTTCAGAATATACCATCCACCAAAGAGAGTCAGATATTTTTTTAATCTAACATATTTTGGACAGAGCAGATTTGGGTAACCGTAAACCATTATGTAAGCAGAGAGAAAATGACTGTGGCAAGTTAACAGATCAGAAGAGATCTGCTCCAGGCTCAGAGGACACAGACATGGGAGACACCCAGAGACAGGAATTGCTCCAAGCAGGAGAATTTTTAATGCAGTCACCATCTCACTCCTTCCTTCCTGCCTCCCACTAACCCACAGTTTTTCTTTATGCGATGAACAGTAACAAGCTTGTTAATTTAAAAGTACTTTTCACCTACCTACCTATGTGTGTGTATGAAAATACGGGCAGGTTTATTTAATTCTAAAAAATCTGTTTTCATCTCCTTTGCCTCCTTTCTCAAAGCCATGTAGAAGTAACAAGAACATGTTTAGCTCAATAACTGCTCTTGAAGGATATGTACAGTAGCAAGTTAAAGATTTTCGATTTGTTGTCTGAAAGTGGAAGTCATTACTTAGACTGGGTGGGCTTGTGAGGGACCCTGTCTGTCTGGCACATGAATGAGATAATTCTTTAAGTCTGCCAGCCATGTGGAGCTTAACTGAAGAGACACTGGAAAATTTAAAATAAGGAGAAAATGAAAACAAAATCAAATATATATTGAAACTACTGGGCCAAGATTAAATAGTGTAGAGAATATTCCATGTGGATGTAAAAGAAAGAAGGAATCACAGACAAATCCCATTTAGACAGACTCAAACAATGTCACCTCACAAAACCACTGAAATTGAAGAACATGACACTCCAGAAAGAAGGGGCTTTTGGAATCCAAGGCACTCGCTGTTAGGAGAAGTTTTCATGTAGTGCAGCTTGGGATCTAGGTTTCTAAAATGTCTCTTTGCATTTTGTTATCTGTAACAAGACATGGCAATAAAAACAAATAAATAAATCCCACTTATTACCACAGAATGAGTTGGAAGCCTGGTTACCATCACTGTGGCTGAGTTAAGTATATAACCTTGGCATGAGATTCACCTATGTATTCATCTGTGTTCTTACAAGAATGAATATCATTTTAGGGAGGTTTTCCTTCTCTGTTTTCCGGCTTGTGTTAACTACTTACTGCTCCAAAGCCACAGCTCCATCAGTAAATCAAATACTCCCTTGCACTGTGGTCAACCTGCATCACATAGCCCAGGTGACCGTGTTTAAACCCAAACCCTACTATTCACTGCAACAAGGTGGCCTTCTTTTCCAAGCTGCCTGCTGGGAATCAGAGGTGCCCTTCATAAACTCCCATTTCATCCCCAGGAGCAGTTTGAGAAAGCGTGACTCACTATGGGCCAGAACCACGGGCAGAAAGATTTCCAATGCTACTTACCAGCACAGATATAGCATGAACACAGCTTGCTCATATTTGAAATAAATGTAATGGATTTTTTCAGGTTAGTGAAACCTCCATAAACACATTAAAAACAGTTATTATCCTGCAAAGCTACGGTAAGTACCTCAAAAAAGTAGTTTATAACTGGGTTACAGATCTCTGCAAAACATTCATGCTGTATTTGCTGGTTCAATCACCTAAACAAAGTTTGATATGATATGTCATTATGAAATAAAAGAAAAAAATTAGTTTTCACAAAATGTACTTGAATATATGCTAGCTTTAAAAAGATGTGTTTGGTTTATGTCTGAAACAGTTTTATGAATCCAACCCAAAAAACCCATAAAATGTATTTGCATTTTCCTTCAACTAGAAGTACTCATTGATATTAGGCATGGCAGTAAGTATTTTGGTTGACAAGCAATAGGAGTAGGACAGGAGGCCAGAGTCAACAGCCACAAAAAAACCACTGTCTGGCAGAAAATGTATTTTAACAAGTTTAGCCCTCCCTAATCTCCAAACGGCACAATTCCACAATTCCATGGTTTTATCTTGATAGTAGTAATACAAGTGGGGTTTTTGCAAATTAACTTTCCCTTACTTTTGTCACCCAGTGGGATATGAGAGACTGGTCTAACCCCATCTATTTTTGCTGGGGATGAAATCTGGAAGTGCTTGTTTCTCGTTAAGATACAATTAGTGAGAGATGCCTCTGCCCTAATAAACAAGACCAAACAAGACCATAGGCCAAATTCTATAGTATGGATTTAATTTAACCATGAATGTGAAGTAGAGAGACAGAAAGAAAAAGAAAAGAAAGGAGATAGAGAGGGAAAGACAGATTAAGCAGAAGATAGTCACCACACGTGGATCCAGCCGCATCCCATGAGTTCTTCTCCATCCTGGGCTTCTCAGTGCTGGGGGGTCCCAAGGTTATTCAAACTTTTCACTATTTATACATTTTAGTAAACAAAGGAATTCATGCTCATTGCCTACACAGTTCTCACAGTTCAGAGTTAAATTATTTCCTTGACTTTAATGTGAATCAGTTTGCATGTTCAGTCTTTGTCTTCTGAGTTGGTGGGTTTCTTGGGTAGATGGGTTGAGAGTTGGTGGTCATGGTGTTCCCCCGCTGAAATCACCTTTTACCCAGTCTGAGCTGATTTCAGCACAGTTGCAGAGCTGACTTTCCTTGTGGCCCATAAATTCTCATTCTTTGTGCCCATTATCAGTGATTCATTCTTCTCCCCAAGGTTTGTTATCTTCCCCCTAGGTCTGAGATAACACCTTTTTCTTATCTATGGTATCTTATCTTACAGTCCAAGTTCCAGGTATCCACAGAAGCATATTTGAAGGGGTGGGGAGATGGGGGGACGATTCAGTGGTTGTTGGTGGTCACAGATGCCATCTGTCCCATAACTTGGGGTGATCTGTGTTTGACCAGTGATGTGGGCGCAAGCAGTTGCTTCTTTACAAATTTTGCCACAGTGGGAATTTTTGTGTGGATGCAATACCCAGGAAGTGCTAACCAGACCTTGCCTCTGCCAGGCCTGGAATTAACACCATCCTGTCACTCACTTCTGTGCTTATCTCATGGCAAAGTCCTTCTGTGGCCTTAACAGTGTTTGAGACACGCAACAGTTCTTTTTAAGTCCTCACCTGTCTCTGCAGAGAAAGTCTAGTCAGCCAGCTGATTAGACAGCCAAAGTTAGGTAAAACAAATGCCCTGTTTCTGTTACTTCAAGTTGATTTGGAAAATCTCTCTAGGCATGAGATGTGCCAGGTGCCTTTAAAAATCCAGCTCCAAATCTCTACAAAATCCCAACCACCTGTGTTATGAGCTCAGTCTGCAAGTACTTTTTTGCAAGTACTTTTCCATGCTTACCAAAGTCCCTTGGCTCATGTCAGCAGAAAATATTTGCCACCAGCCCGAACAGTTCAAACTGCAGATGCTGCTGAGAAGCCAGCCCACCCCTGCAGGAGGTCAGATGACACAATAGTGCAGGACACTGACAAAAAACAAAATCAAAACAAAAATACGTACATATGCAGACAAGAGTTACCCAACAGCCCTGTGATGAAGGGAACGTAACTCTCGAACCTTCCCAGACCATGGGATTGGGTACTCCACAGTGGCTACAGACTTGATGCAGAAAACTTTCTGTTGAGTGTAATGGAATCATAGAAAGCTCTGAGTTGCAAGAGACCTTAAAGATCATCTAGTTCTAACCCCTGTGCCATGGGCAGGGATACCTTTCATTAGATCAGGTTGCTCAGAGCTCCATCTAGCCTGCCCTCAAACACCTCCAAGGATAGGGCAGCCACAGTTTCTTTGGAAAACCTGCTCCACTGTCTTAACACCTCACAGTAAAGAATTTTTTCCTAATATCTAATTTAAACCTACTGTCTTTCAGTTTGAATCCATTCCCCCTTGTCCTGTCTCTACATGACCTTGTAAATCGTCCCTCTGCATCTTTCTTGTAGGCTCCCTTCAGGTATTGGAAGGCTGTGATTAAGTCACCACAAAGCCTTTCCTTTTCCAGGCTGAACAATCTCAATTTTCTCAGCCTTTCCTCATAGGAGAGGTGCTCCATCCCTTTAATCATGCTGATGGCCCTCCTCTGGACTCGCTCCAACACGTCCATGTCCTTCCTGTGCTGGGGACCGCAGAGCTGGATGCAGCACTGCAGGTGGGGTCTCACCAGAGCAGAGCAGAGGGACAGAATCTGGATGCAGCCCAGGAGACCTTTGGCTTCCTGGGCTGCAAGTGAACATTGATAGATCATGTCCAGCCTTTCATCCTCCAGCATCCCCAAGTCCTTCTTGGCAGGGCTGCTCTCCATCTGTTCATCCCGCAGCCTGTGTTGATACTGGGGACTGCCCCAGAGCCAGGTGCAGCACCTTGCACTTGGACTTGAACCTCAAGAGATTTCCATGGGCCCACTTCTTAAGGTTTTCCAGGTGTCTGCCTGAGGAAAGAATAGGAGACCTGAACATCCACACAAACAGAAAGACAAAAAAACCTCAAGTATTTCTGAAGGTGGGAATAAATATTTCTACCCTGCACTGAGAAAGAATCTGGCATCTGTTACTTTTCCCACTGCAATGGGCCTTCAAGTACCTAAGCTCAGCCACACAACATAGTTGTCCAACAAATCCAGTTGCTGCTTAGGGGATAGCTAGCTTACCGCTTTTACTCAGAAAGAAAGTAGCAGACAACTACATACTCATCCTGGATGAATAAAAGCTTGGTTCCCTACATTATTTTGTATATAGTTCAGGACCAAACACTGAGTCTTAGCAGGTTAAAAAGAAAAAACAAAACCAAAATACAATTAATATCTTCAGTATTTGCACCATCAAATATTCCCCTGTCCTCTCACAAACTTTTGGATGACTCTGAAAACACTCTAAATCTCTGTTATGATGCTTATCCCACATGAAGGAATTACATTTGCTGAACACAACACACCATTCAGACACATGACTAGGAAAACAGGATTTGTGAGTTGCTACTCACAAGTTAGAAAGTTAGTGATAGGATTTTAAAAGAGGAACACAAAGAGGAAAATAAGCATTAATTGCCAGGAAAAACTGACATAACAGAGACACTCCAAAGATGCGGAAGTTTTTGTTTGGAAAAAAGAGAACTTGGACAATTGAAGAAAGCAGGATTATGATGTTAATACCTAGGTGAAAAGAGCTGTGTCAGGTCTCACCATCTTTTCTGTTTCTGTATTGTCTAGTATCAGTAAATTTTATTCTCTCCTTCTCTAGGTTTCATAATGCTGTCACCATGCTGTGCTCAGTTCACTTTCAGTTCAAGAATGAGATCATGATGCTGTGATTGAGCTGGTTACAAAAGGAAAACTGGCTGTGATAATTCAGATTAATGTACAGGCATCGGTTTCCTTGGCAAGCTGTTAACACAGATGCAGGTCTTTACAGATGCTCAGCTCTCTTTTTTGCTTCCAGAGTTTTCCCTTCTCTGATTCCCTGTCTCCCAGTGAAAATGAAAGGGACAGAGCCATTGTAGGTGATTTTGCTTCTTAGTTGTTTTCCTTGACATCCACTTACAAGTCTAAAAGCATATTTATTCACTATTTGTTTTGCTGTCACAACTAAAGCCTTCCATCAGATACAAGAACCTCACTTTGAAATACACCAGAAGATTACCTCTGTCTCAGAAAGCTCTAGGGGGCAAGTCTAATTTACTTTTGTAGAGTCAAAGGCAGGGGAGAAGCTAGTGATGGAAATGTCATTCACTGGAGGGCCAAAACTAATAACATTCCACAGGAATGGAAATATAAGTCTTTCCAAACAGGAAACATAGGAATGCAACTCATACAACCATAACTCAAAAATAAAAAATGACAGATTTGGGAGTGGAACAATGTGGAGTCAATTTACTGCTTTGTCTGAGAGATACAACAAAAACAGTGGCAGGTCCTAGGTAAGTTATTAATAAAATAATTTCTAGTGGCACAGAAGGCTGATCCAAACAGCTGAATTTACAGCATCCCAAACACAAGTTTGCAGAATCCATGAATTCAAATCAGCGCTGTTATTTTGGTATACGGAACAGTGCTTCTATGGTGGAGCAAAGGTTAGGAAACCATGGCTACAGAGTCACATCCAGAAAGAGACTTGAGGAACACTGTGACAACCAACACTGAATTAAAATCCTTCATACAAAGATCATTATGTCCAAATCCCAAATTCAAAGGCTGAAATATCAAGTTCAAAGTATGTGTGAAGCTTTGCTATTAGGAAAATGAATTGAGAGTCACTGGGATTCATGTTGTACACAAGAAAGTGTAAGGGTTTTCTATTTCAATTTCCATGCTTTAGAACCCCTTACAAAGCAATGTGCAAAGACAGCAAGTAGCATAAGGGAGTTGGAGCCAAATAAAAAAGCGTGCTCAGGTTGTTTGCCCTTACACTGCTTAAGCCAGAACTTACAGCAAGAAATCACTACCCATAATAGCAAAGTCCATTATTAAAGTCCAGGGACATGTTCTGGCTGTATCTCAACTACACACTGGGAGCACTAGGCCACTGCATGCAGCAGTCTCATACGTTTTTATGCTGCTATTATTACCTTGAGTTCAATATAAGGAATCCCAGACTGCTGCCCAGGCAGGATGTAGTTGTATCCAAACTATAATCATAGAATCATTGAATCATTTAGGTTCACAAAGACCTTTAAGATCTTCAAGTCCAACCATTAACCCAGCACTGCTGAGAGCACCACTAAACCACAGCCCTAAGTGCCACATCTACACATCTTTTGAATACCTTCAGGTGACTCAACCACTTCCCTGGGCAGCCTGTTCCAATGCTTGAAAACCCTTTCATTGAAGAAATATCCAATCTAAGGCACAACTTGAGGCTGTTTCCTCTTGAGCTGTCCTTTGTAACCTGGGAGAGGAGACCAACCCCCACCTTACTGCAACCTCCTTTCAGGGAGTTGTAGAAAGTGATAAAGTCACTCCTGAATCTCCTTTTCTCCAGGCTAAACAACTCCAGCTGCCTCAGCTGCTCCTTATCAGACTCCTGCTCCAGACCAATTTTATCAGCTTCATTGCCCTTCTCTGGACACTCTCCAGTGGCTCAGTGTCCCATTTGTAGTGAGGGGCCCCACAGGATTTGACATGTGGCCTCACCAGCACCGAGTACAGACACTTACTATCCTGGTCCTGCTGGCCACACTATTGCTGATACAGGCCAAGATGCCATTGGCCTTCTCGGCCACCTGGGCACACTGCTGGATCATGTTCAGAAGCTGTCAGTCACAGCCCCCAGGTCTTTTTCTGTCAGAGAGCTGTCTAGTCACTTTCTCCCAATCCTGTAGTGTTGCATGGGGTTGTTATGAGCCAAGTGCAGGACCCTGAAACTTAGTAGTTAGGCTTCTTTCTGGAACTCTTCCACAGCCCAAAGGATCTCACAGTCAGTGTGACCTAATATTGGATGTCCACTGTTTTCCTCTCTCCAATTACCTACAATCCCATTTTTTTCTGATAACTTTGAACAAGAGTGTCCTGAGGCTGGGACCCAGAAAGAAATTAGCTTGATTACTCTTCGCATTTCATTTCATATTCATGAACAAAAGGTAATTGTTTACCCTATGTCACATATATAGCAGTATTAACTTGCACAACCATGTGATAGGCATTTAAAAAAAAAAAATTCACCAGAAGTGGACTTCTACCGCAGTTGCAAATGTCCATAATTCAATTGCAAAAAATTCATCTTAAAGTGATAACATTTTTTTGTGCATAAAAATGTTAGGGTTTTAAGCACCTTTTCCCAACCTGCTCATGCTAGAAATGGGAGTTTTAAGAGAAGGAGAACCTCGACCTTTCAAGAGAACATTTCACACATTTCTCACCCTGTAGAGTGATGTGGCAACATAGTTTAAAATCGCTCAGTGATCCATAATCACAGAAGAGCTACTGAAGGTGACTTCACAAAGGGAAAACTTTCAAACATACTGTAAATAATGTTGCTTAAAACACTCTAAAATAGCAAACTCCCTTAAAATAATTTGACTTAAACTCTTTCCCAATGTGTGACTGCTTGGCATGGTCCAAACCTTTCACTGTTACTCATTAGCAGGTGACCTGCACACCTTATTTTGAGGTTTTGCTACCTGCTGACTCTGCACCTACACTAAACACAAGCTGATAAAATTCCCTACTAGATCATCCTCCAGATTGTATATATAAAAACTGACATAAGAACTTCCTTCAGGACAGATGCAGTTGTTGGCTTCCTCACCTGGGGCACATTTGCTCACAATCAACAGCCTTTCACTCTCTAATGGCACAACAATATTTCAGTTGTTCACTCCAGTCAAAGAAATTGGAACATCAGCAATGAAGGGGTACTTTAATCCTTGACAACCAATCTCTAACACAGATACACTGAGGCACAAAAGTGTTCCAAACGTGATAGCTGGCATCAGTTCCTACTTATATACTGACTGGATTATTTTTCCAGAGAAGGTTATTAGTTTTCTTTTCAACGAATATCACTTTCCTAATGAACACCTGAATGCAGCATGCTACTCCCCCTAATAAATAAAACTAGTCTCAGTGATATTCCATGGATTCCAGGCTTTTGTCCACAGTTTCTAAAGTCTCAACAGAAACATTTTAAATAATATACACCAGACACCTGGACCCTAATTGAGCAAAACACTAATTTTTCTTGCTTAAGGTCACCCTCAAAACAAATTAATGGGTCCTTCTTGACTGAAGTGCTACAGAAATAGTATAACCACCCCTTCATTCTTCACACTAGTGTTATGATCCAATTGTTATTATTATTAAGGTTCTTTAGAAATTCCTCTGCCCAAATTAAGGTGCAAATGAGATCATAGCCAGTGACAATAATATGGGTTTTATTGGATGGTATAGATGAGAGAGAGAGAGAGAGAGAAAGAAATAGAAGATAGGTGGGGGGGACAGAAAGAGAGGGACAGAATAAGTAAAATATCACCCCTTCGTGGATCCCAACGATGTTGCATTGATCCTCTCCAGCTGGTCTTCTTGGTAATGAAAGTCCCCCCAAAAAAAGCATAGGATCCCATGGGTATATATGCTCAGGCTAGGTAGGCATGTCCGGGCACGTCCCCCTGGGGGAGGGGGGCAGTCTCCTACAGCAGACTCTGGGTCTCTTGCATCGCATGCGGTCCTGTGGATGTGCCCTGTGGGGTTGGGGGTTCCACAGCTGGGCCGGTTTGTGTAATCATCGGAGGATGGGTGTTTATTGCCTCTCACCAGAGGTTACGCCATGCACCCAAAAACCTCCTCCTCCCCCCTCGGCCGGGGAGAGTCTGTGTAAACCTGGCTTCTGTGAGCTGTGCTCTCCCCCCCACCCCACACTCAGCTGGGATGGCAGCTGGAGGCTTTTGGCCTCTTGTGGATGCATACCTTTCCCTCAGCCTGCGGAGACTGAACAGTGGGTTTCCTTTAATCTAATCAGCAGTTCGACTTACAGTCCAAAGTTCTTCAAGGAGGTTTCTGTGGCTGTAGCTTCTTTAAAACTTTACATCAGTGTTTGAGGCATAAACTATTTTCAGTCTCTGCCAACTAGGCACCCTACTACCCATTTTAAACTTAGCCTACTTATATGGGAAAATTTTGGCATTTGATTTTTTTGCTAACTATTTCCCTGTTAAAATGATAAAGAAAAATATCCTCTTATTAAAAAGGTAGGTACATATGTTGGAAAAAATGACTACGTGAAATAAGAGCAGTGACAAACTTGAAAAGTGGTCTCACAACATGGCTATTAACACATGGTACCCTTGGCAGCATAAGTGGTCATTTAATGAAGCCCATCGTAAGCTGTGCATGTAACTTATGCTTTAACTTTTGTAAACAGCACCTAGTTGCTATGGCTTGAGGCTCTGTATAAATCATTAAACAAATATATTCAACAATTTATACAAAATCAAGAAGCAGGAAATCTCCATTTCCATATTTAAATCTGCCTGTATGTATATCATTATTTTATTAACTTCCCAATAGATGCCCTCCATCTGCATTGACAACAGTTGGCTTTTTTTTAGCCTATACTTATAAGGTTTTGTATTGTACTGTAGAAGAATAAGTTATACTGTGGTTTGTAACCTTTTTTTAAGTAATCAAGTCAAGAGAGGTCCATGACCAGATTAATAAAACGGCTACTTACAAGGAAATGAGCTATGGCTGCAAGTCACCATCAAATCAAGAAATACAGAGCAAGCATATACAATCTTTTCCAAGCTCACACTGGGCCTCTTCCAGAAACTGAAAGAGACAGTCCTACAAAAGCTCGAGCACAGTCTTTAAACTTAATGTGAGTTACCGCATTAGCATCAGTTGAACTTCTCTTGTGCTTAAACACATCTCCGTCTTCGTAGTATTGGTATCTAAATTCATATGGTTACACTTTTATGGAATACAGAAACTGCAGAGTGCATAACTCTAAAAAAAAATGCACTTCTATCATTGATTTTACACCCAAACAGGTCAGAGTTCTAATAAAAGGCACACATAATAATGGTATAAAATTATTCTTATCCCTTATTCTCAGTAACATCAGTCAATGAGAAGAAAAGACTATAGCCTATCCATATTTAATTATAAAGAAGGTTTCTCTCTGATTAATTGAGTCATTAAACATGCACAGATACATTTCATGGTATTAAATATTAGTTACCTTCCAGTATATTAAGAAGTAAAAATCAGAGTGGATTAAATGGGAAGAATTATTCTTAGTGTATGTCTTGCAGTGCATACCACCCCTCACTTGTTTCCCAGGAAACCAAAAGAAAGCGTAGACATTTCACACAGAACAAGAAAATGCACATAGGCTGCAGAACAACTGGAAAAAATCTTGACTTTTTAAAAATTTATTTATGGTTTTAGCTATTGTTCTGTTTATTCTAGCCTTTACAAAAGAACAAATCCAGCACTACTCATAATCTGGTGCTGGCCATTGGTGTCTCCATTAAAAATACAATAAAAACACTACTTTAGGCATTAGGAGATACAGAAAAACATACTGAACCAAAATTTCTGCAGCATATGTTCATAGCAACAGAGGATTTACCAAAACATTTTTATCTGAGAACCCATGTTTTAAGTGGCAAGTAACTGTGTTAGCAAATGCTTTGCCTCAGTTCACAGGTTTATATATTTTTATATCTATATACACAATTTACACCCAGAAAATTCATTTCTGTCCAATAACTCCATTAAAAGAGAGTATAAAGGGGAAGATTAAGAAAAAAAAAAGGAAATTAAACGTCACTCAAAGAAATGACAAGGCTGAGAGAATAGTTTGGAGCAGAGGCTTTAAGCTGCCATGCTGTGCCTTTCACAGCTGCCTACACTTCATGTCATTAATAACCAGTAAATAAGATCTGCAGGTGGGCATATAGGGCACCCTGAGCCAAGAAGCTGTAGCTAGGGCTTCTGTCTCTAAGATAGGTGGCCAGGCTCATTTGCACAAGGCTGCTTATGTTTCCATACAGAAGTGTAACCCTACTTAGCATAGCTTCAGGGAAGCTGCTACAATACAGAGAATGCTAATTACTGTAACCAACTGGCAATGATGCATCCAAAATTAAATGGCCTGTGACTGAGCAGATGAACAACTTTTATAGCCTTAAGTTCAGGGAACATGGATATTCTGTCAAATTAACAGACAGTTTATTTGACCTTAATAGGTAAATTGAAGTCTTTTAAAATGCATTTAGATGTGCTATTGAGTTATCAGTTATTAAGTACAGTTCTCCTTTCAGCTTAAAGGTGTACAGTTTGAATCTAAAATACCTGTAGCCTATTACATTAAAAAAAAAAAACCACACAACCAACCAAACAAAAGTAAACCTACAACATTCTATAACCCCTATAAAATTAATTTTCAGGTGAAACTGCAACATTGCCTCTGCTCCTACTCTTAGTTCCTGTTCACTTCTTTGTACTCAGGCAAAATTCCCACAAGTCAGTAGCAGCTCTGAACACAGAGGTCTTCAGGTACAGACACTGGAGTCTGCCTCCTCAGTCTTCAATTCCAGTGAAAGTTAGGAATTTTTTTTTCAGAACACTGTAAGATTCTTACTTGACTTCCTAAGTAAGTTCTTACTTGACTTCCTAAAATGAACATTAAAAGTAAATCAAAACCAAGCCCAGACATAAATAGTCCTTGATTTTTCCTCATTGCACTTAGCAAATTAATTACCCATATATTTCAGCATAGATGATACAGCAGTTCAGCTTTCCTACAAGAACTTTCAACAAATTCATGCATTCATCAACTAACTTTATTATACTCGTTAAAGTTACCAAAGATCTTTCTCTGAATACTAGAAAATACTTGAGAAGTTAAAAAAAAACGATGTACAAAAAAGTTCCAAAAGACAAATTTTATTGCCAGAGTACAGTCCTTTTTAAAGTATGTTTTGTAGCAAGTAAGATTCACAAAGAAATCTATTGGTGCAGTACATCTGGCAAAATGATTCATTTATAGATTTGTCAGTAAGCAAGACTCTGGTTCCTTTCGGGAAAACAGAATTGTAAGCAAGTCTGCCTTAGTTTCCCCCTAGATAATAAACAGCTGGATCTAAAACCCACTGCCCTTAAGATATGATTACAGAAATGTCACTGAAATCAAGATCTTTAGTTACTGGTCAGACTTCCCTTTTTTTGTCAGTCAAATTGAAACACAGATGTTTCTTCACCCAGCTTTCTAATACCAAAGTGTGGGATTCACCTTGTCAGCCCTAAGACAAATTTACGATGTCTGACCAACTCACTATAGCATCCCTCTATAGGCCCTGGGCTAAAACTAGGCACTTGTAGAATATAATTCATCAAATTTGTTTAGGATGTTTATCTGAACATGTGGTGTATCATATCCTAGAAAGCTCTGTTTCTTGGCAGTGACTCCCAGACATGGTTGGTGAGATCTGCTCATACCTGGATACCTCCGTCTTTTTGTTGGGTGTCCTGGGTTACAGTGTATTCTATCACCATCCTCATGAGCTGTTGAAACCAGGTGTAGCAATGTTCCCTGCCTCCTCCCTCTGGACTATCTCCTGTTAATGGGCCCATCAATGCCTTGCCTCGTGACTCACCATCCCATTGTGAGATGCTCCGCCCAGGGGGAAGGAGCCAAGCATTCCCACCTGGATATAGTCTGGGGTCTGGAACAGCACAGGCAGCCTTTTCCTCTGGATTCCCAGAGGAAGACCAGACCCTTCTACAACACCACTGGACCTTCAGAGGAAGACCAGATCTTTCTACAGAATTACTGCTTCAACAGAACCATCACTCCAGGAGGACTGCAGCCACCATTTAATCGGACTGCTACCAACCCCCTGACCATCAGGGGGTCAGGTTGTATTCTCACTCTGTCAGTGGGTTGTTTTTTTGTACTACTGCATTTATTTTATTTTTCCTATTAAAATTGTATTTCTGACTTGGAGTCTCTCACTAGTTTCCTTTCAAACTAGTACACTGGGTGAAGAGGAATCTAAAAAAATTTCTTACTCATTTTTGAGACGGCCAAGATTGAAGGGAGTGCAGGGTGCACAACTTCTAAGGCCTCTTTATGGGTTCCTTGAAAAGAGCACACACACCGAGAGAGCCCCTCTCATGGCTACCAGGACACCTCCTCCTTCATCCCCAGGAGCACAGAGGGGTGGGGGAAGCTGTGCAGGGACGAGCTGTAAGGAGCAAAGCTGGCAAGAACAGCTGCAGCCATCGTTCAAGCCAGAATTGATGGATATTGACAACATCACAGTATCTCCGCAGTTTTCTCATTGGCCCCTCTCTCTGCCTATTGGTTGTTCATTCCAATTACTTCTCTCTTTACTCTTCTGTGTCGCTGTTGTACTGGGGTTGGAGAGAAACGAGGCAGGCAGGATCCAGGGAAAGCGGGATTAATTATTTTTTTACAGACGGTTTATATTCTCTAGGCCACTTGAATGGCATCAATTGATTGGTCCCTTGACCATCCACCTCTCAGGATGATTGGCTAAATCCTACAACACCCATTTCAAAACAATTCTGCAACTAGACATAACAATATTGCAAAACATTGTACAGGTGCAAGATAAAAGAATTATTTACAAAAACTCGTAGCAGTGTTTTCATAGCTTTCGTGAGAAACACAGAGCTCTCACAGAATGCTGCAGAAAACTGGAAAATTTCTCTGCTGAAGCTTTTCAGTGTCCACACTTCTGTTTCTCCATTTCCCTCCTAACATAACCACCCTCTCCAATAGATTTGAAAAACAACAGCACAAAGCTTATAAAACTCCAGCAGTTACTGGATATATGTTACATCCTTCCCTCCCTTCTTCTCTTGTCAATTTAAGATCTGTACAGCAGTCTATTTCTTAACTATGTTTTTCCTGAAACTAGCCTCACAAGCTAAGTCTACGTTTACCCGAACTGTGGTGTCCCACGAGCACTCTGAAGTCATGTCTGACAAGCTATCATCAAATACTAAAATCAGGGTGGGAGATTTCTGTTTTAATCCCATGACATTACCATGACAGATAAGAAGAAAAATTACTTGAATATTGAACATCTTTGCTAAACATTCTTGCAATGAAGAGATGGAGAAACTGGGATTACAGATTTCAGAGGTACGCCAAGAAAAAAAGATCTAGGAGTGATGTGGATCAACAGCATCTTTTATATCTTTCTGGCAAATGCCTAGTCCTGCAAGGAGCCATGTACAATGCCCTGGTTGCCACTTCACTCCAGAAGTCTCTGATTTTGAGCCAAGGATAACCGTACATATATTAACAAAATTTAAAATTATACTGTTTTACATTTTTAACAAGAAAGACTTTCAAAGATCAGGTGAATTTAATAAATTCAATCCAATTAATGCAAAATTGAAAGAAACAGCCGTATCTACTGCATATACTCACAGGAAATACATTGTTTTTCTCTTACATTATTCTGAAGTTCAAACAATTTCATTAAAATGCATAGCTTTGCATATTCTAGACTAAAAGAACACTGCATGTTTAGGGAAAGATTGAATTTGAAAAAAAAAATGCAATTTCATAAGCTAGTAGTTTATATTCAACTACCAGATTAATTCTCAGAAGTGCTGAAGTTGTTGAGCAGTGAATTAGTGATACAATACTTCAGTGGGAAAACACCAATTGGGCCATTTTGCAGGTGTCTGCAGCAAAAAGCCAGGAAGAGTTGGGGTACTGTTACAATCATCTCTCTCTATTGCTTTGCAGCTTTTCTCTTTCTTCTTTTCTGCCAAGAAAGATTGTCTGGGATTACCGAACTTGATACAGTTTAAAACACTGCTCAAATTCACAGCAGCATCTGTCAAACCACTTAATAAACTGGTAACCAGGATAACCTGGTTCCAGCCATCACACTATTGTGTGCCATAGCAGACGATGCCCTTCTAGATTTGCCGTAATGCAAAACAAATTATGACCAGCAAGTTGATAGCCCACAGATAATGAAAGCAAAAACCGAGTCTAACTGCAGCAAACAGATAAGAACAGAAGGAGCAAACAGCTCAGAGGTGGAAATATCTTAAATCTTCACATCTATTCATAAAACAAATGGGTTAGCTGTATGCCCTCTGCACATGTTTCTGACATGATACTTACAGGCTGACTTTTCTGAAAGTGCAGAAAAGCACTGTGTGTGACTGAGATTTAAAGGAAGGGGTCTGATAACTTGCTGCAGTGTGATTTCATTTTTTATGGTAAATGAGTAGTATATTTGATTGGGGAATAGGACTCTGGAAACTACATCAGCTTTTTGCAACTTGAGATAAATGGATAGTCACAAAAATGATCCATTCTCTGTTAGCAAAAATAAGGAATGCTAACAGGGGTCCGCATGACTCCATACTGATGCTGAAGAGCACACCAGGACACTCTGCTGCTTGTGATTTGAAGCTGTATTTCAGAGCCTCTCAGAAGAGCTGTGCCAGAATAAATAAGAGTTTTGGAGTGACAACAATGGGCAACCAGTTTTGATGTCAGGCATTAAAGATGAATCATAGGATTTTTCAGAGTTGTAAAAGATAATAGTCACTGCATGATCCCATTACTCCAAAGTCCTCAATCAAGTGAGATTTTAGGGAACACTGACTTTGACATGCTTTCTTTATCAGAGCATAGGACAAAGAACCAAATGTACTGCAGAAGCCAACCAAGAAATTTGTCATTCGCAGTGTGAAGTACAGCATTCATACTAAAATACAAAGTATGGGGTAGAAAAGGATGCATCCTGTGTGGGGAATGCTTCAGGTCATTCTTCATATGTGTGCTCTTACCCCTGATATGTCCATATCTCTGTTTCTTAAACTACAAGATCAGGCATAACCACAAACATACACAAAAAAAACTACTTAATTGTCAAGATGGAGGTTGTTAGCTGCAACTGGACCAGAAATGTTAATAAAGATTGCTTGCATTGCTTCAGTATTGCTTCAAGTGTGATGGACATGCTACGGGAAGGACTGTGTTCCCTCCAAATGCTTGGAATCAAAGAACCCTTCCTCTTCCTTGCAGCATCTCACTTCAAAAATTCCTAGAATTTCTGTTTACAAACACAACCTCTGCAAAAGTACTGGATTTTTTCCTAGGCAGAAGAGAGGCAGTAGCAGGCCCTGCAAGAGCACTCCTAGGTACCCTCACCATCCTAGTATGCGTCACCAGGTTATGTATGACCTCCCTGACAGGGACTGCAGCACGGCTGGGGACATTCAACCTATGTACACAAATTGTCAAACACAAACATCCCACAAACACACCCCTTACATGGCTTGTGGGATGTCTGGCAGAGGCCAAGGGGCAGCCAAGTGCTGTATGACAATCGGGAAGACACCACCTGTGATGGACTCTCAGGAATCAGGACAGGGCCACTTGGGAAGAGAAACATCAGAGGCCTCTTTGCTCCTCTCAGAAAAATCCACACTTAGTCACAAATTACTCCTGCTGGGATGAGTGGTGTGTATCTTCCATAAGAAGAGGTTTATGGGTGACAGATGCCAGTCAGCAAGCCCTACAGGATGACCCGTGGACACTCAGGACCTTTCAGGAGGAGGTGACAAACCTGCCAAAAGGTGGCACAATGTGCAGTGGCTGCACTGTTGGCTGGCTGCTCAAATTAAATTTTAATAGAACTTTTAAAAATAATTTCAGTGTAAACCACAATGTATGTGAGTGAGCCTAAATTAATAAAAAACTATCTTTCAAGAATGAAGAATAAACGTAATCTGAGATCAATATTTATGAAGCTGTGATTAATTGACTGATGACCAAATGATTACAAACTTCTGTCTGAGGCAGCTACTCAAATGTATTAGCTTTGACAAAAAAAAAAATTTAAAAAAATACAAACTGGGTCAATGAAAAAATGCATTCCTAATCAATTTTTAATAGCACTTAAGATTTTATGATTTTTTAAACTTTCCTTTTAATAATTAATCAGAAAAATGAATCTAATTTAAACAAGGTGGTGTAAGGTGTTCTATATCTGTTTGATGGTATTCTTAATGAAGAAATTCAATTAGGGCTGACTTTTCACTATAAATCTCTGGTTTTAAGGAATGCTCTGATTGGCTGGTAAACATTTGAGACTGGGAGAATAACGGAGGTGAACCGCACTGCGCAGCACAATCTACTCATTAAGATTTTACATTGTTAATTTCAGCCTCCACTTGCTTAACAGAAAAAGAACAAGGGAAGGGAAGGGAAGGGAAGGGAAACCATGATTTCTGTAATCTGTAACTTTATCAAACTTTTCTGATGTTTTGCAGTGTTTTGCCTCATTCTTCACTACATCCTGGGGGACAGATCCTCTGCTGGCAGTAGGCACCACAAGGCATTCTGAAAGGCTTTCATAATTATGATTTAAATCAAGGCCTGTTGCATCAAACACTTGGAGCAATGCCAGAGATAAAGTAGCAACCAAAACTTGCAGAATAATGGCCCAAACTTGAAGATATTCCCTGCAGAAGCACTGTCCCCTAAGTCAGTTAAATCTATGCAGATGGGTTAGAGATGGACCTTCTGTGCATGAAAGGTAGCTAAAATTCACCCCTCTTCACTGTTATAGTGCCTATTTCACAAAGGCTCTGTATATAGTAGCAAATAAAATAAGCAAATAAGATTAAAAAGTCTGTTTATCCACACCTCTTGATGCTCAGCACCTCACCTGGTACACCTGTGGCTCACTGCAGCCAGCCTTCAACCAGACAGACTCCTGTCTGGTGAAAAGTCCATGCAGACATCCTTAGGCTCAGACATACGGGTGGGGTAGAGAGTGTCTGCACAGCACAATACTTGTGGAGCTTCTTCCTGCCCTCACATGTCATTCTAGTATAATGCAGTTTGTTTAGATAAAATATCTGAACAAGGGTCTAAAGGGAAATCAACCTCTTGCATGACCCTCGAAAAGAAAAAATGGCACAGCCTAATGTCCTAAGTATGAAAGCTGCACCAACTTCAGGTACAACCCAGCATCATCTATTTACTTGCTTGGCTCCTTGCAGACATGTCAAGAAAAATGGAAAACAACAGAAGAGTGAGATCAAAAAATCTAAGAGACATCATGACGAATGAGGTTTTTCTTACTGAACTCTGGATGCCTTGGAGCAAGATGTCTACATCTGAGCTAGTCACTTTGAATCCCTTTGTGGGTCATGGAACATGAGAGCGAGTATACTCTTCTTTAAGAGGATAAAGTCACAGTGGTTAAACACAAAATGAAAACTTTAAAAGTGATTTGTCATCTTTTACTAGTTCTTGTGAAGAAGATTAACTGCACCAAGCTTCCACAAGACCGTCAGTCTCAAACATTACTAAATCAACAAAGTTATTCTCTTTTTCTGTCCCAGTTCACTTACCCAATGGCCAGAGATTAATTTTCTGGCCCCTAGCATTCATTTAATTTCCTTTCTGGAAATACCAAATTTTTTTCACAGCCAAACCCCAAAACACTGTTTTAAAGAGAGAGACGAAATTTGCTTACATTTTGAAATGAAAGCCACATGTGAACTCCCAAAGAGCAGATGGCAAAAGCAGCCTACAGTCCTCAGGCAGCATAGACAGGGGTATCTGAGAGCTACACATTTCCACTGAATGGCCTCAGAATGGCAGCCAGTGAATCCCCCAGGAGGCGTCTCAACAACAGGAGCCAGCGAGGCCACCACTCTGCAGGGCTCATCAACAGTAAAATCCTGAGCAGGGGGAACCTGTTTTCACCCTTTAATGACCACAGGTCTGAATTTAGGCACCTAGAATCCACCACTTCTTTACTCAGTTTCAGGCAAATTTCACTCTATATTCCCCTAAATCATGCAAAACCAGCTGGGAAACCCTTTTATAAAAGCTGAAGATCCAGCCAGTCTTGTTCTTGAAGAGGAAGCTCTTCAAGGCCAACTTGAACAGACTTCACTGTTGCAGAAGTGACCACTTAAGGTGAATAGTTTGGCTGTCAGTGGTTTATATCTATTTGTGTTGGTATAAAAAATGACCTTTAGGTTAGGTTTTCAAGGCATAAAGCCCCACATCCAAATATATATATATCCAAATTATTGGAAGCAATGCAGCTGCATTATTTATCACTGGGCTAATCAGCCAAGAAGACAGATATTTCATACCTTCACCTGCTCCTTCCTCTCTCTGCACACTGCTGGGAAACATGCACAGATCCAAGATACAGGAATTTATGTACTTTAAGCCAAAAAATATGGTAACTTTTTTCACCTTTATGAATCAAACAATTTATGTCTCAAGCAGAAAAGACTTAATCGTCTCAGTTTAGTACTCTGACCAGTTTTTCTTGTCCTATATTGGTTCTTTTCAAGCTCTCATCAAAGAACTTTTCACATTTTGTGACAGATGCTATTTTCATATTTTCACTATTAATCCTCTCAGATTTCTGAGATTTCGGGAGTGGGTAGTGAAGTGGCTGAAGTGTTTCACAAATGAAGCCCTAATCCTAGGAGCTCATTCATGGTTGGAGTCTCGACTTTTAACCCATCCTTTCTCTATAGATTTACCAGCAGTGGCCAGATTGTTGGAAAATTGCCTGACTGATCCTTATCCCCCAGTGTCTCAGCAGAGGCATGCCAGGCATTCCAGGAATTTTTTATCTGTTTCATCCTGGTTCCAGCCCTCTTGCAGAAGTATCCTTCATGCTACGTGGACTATGGTGTTCAGTAGCCTGGACCTGTTAAACATTTGTTACCTCCTGCATTTACATGGTATTTCTCAGCTCCCCTCAGCTGCAGCAGATTGTTACCCCTCCAGCTCCTTTCTCCTTGCTCTCTGAGGTCTCTCAGTACTACAGAATTAAGTATTTTCCATACCCCTGAAGAGTTGGTAACATCAACCCATAAATTTCAACAAAACCTGAGGCGCTACTAGATCACAAATAATTTTTTAAGTATTCCTTCACTGACTAGGCATACAACTTCAGCAGAAATCCACTAAACAAATATGTTTAACCTCCTTAAGAGAAAACATGTTCCTTTTAGCAGCTTATTCAGAAAAATAAACTCCTTTACAAGTTATTTTCAGTTGAGAGAAAATATATTCATCCCAGCAGACCTTGTTCTCTAACAGGTCACTTTCCAGTTACATACATTTTTTTGAAGCAGTGGAAGTCATGTCTTTGAAAGGGTTCCTGCTTTATCCCAGATTCATTTAAAAGAGTTTCACATGTCAAATGTAAGATGCGTTTCCTTGCTTTTTATTTCTCTTTCATTCATTTACCCTTTCTACTCTCTGTATTGTCTATTCACATTTTTGCAATACAAGTCAATATATAAATAAAGCTAAGAAAGATAAATTAACAGGGATTCATTGCATTCTTGTGTAGTTTGCTGGCTGCACAATAAACTCACTCAATGAATTTCAGGCTCCAGTGGTTCTCTTTAAAACTCAAAAAACTCAAAAATTTTACATTTCTCCTGAAAAAAATTCTCTGAGCACCATTCTACCTAAGCAGCACATCAGTGGTGCCAGGACTAAAAGAACCTCCTGACAGCAGATGTCCACTCACTCCAGCCTATATTAATTAATGGTATGTCGATTATGTTGGTAAATGGTTCTTTCCTTATTTGACAATAAGTAATTTTTCCTGAAGTTTACTAAAAAGTGTTGTAACATGCAGGCACTCCATTTTTACCAAGCATACCTTATTCAAACCAGTCCTTTCCTACCCAAGCATTGCATCACCACCAAATCCACTAGGCCTTGTCTACGCTGGAATGTCACCATGGATTAATTTCCTCGCTTTATTTGCAGTGACTTACCTATATCAAATTGAAATGCATCCGTGCAACTCTGCTATGTCGGTCTAAGATACTTTCCTTGTTAATCATTGCATCCACAACTTTATGCTTGTTTGAATTAGCTGCTCAGCATCATAAGCATTTATCTTGTGGTGCAATGTTAAATCACTCAGGTCTATAATTTTCAGCATGCTGTGGCACATTTACAAGAAACTACAGGAATCCTGGGACTGAGGTCAAGCGAGCAAACTCCTAGGAGCCTCATATCCCACCATCACTGCTTCCCAGACGCTCTCTAGCAGCCCAGAAAGTGCAACACAAAGGCTTCACGATTTGGAGAGTTGTCAGCACAAGCTGGGCGGCAGATGCAAAACTTTCATCCTCGAATCTGGCCCTTTGGTTTCCATGGATCAGAATCTTCCACCAGGCATCATCAAGCGTCATCGCACACAGCACTTTGCAGGGTTTGGGGGCTTATCCCAGTCCTCATTGTCTTGTTGCCCTCAAAGCCGCATGGGCTGTGCAAATCCCACCTGAGCCGACCGGCAAGGCTGTGGGCCAAGAAGCAAAGGCTGGCCCGAGCTGCCTGTGCAGCGGGAGGGCAGTGTGGGAACCCAGTGGTGATACCGGGTGTGAGACTGCAGCCGGATACAGGCTGCTGCAGGCGGACTGGAGGTGATGAGAAAGGGGGGCTCATGCCCCCCCTGAGAGTTTCCCCCAGAACATGTTCCGGGAGAACATGTTCCCATGTCCCAGGAAGGACAATGACTTGTGGAAGTGAGACCAGAGGAGGCCACCAAGTTGATCAGAGGGATGGAGCATCTCTCCTATGAGGAAAGGCTAGGACAATCGGGATTGTTCAGGCTGGAAAAGGCTTCAGGGTGACCTAATTGTGGCCGTCCGGTACCTGAAGGGAACTTACAGAAAAGATGGGGCAAGACTACTTACAAGGGCACATAGTGACAGGATAAGTAGGATCAGATTCAAAGTGAAATAGAGTAGGTTTAGATTAGATGTAGTGTGGTGAGGACCTGGAACAGGTTGCTCAGAGAAGCTGTGGATGCCACATCCCTGGGAGTGTTCAAGGCCAGGCTGGATGGAGCTCTGAGCAACCTGGTCTAGTGAAAGGTGTCCCTGCCCACGGCACAGGGGTTGGACCAACATGATCTTTAAGGTCCCTTCTATCCCGAGCTATTCTATGATTCTATAGTTCTGTAATTCTATGATTCTGTGATCAGGGCAATTAACAGAATTAAAACAGCCGTTTATTTACTTCCGCATGATGAAACCTGAGCACAGCATAGCTTTTTCAGGGGAAAGGAGATCACCCTTGCTACCGCGTCGGCCTCGTCCTGCACAGGCACTGTGCGTGCACTCCCCATGGCGCTGTGCTTCCCCCCAGGAATGCTATGCGTAGGCTGAGACCTCCATAGGCCCCTGGGAGACCTCCTCGGGGGGCAGCGGCTGGAGAGCAGAGCCGTGAGGGGCCGCGGCTCCCGCCCGCCCTCCAGGGGAGCGCTGCCAGAGCGCGCGGCGCTTCCCTCCGCCGGGCGGCGGCTTGGCCTCGCCGGCTGCCGTAGCGGGGNCCGCTCGGGGCCCGCCATGGCGCAGCACGGCCCGAGCGTCACACTGTCCCTCACGCTGCCCATCACCTGCCACATCTGCCTGGGCAAGGTAACGCCGCCGCCGCCGCCGCCCGGCCCCGGCGGAGCGGGGGTGGGTGCGGGGAGGTCCGGCCGGTGGCGGCAGCTGAGGGGCCCCCCGCGGCTCGACGCTCTGACCCCCGCCGGGATTGTGTCTTTTAAGGCTCTGCGGTTCCGTGCGGGGAAGGAAATTGGAGGGGCGGGCCGTTCCCGGCAGTGGCCGAGGTTTGCTGGCACCCTTGGGACGTTGGGAACCGAGCGCTGTCCCGGTGGGAGCGTGCCGGGAGTTGTTGAAGGGGCCTGGGGGCCCGAGGTCGCTGAAATGCGGGTATGCAGCTGCCGAGGTGCAGGTTTTGAGGTCTGGGGGTTTTCTCCTGGTACCAGTAGGATACTCTGTTATAAAATGCTCGGGGAGCTTGTGTTTAAGCGTGGTGCTGTGTCGCGGAGGACAAGTGAAACAAAGAGGGGATGTATAACCAAGTGGATTTAAAAAGTATTGAGCAAAACTGCAGCAGTCTGGAGAAAAAGTTTCCGCTTCCTCTCTCTGACCCTTTCTCAGCTCCTTTCTCTTCTCCCTCGGGAAGCAGAGGGCTCTTGCTAGTCTGTTCTTCTCTAAAAGCCCTAGAGCTAATTTCATGGCTGTCACTAATTGCTTCTCAAATTCTTTGCTCATTCCTTACTACTCTTCTTTTTTTTTTTTCATTGTTTTCTTTTCTTAAATCACAACAATCGTTACAAGGGGAGAAATAGCCTTTTATGTTTGTACTCTGGCATTTATTGTCTGGTTTGTTTCTACCTCACTTGGCCTTTACTCCCAGACCTTCTCTGCCGGAGTAATAACAAAAGAGCAGGCACATTTGATGTGTGAGGTTGGTGTGTAGCACTGATAGTGAAAGTAGTCAGACATCTCTTTTTTCTCAAGTCTCATAATTCTGACAGTGTGTTACTCTTAGCAGCCATGCTTACTCATTTCTTGGCTTTTTTGTGGAAGCCGAGCAAGACTTCCTGGCGGTTATCCTGTTACTTTTCTTTTTCTGTTTTATCTGTCTAATGAAAGTGAAGGAGAACGTAAGTGTACTGTGTCTGTAATGCAGAGTGGATACCCTCCACTCTGCAAAAAGTGGAAACAGTGAAAAGAGGAGAGTGAAATCAAACTGACAAAGATATTTACTATTTGAATTCAATCCTGGTTACTTTCTGATCTAAGCACTTAGCGGTTTGATTAGGTGTTCATTCATATCTTGCTCTAAAGCCACTGGGTTATTTCAAGCCACTGTTTCATCCTTCCACTTCCTTTCTAGATGTTCCTGAGTTTGTACTGGAAGAGGTTTCCACACTCTTTCTTGCTCTCTTGCACTGAGATAATACGTTAACATTGTATAAGTGAATCTGTTGGTGAGGCATGTGATAAAGATATTTGAATGCTTTCATTTTTAGACATGTAAAGCTGTTTAAATTTTGGCAAGACTGACATCTCTGACTGTCCTTTCTTTTTAATGCACATCTTTGTTTCTAGCTTGAAACTTCGTTGAAAAACTTGATCAGAAAAAACAATCTTCTCAGGATTAAGGTTGGAGGAAGGAAGTTGTTTAGTTTAAATTAAGGAAAAAGTCTTCTCAGTTTTTACTATCTTTTAGTGGGGAGCAGGGAGTGTCATGGAGGGTTGACATAATCTGATACCCCTGTGGTTTGTAGCATAGACTTCAAATCAAGTAGAAGGCCCACCCTAAACTCAGAATGTATCTCTTGCCATACCTGCAAAATATGCAGAGGTCTGACTGCAAAATACAAGCTATTCACTGTGCGTAATGGTAAGGGGATAAAAAAGGAAATATTGCAGAGAAATTCATTCAATGAGTTGGCCACTCATTGTTTTTAATGAAGCTGGAATCTTGGGCAGCAGAGACGTGTTAGCCCATTTTGTTAATTTGAACAGTGTCAGAGAGTATATTGGCAAGATGTGCAAACAACTATTTAAAATAAGAGTGAATTGCTTGGATCAATTTCATGTTTGTTACTTGAATATTCTTTTAGCACAATCTGGGCTGTCTTCTAACATATCTGTATTTTTTAATTAGATAGCAGATCAGAAGCCATCTGCTTCAGACTGTTAGGTTTACTTGTCCCAGGATGTCTGAAGGTCTCTCTTGTGGGTTTTGGTGTAGACAGGTTGCTTGGGCTCGAGACAAAGTTCTGTGTTGGTTGAAACAGTGTAGGATGTCTGGGGATTGCTTCACTGGAGTGTGTCTGATTTTTCACGTGCCTGCTACTCCGTTAATGCTGCGTGAAGGCCCAGAAGTGCCTTCAAAGTGACGTAGATGTGTACAGGATTGGATTTTGGTCTGCATAGGAATGGCATTATGTGGGAGGGGAAAAATTAGGAAATTGCTCAGAATGACCGAGCTGATCAAGCCTTCTGAAATAAACTATAGTCCTTCTAGATATTATGGTCAATTAAAGAACTGAAACTGTGCTATAATTTAAGTGAAATGCTTTTTTAGTAATGGGTGTGTCCTGATGCTCCACCCCCTGGGCTTGTCACAGTCTGTGGGAAGGGTAGTGGCAGCCCCAGCTATTGTGTGACATTTCATTAGCAACTTCTGCTGGTGTGGCATGGGTTGCTTTGTGTGGATCCTGAGCCAAGAAAAGCATAAAACCCCAGCCCTGAAATGAAACTTGTAAAGGTGTGTAAATCAGAAGCACTGTACCCTGGAGAGTAATAAATGTGACTTACTATTTTGCTAGAGATATGGAGTAATCATTCATGTGCAAGGAGTGTGCTTCTGTGTCAGGTTTGGGGTAACTGAGGGTCTCTTGCTCCCCAGGGGGGAAGACCTGCACTCATGAAATGTCTTTTCCTGTTTGGGTCATTTTATGTTATTCTGCTCTGTATCTTATCATCACCGTCCTTATAACTATTCTCAGGCTGCTTCAGCTTAAGAAAGAAGTATGGCTAGAGGAAAAAGTCCTTTTTTTTTTTTTCCTGCTAGCAGCAGGTGAGAAAGCTCTTTTTCTTGTAAAGGAAAGCAATAAGTAACAAGATTTTTTAAATTAAAAATAATGGAAATTGTAATATATAAATGTTTCCAAAGCATTGGTGTGCTAATGCTTGCAATAATCACAAAAAAAGCCTCCTTAATTAGGGGTGAAAGGTCAGTCTCTCTGTGTTCACACCTTCAGTAACTTGAGTTTCTGTTTATGTATAGATAATTCCTTTGACTCTCAGGACTGTCTTATTGGAGGTCTTAAAAATATTGTGAATCCTGTAAGGTAACAGAGGCATAGATAGTGAGTTGGAGAAGGTGCTGACCGATCTGGGCCTTAATTCATATCCATGAATATTTCAGTGGCAAAACACTTGGGTTTTAGCTCGTGCAACACTGATGGTGTGGGTACGATTGCTACAGGACACATGTGATCTGTTGGCCGAAGTGGTTATTGACTGTCCTTCCGAGGTGCTTGCTTCTCGCCGCCAACATTTCATTTTTCGTTTTAGTTTGACTACTTTACTTACAGAATGGAAGTGGAATATCTTGCAGATGATGAGGACTTCATTTAAAGATGAAGATTCTCTTGAACTTGGGTTTTAAGTGCAGTACAGTAGAATCTAAAGTAACATATATTCTGACACTTCTGTGTATTAAATTACATTTCTTGGAAAAAGACAGGAGTGGAGGAAAAACAAATAATTATTTTAAGACCCCTAATGCAAATACTAATGTTAACAAGTAAGAGATTTGAAGGTGTGTATTACAGTAAGCTGTAAAAAGCTGCAATAAGGCATAAATTCTTTTTCTTCTTCATTATATTTGGTCCCTCTATGCACATTTACTTTCAAACAGGGTTTATAGTTAAGTGACAAGAGAGAATAATGCATTGTCATTAATATTTTCTAAAAGTTTGTTTACCCTGCCGTTTTGGAAGGGGAGGGAATGCTTGAAAGAATCTGTGTCTGATTGGAATATTTAATCCTTCAGTTAGCTGCCCCATTCTTGGGTAATGACTTATTTAGTAGCAATGCATATCTAGCAGGAGACTTGAATTAGTGATTGCTGGTTCATGTTTCAGCTCTGTGGTTTTGGCCCTGATCCTTTTTAAAGCTGATTTCCATGAGCTGATTATCTGCAGGCTAAAGTTAATCTGTAACACTTTACGTTCCAGTGATACCTCTTCCACAGTGAAGTGCTGGATGTTGCCAGTAGAAATCCCTCCTTGCCTCACTTTAGAAAATGCATGTACTGTGGTTGTTTTCTGCCTTGGGAGACGAATGCATTTCGATGGAGTGGCTGGCTGTAGTTCTTGGAGGTTGTGGGGCAAAGGAAAGGTGCTGCTGCCACTCTGGTTATTAAGGAGGTCTTGGAAACAAGGACCTTAGTTCTGCAGAAATGGTTATAGCTTTGGTGCCTTCAGTAAGAGGGAAATTTGGTGTTGTGAGTCAGGAGGCTGCTCCTAGCTAGCCCTGTGAAACAACAGTGTCACTTTCCTGCAAGGCCAGACTTGCACTGAGAAATGGAGCTGTATATTTTTGTGTTTTGTTACTTGAAGGAGTTTTAAGGTATTCATAGAGTCTTTCTGGTTTTTTTTCTTTTTATTTCCTCTTTAATGCTAAAAGGTCCGTCACCCAGTTATCTGTGTGAACAACCATGTTTTCTGTTCCATTTGTATTGAAGTGTGGCTGAAGAACAATAATCAGTGCCCAGCTTGCAGGATTCCCATCACACCTGAAAATCCCTGCAAGGAAATTATAGGTAAGGACAAGTTTAGGCTTTGAAATAACTTTCTGGTATTTGCTGCTGGAGAAGATTGCTTTGAGTCCAGAGATGTCTGGATGCCTTTTCTTCTGTGTGTTTTTTACCAGCATCTAAGGAAGAATTAACTAAATCTTTAACCTTGTAGCTATTAGGTATGTTACTATAAAATTCCAAAGACATTGTGTATATTAATGGCTAGATTATTCAAACACCATAAGTAGCCCATGGCTCTAGTGATTGTTTTTAAATCTTGGTTGGATGGTGCCTTTAACTGAAAAAAATGCATTAAAAATGCATTCTCACCTATGCAATGCAACCTGTTGACCTAAGAGAATAGCGTTTAGCTGAGAAATAGTGTACTTCAATCCAGCATCTTGAATGAGTATGTGGTATTTTTTATTTTTTTGGGTTTTTTTTGTTTTGTTTTGTTCATCACTTCGTCCCCTTTTTTTTTTATTTTTAAGAAAATTACTCTCAGCACAGCAATAAGACAAAGCTACAGCACCTGCATGAGGATCTTAACTTCCCCAGAATAAGAAATGCTGAGGTCTTTATTTGACATAAAGTATCAGCTCTGCTATTTCATTTTAAGAGAAAAATATATCTGAATAATCTCACTTCAAAAACTTTCACTAACTTGTACTAATTAAACATATGCTTGATAACCTGCCTCTTCCCTTCAGCTGTTTTATTAGTATGGTCTTAAATAACATAGGATTCTGTTAAGGAAAAAAAAGTTGAAAAACGTAAAAGTTTTCTTCCTGTTGCGAATCAAGATTTTGACTTTTAAACATCACTAGTAGGTACTCAAGTTGAACCTGTTCTGAAAGTGGAAGGACTTTCAATCTTCCATGGTAGACGGTTGGTCCAGTATTAGCTGCCTTTGTAGTTGATAATATGAAAAGTTCTGTAAGGTGGATAACTAGTATTGAACTGACTGAAAAGGAAACAATATTAGTGCTTCTTTCATCCTGTGTTGCTTTAGGAGGAACGAGTGAAAGCGATGCTATATTTAGTCCAACAGTCAGAAAACATCTACGTAAAACAAGGCTTGAATTGCTCCACAAAGAATATGAGGTAAGGACAAGGGGAGTGTTGTGACTTTCCAGATGAACTGCAGCTGTTAAATTACAACATACAAATGGTTCTTTTGCTTTGAGTCCTGCTGTTTTTAATTTGAGTAAAAGGTCTATACTGTATTTATGTGAAACTCAGTTACATTAAAATGCCACCTTTTGACTAAGGTTACAAGAGAGCATTTGCTGGTGCTTGAAGTGGTCCCCCTGAAGTCACAGTAATAGTCTTTCTAGACAACAGGTAGCCAAGTACACCCAATTCTTTAGTTTTGTGGGAATTCCACCCCCAGGTGGTATGGAAGCGTTTTCTTTATGCATATTACGTGTAGGGAGCTTTTTGTTTTGTCTTCAATACAAACACAAACATTTTCTGAAGTAATTCCGTGTTGCTCAGGAAGACTAAATTCCTTCTTAAAGAATGTTGCCCACTGTAACCTTCTGGCATAGGTTAATTTTTAGCGTTATTGTTTTATTGTTTTTTGAAAGTGAGTAAATGCTTGAAAGTGGAGCTGAATGCTCCACTCTGCTGCTGGAAAAATACTCTCTTGGGAAGAAGAAAAGCTGTTAATAAGGAATGTGCTTAGTTTGTTTTCTCAGCTGTTGTTTCCTCAGTAGCAGCAGTGTGAAGACATCACATATTTTTGAAGAAAACCTGTTGTGGGGAGGAGAATGAGGGAAAGGAAATGGACTCTATATATCCTTAACATTGGGGAAGTAAGAGCTATCTTTTATGACAAGCTTGGCTATAGCTCAGGTTCTATCATTGTCTCTGAGAGAAGAAGTCAGGAAAAAGAGACTTCCTGCCTTTCTGTTGAATCAGCTCGAAACTCATAGAGCTAGTCATAGGATAACATAAATTTCTTTTAAAAAATCCCTTGACTTAAAATGGTTGTTCCCATGCTGGAGGCAGGGGTGGGCGTGATTATTTGTGAAAATATGCCTTGGATTTATGTAAATGCTGTGTATGGCCTCCTTAAGTAGTCTGATCATGAACAACTCATATACTTGAATCGGTGAACAGTGTAGAAGACATGTTTTCAGGATAAGTTATTTCTTTTATCCTTTTAACAACAGGCTTTGGAAGGTTTTTGCTTCCCTGTGGCTTCAGACTGATACAGCTAAGAGCTTTGTTCTTTGCATTTTGAGTCTTTCCTAAGATGTTATTGCTTTGGTGTAGCTGGAGTGGCCTTTTCCAGGGAGTGTTCTGTCTGTTTTGAATTTGAAGACTTTCAGCATCCTAACATGTGATGTTTCAGAATGATGTGAGAGAAACACCCTTAAATAACAGCAAATGAGTCAGCAGAGGACGACCTTAAGAACACTCTTGATACTGGAAATCCTCCCACAGAGTGCCCTAATAGTAGATTCATGTTGCTGAATGCTTTGAAGCTTTTGGTCTGCCCAACAGTTTGTTCAGGGTCCTTTATGTAGTCAAGGGATTCCCTGCACTAAAATCTTCAGTATGCTTGAGTGTGCAGGTTGATTAAAACCCTGCCTAAAGCACAATACATAAGCATACTTAGATATATGTGTAAGTGAAGGCATGCGTCTGGGCTTGCCACAACCCATGTTTCTAAGTGCTGTGGAAACTTGCCAGTATTATTTAATAAATCTCACAAATTATTTTAATTCCTCTGAATTTCTGCCACCTTTAGGATGAAATAGAATCCCTGCAAAAAGAAGTAGAAGATCTGAGAGGTAAAAACCTCAGTTTACAGATACAGCTGAAATCTCTTCTGGATCCTGCGGCATCAGCTTTGTCTTGCCAAAATGAGGAAACTAGCCAGTCAGCAAACGAAGCAAGTACCAGTGGCCCAGAAACCCCAGAGGAATGGAGCAAAAAGCTGAAAACTGCCAATGATGTGTGCGAAAAACTGATGGATAATGTGGAAAAGCTAAGGGAGGTAATAAATGTAACAAACACATTTCTTCAACTATTTTGTAGCGTAACTGGTTTGTGTTAGTTAAATGGGAGTGAGAGCTACCATGACCTTTGGGTACTTCATAGATCTAGAAGAAAGAGGAAAAAAATTGAATTCCAGCGACTGTTAGTGTATCATAGTATTTCCATATAGCCCTTGCAAGTGTCAGATGTTATTGCTTGTTCTAGTGAGTCCTGTATGTGACTCTTCTTCAACTCCTCTGTCACTCTGTGACTGGGTAATTGGATTATAGTAGCACTTGTCGACAGTATTGATGACCAGATTTTTCAGGCTTGCAATAATCTATATAATATATCTATTTTACAACATTCGGTGGGCAAACACACTACAGTTGGCTGAGGCAGATTTTGCACTATTGCCCTCCTTGCTAGCCGATATTTTTGGTGCAATTTGCTGAGACAGAGTAACTTGACCCTTTGACCGAAAATAGACAAGCTTCAGCATTTTATGACCAGAAGATCCTTTACTGGAAATCTGCGGCATTTTTATACATCTTGATGTAGTATAAATGTAAATCTGATACTGCAGAAGCAAGGAGGAAGGAGATAGGCATGTGAAAATACATCTAAATAAAAGTATCTTGCAAAATATACCTGCAGGCACAAGTAAGATCACCTTAAACATTGAAGAAGAGTGAAATTTCAGATTAATTTGAAATCAAGGTGGAAAAAACTGGACTTGTATTTATTCAAAATGCTGCCTTTATTTATTCTGTTAACAGTCATGGGTTACTTCCTGCAAAACTGAAGTGTGGTGTGTTTAGGACTTTTTTTTTTTTTACTTTTTAAGCATTAATAGTGTTCACACTTTTTCTATTTCACACTTTTTCTATGCTGTAGACTTGGAGGCACACATTGTACTGTTCTGCCATTTTCTTACTGGGACACTTCTAGGACCCCAGGAGCTTCAGATTCACTTGTAGATGGCAAAAGAGGATTTGCAGCAAGAAGTTCTTGTCTGCCTTTTTTTTTTGTTGGTTTTTTTTTCATGAAGTTAAACTGTACTGCCTTTTTTTTTTTTTTCTTTTTTGTTTTTTTGTGATGATGAAGTTTTTAAATTTTTCCCTAAGTAAGTAAAAAGAAAAATGTTACAGGAACTGAAGAAGGGATTTGCTTGGGTATTTTTTCAGTATAACTTTAGCCTTAGCAAGAATAGAGGTTTAAGTGTAGGGAATCTCTGAATTTGGTGAAGAGTTAGAAAAAAAATAGAGGCTTGGATAGGTTTTAGGGAAGAAGTCTTAAACTGTTGTCATAGAATCATTTAGGTTGGAAAAGGGCTTTAAGATCATTGAGTCCAACACTTTTTTCCCGTCTGTTCCCTGTTCGACAGCTGCTCAATTCCATAAGTACCTAAAGTCAGTTGGCTGTTTTAGACCTTGTCTCACTTGTAAGCGTGCACTGCCCATCCTCATTCTGAACAGCAACACCTCTTTCCCATGTGCACACTATCTGGAACCAGAAACTTTCTTATCCCTGAGAGTACCTGACTCAGGAATTTCAACCGGACATCACTTCCCAGTGAGACAAGATTTCTCAGCAAATGTGGTTGCCACCAATTTCTTTTTCAAAACTAGACTGGATCAGGAAATAGCAACCACCTTTATCATTTGATGTTCTAGAGCAGACAAATATAGGAATGCACAAAGTAGGCGTTAATACTTTGAGTGGAGTCATAAAAAGTGTGGGAGTGGTGAAACAAACTCCGTAGGAGAAAGCCTAGACTAAGTGCGTTCATTAAAAATGCAGTTACATGAACTCATTAATGTAAGACATTGTGCTGCAAGTGGGGATCTCTTGCAGATTACTGACTTGGAGGGTAGAGCACTCTCTGGAAGAAGGACACCAGAGGGGTTCAGTCCTTGCCATATGCCACATGGATGCCCTGCCTATCAGAGCAACACAAGTAATGAAATCTTTTACTTGATTATGTAGCTGGGGGAGCTGTGTCTTTAAAAAGAGAGAAAGGTCTTGGCCATGTTGTCAAGTGGTTTGATGATGCTTTGGAACTTAGCTTTCCTGAATTCTCATTCATTGCTTTCAGGATAGTTTTTTGTGCTTTTATTTTTTAAATACCATGTAGTTGACACTCAGTCCTGGGCTCACCCTTCAGTTCTTTGCCACAAGTCTCTAGTTATTCTTTTTGTCCTTAGGAATATTGTGATGTTGGGGGTGGGGGGTGTTTGTTTATTCTGTTCCATTTCCCCTCCTCCTCACCTGGCAAGGTTGCTACGGATATTTGTGTGAGCATTTAAAGTTCTCTGCCTCTCTTCTTGCACTGTTTGATGCTTCTGAAAAAGTGCATTTTGCTCCTGAGCCCAGTTGCGTAGCTCTTTCTTCAGATCTAGCTCTAGATCATACTTTTATTATGCAGTGGAAGCGTTATCTAATTGAGGCTATGAATTATGAGTCCTGGACTGGTGGTGCTGTTTTTAGCATAGGGAGGTTGAGCAGACTATGAAGTGCAAAGAGTATATTCTGCTTGTTAGGATAGCGGCATTCATTGTTCTGAAACACGATGGCAGGAAAGCTTCTCTTTATGTGAAGTGTCTTGTTAACAAGGGTGTCTGCTGAACTGAGAAGAAGGAATTGACCTTAATTCAAGGAGTAAGAAAGGTTGTGAATCAGGAATCGTAATCACAATGTCCTGGAAGAGAGTGAAGAAAGACTGCAAATAGCTTGTCGTAATGGATTTGCATCCACGGGATAACTGTGCTTTAAAAACAAGCCAAAAACCCACAAAGTAATCTTGCTCTAATTTGGAATGGGGGAAGCTGTTCAACATTAGTTTTGCTGATACCTGCACATTGTAATGTTAATGTACTTAACGTATTTAGTCATGTGGAAAAAAAAACATGGAATTGCCATTAGTACATCTCCTTAATGACTTTCTGTGCTAACTAACATAGCTGTGTTTATTTCCCTAGATAGGACACTTGCAATGTATTTTGGGAATATAAATAAAAAATGTCTGTTCGCTATTCAGTTTTGCAAACCGTTTCCCATGGTGATTTTTAAGTGGTGTCCCTGTCTGAAGGCTGTTTCCTGCCTGCAGATTTCTAGTTCTGTCTCTTTAAAAAGGAGAAACAGCTTGTCCTATAAATATTAGAAGTCATTTCTGTTTCACTGTATACTTATTTTTTTCCTTTTCCTTTCCTTAGGCAAATAAGAAACTGAGCGTGGAAAACAATAGCCTTTTAAGAGAGAATTTGCGACTAAAAGCTGAAGTTGATAGTAGATCACCCCAAAAGTATGTGAATATTTTAAAAGCTACTATCTTTTATTTATAGACTGTTTAACTGTTGTAGGACTGTTTAACCTAAAACTGTGGTGGTGTACATGGTGTTGCATATGTGTCTCCAGGTAGACTTTGGAATTTTCATCCTCATGGACTTAGGTGAAGAGTGAAACTTAGAGAATACCAGTGAGTAAGAAATGCAAGTTAGAGAATCGCAGCAAGTCCACAGTGAAGGAATATGACTTGACTACAAGTGCTGTTCCTTGTGTTACGTGGCCAGTATTGAAGTACTGGATTCATTAGTTGAATTCTATAGTTGTTATTGGGAAATTTCTAAATCTGGTATGTGGTCAAAGTAGGTCTCTTACTAAGTGCTGATGTTGCTTGTGTTCGTGTTGGTTTTGTTCTTCCTTTTGCTGCCTTCAAGGTTTATTTTGTGGGCTTGGGCTCCCTGTTCAAGGAAAGTTCCTGATAGCTTTGTGTCTGGGCAACATACATAGAATTGAGCTTCTGCAGCATGAGAACATCATTCCCAGAACTGACATCTGTGTTTAATACTCTGTCTTAAACAGTTAAAACACCAAGGACAGTACCCTCAAAAAGCGGAAACTTTGCCATACTCACTAGAGCTGTGTTCTGAGGTACCTCTTCTTGGGACTACTTTGTGAAGCAATATACTGATACTTTTAAAATTATTTTCCTTTCTTTCATTGGTTTTCTACCTTTCTTCTCTCATTTGTTTAGATATTGAAAAGCTAGTAGCAATATTGGCCAAAGGTTTATATAGAGCTTTTGAGGAAGGTGTGGAGGGCTGTGGACTCTTGGTACGAGGGCCCTCTGCACTCCCTTGGAGGAGAGAGGTAGGAAGGCCAAAAGAATCTTCCCTAGTCATAAGCAACCTTCCTCGCAGTTAGGGTGAGCTCCCAACATGCCTTGTTTCTTTATGGTAATAGCCGGTACCCCATTGGCTAATTGATTTCTACCCCACCCCCTACCTTTCCCATAAAAAGGCTCTGCTTGTCGTCTGACTTACAGGAGTAGCTATCCCTGGCCTTGCCTTGGAAGGGTGGCTGGACAACAAAGGCTACCTCTGTGGAATTGCCATGCGAGGCTCCTGTCTCTCTGTCCCCGAGTCTGCCTTCAGTGATTTCACTAAGAGATGAATCACAAGAGCTGGAATCACTCGTAGCTGAGAAATTGCTGCACTTGCTGAAATCACCAGTTGCTCAGGGATGCCTGCCAGTGCCCCTGGAAAGAGCTGTTCCCTGCGGGACGCTCTCTCTAGGAAGGTCGCAGCATACTGGTGCTGAGCAGCCCTGGACCCCGTGCAACAGGAAGGGGGTTGGGAGGCACCTGTGTAATGTGAGAAGAAAGCTCTCTGGATTTTGTTCTAGATCTAGCAACACACCTGCTGGAAGATAAAATTCATCGTTACAGAAGAGCTTACTTGCCAGACTGTCATTAGAGACAACAGGAAAGAAGATGCATGATCCTTGTGCTGTGGATGCACGAAAGCACATTCTGCCCTCAAGTCCCCTAATTAGATAGAGCCCTGTTTAAGGTCTTGACAATGGCTTTTATGGCACAGATTATCTTTTCCCATAAGACTCAAGAGTGAGTTGGCAAGGATGGCAAACTTAAAAAGTAAATAGATATAACTAAATAAATCCTAGAAAAGAAGAGCTAGAAGAGACTAGATAATCAGAAAAGTAAAAACAATTTAGATATCAGGTGAACTCACCAGTGGAGACAATTTCCGTTTCTTCTAGCTTGTTCATGCTTGTTCATGTTTATGGTCAGAAAAAAATGTATCAGAGAGACAGGGGTGTGAAGAGCTAGTCTTTGTTGCAAGCCAGTTACTTTCCCATCTTTTGACATTGTTGCCTGAAACAATAGCCTGTCACTTTCTTCTTTAGAAGCCCAGATATAGCCAAATGTTATTACAAATTGGACAGTGTTAGGGTCTGTCTTGCAATCCAGATGCCCACTAGATTGGCCTGTGTCTCTGCTATTATTTTTTTATTATTATTTTTTTTAGTCTCCGGAACAAATATCATATCCTGCCTGCCTATTGGGAATTATCTTTGGCCCATGCTAACTCCAGAGCTGTGCATGGGACTTAGGACATGAATTGAATCAGGCTTAAACTGGGCTAGGAACAGTTCAAACACCTCAGGAGTTTGTATGTCTGTACCCTGATTCTGCTATATTGAATTTTGCCTTTTCTTTGAGCCCAGCGGTGTGCTACAAGAATTTAGGTACATACAAGGAAAAACTTGTCCTGGAAGAAACCCTTCAACACATTAAATTTAGCAATTTTGATCCGTCCAGCCTATACCCATTTATTCCTCGTCACGTCTTAAATACTGAATTTATCCAGATCTTCTAGATACGTGTGACTTGAGAGAAAAAGTGAACTTGTGTTTATTTGGTTTTGCTCTGCACTCAAGAATCTCCAGTGTCTATGGTTTTCTGAAGTCATAGTGCTTAGAACTGGTACTAGACTACAAGTGAAGTCTTGGTAGCACTAACTAGAGCAGCAAAACTGTCTTCTGTCTTCTATAACATTTTATATCAATATCTTACAATACCTTTTTTGTTGTTTCCTTTTACCTGACACTTCTAGCACAAATGGCCAGTTCTGCCAAACTGGTATTTAGAAAATTATCTTCCTACCTCATTTTGCGTTTGTGGTTTTAATATCCCCTTTCAAAGTGTGGGAATTAACCCATTTACAGACTTTCTTCAGGTTGATGTTTTGATGCGTATCAAACTTCATTCTTTCAAATCCCAGGTACATCCTTCAGATGGTGAGAAGTCTCTCCAGTCTTAATGTTGTTAGCAGAATTTTTAAATGAACTTTCATCCTTGTGGTCATTAGTCTGGTCAATATCCAGATCAGACCTAACATCAAGACATTTTTTAAATGTTGTTTCAGCTCTGATGGCAAACTTTGATGACATTTAAAGGGTCTTTCAGCTAGGCTTCACTCTTTGAAAAGTGTGCTTTAAATACTCACTTGCAATAAATGCGTTTTTTAACTTGCTTATGAAATCAGAATTGAAGGCATAAGCATCAGAGCCCAACAATGTCTCTGTTGTCACTGAAATTAAAAGTTTCTGTGCAAGTACATAGATTTGACAGTATAGTTGTTCCAGTGTTCTTTTTTCAGAAGTTTTCAGAGGGTAATTTTTGGAAAAGTTTCTGAACGAGTCTGTAGTGCGATTTAAAATGGCTACTGAATTGGATCTTTGTAGTTTAGTGTCACCACTGTTGTTTCTTTTTTCATATATTCCTTAGCTTCAGATTCTCGGGTATAGATTCATGCTTAAACAACTAACTAAAGTAACTAAGTAAAACTGGTATCAAAGTATTTTGTAAAGGTTTTGTCAGTATTCAGTCCCCGTATCCCAAGTGTAGTTCATTTTGTGCATGATGACATTGGAGCTAAATAGCACAACATAAATTGTTTTAGTGGACTTAGCTTTACAGAAGAGGGAACACTAATGGCAGGCGAATGATCCCTTTGTAACACAAACTCCACCTCCTACATCACAGGGAAAAGTATAATTAGCCTTCTTCAGTGGTCAATAAAAAACTTTCCTTTTATCATAGACTTGAATTGTTTTTTCTTTGTTCTTATCCATTAAAACCTGCTGAAAAATGTCATGTGTGTCAATAAAATCAATATTTCAGCCATGTCAGGAATTTTTATACATTTTTTAAACTGATGATGCTGATTTATTGATTAGCTTTTTATTTTTTTCCTTGAAACATTTTTGAGACTAGACCTTCACCAGAATACCATACCATCATATATTTGGGACGCAGATCTGAAAGGCAAATAAGGGGAAGTTTCTTGCTCTGATTCTTACCAAAGACCTGCATTAGTCTTCCATTTCTCAGGCAAATCAGACTGATTTGTGGTTTTGTTTGTTCTTTCTTTACCTTTTCTCCTGATGAATTTTCAGCTACTTCCATGTTCCCAATACAGAACAAAAAGACTTCTGAAACTTCAGTTTTGCCGGATAATAAAGCCCTATTACTTCCAGCTCTACTTGAAATAGAAAACTGTTAGGTCTGTTGGCAGGGCACAGTGGATCTAAAAGCGTTTTTGGCAAAGGGATGTTTGCTTTTTACCTGAAGGAAAATAACTAGCAAGTCCATCTACTCCAGGGTATAGTGTATTTTATGAATGGTTAGATTCAGATTGGCTTGAACCAGACTTCTAGGCTTCCTAGGAGTCTTTTCCCTAAATATTTAATTCCTTCTGCCAGTTAAAATCCCAGTCTGAAACTATCTGTAACATACATAAAATTGTTGCATTATCTCTTTTCTCTGGTTTTGTGAGTTGTTTTATTGTTGCAGTTTAGGGGGGGAGGAGCAGTTCTTCAGTTTTACTGTTTATCTTGTCTAGATTTGTGACTTCTGCTACACTGAAATCTAAAGCTGTTGACTTTCTAGGTCATTGTTTACAACGTTCAATTTTTACCTAACTCAAATATTTCTGCACATACCAGGCTATTAAATTCAGTCTGCATTTCAATGGGTCTACAAATAGGCTTCTAAAAACCTGTGTCCAGGGTGCAGAGGGTAAAAATACTGCTGTCTTCCCTGATAGAAAACCAGGCTATGGTCTTACCTCTCTGCAAGTTTGTTGATCCAGAGGAGTGACCATTTTTGAAGACTAGCTGCAGTGTGGCTTTAGAAGTTAAGGAGGGGAAAATACTGTATAATAGCCTTCAAAACAACTCTGAGTTCTTGAGTCATAGCATTAAATCCTGAAAGTGCCCACTTCAGGCATGAAGTCTAAACCTTAGGCAGATGGGTAAGGACATTCAGATCACACTCTGGTTTTGTGGGCTTTCCAGTAAGGGGTTTTTTTCAGTAGTTCTGAAGTAATTCTTTCTATCTTATGCTATTTGCTGGGCCTGATGATAATCTGCCTTTCTTACATGGAAGACCAGTGATGATTCACTGAAAGATGTTAGAATGCTTGGAGAGGCTTTGCATATTTGTCTAAATTCAGCCAATTCCCTAAGTGAAAGGGGAAGCTCATTTCAAACAATGTACCTGACTGGTCTGTTCCCAGTGGACGGTATGTGGTTTTGGTGTTCGGGGTTTTTTTCACTTGCTAGGAAAAGGCTCTCATCTGACAGTAACTGGTGTTTAGTTCTGATGTGTATGCAAATATGACATACTTTTAAGACAATTGTGTATAACGTGGGATGTTGCCAAGATGTTTCTGCAGATCACCTTTCATAGGTAATGTAGAGGAGAATTGCAGAACTTGTACAGCTGGTACATGATATCACCGAAGAACTGTAGAAACTAGTAGGTCTTTCAGCTGGTTTGTTCTTGAATGTCCTGCCTTTCTTCTCATCTAGCTGCAGAACCCAAGGGACAGTGTGTATCTAGATGATGGGACTGGGTTTGGTTGTACACTCTGGCATTGCTCTTATCTCAAACTGTAATAAGCCCTGACTGTAGCTTGTCCTTTTCCACTTTTCACCCTTTGTTTCCTTTGGACGATGGGTCATGCTCATGCATCCTGAACTGCAGGGTGGTCCCCAGCCTGGAGCATCAGGTGATTAGAACTGGAAAGTCAATTTCCATAGCACCCATGCAGCTCCAGTCTTCAGGAAGTGGTTATACAAGAAAACTGTTTATTGCAGCTGCTTGCTGTCCAGAAAGAGAAGAGTTTGTATGAGGTTGTGTGGTTTAAACTGACTTAAGGACTCAACCAGACTGACATGCTTCAGTTAGTGGTCACTGATGTGTTATGTGTAAAATAAAATCCTAAAGCTGAGTTTGCAGAACTGATAGGTAAGAAAAGAAGAAACAACTGAAAAATTTGTTCAACTTCCCAAACAGTTTCTACATGGACTTCTTCAGAAGTTGTCGTGGTTTAACCCCAGGCAGCAACTAAGCCCCACACAGCCTCTCACTCCCCTCTCAGGGTAGAGAAGCAGAGAAGTAAAAGTGAAAAAACACGTGGGTTGAGATAAAGACAGTTAAGTAGGGAAAGAAAAGCTGTGTACAAGCAGAGCAAAGCAAGGAATTTATTCACCACTTCCCAGAGGCAGACAGGTGTTCAGACGTTTCCAGGAAAGCAGGTCTCCGTCTGTGCCTAACAGTGACTCAGGAAACAAACACCGTCGTTTAGAACATCCCACCTTTACTTCTTCTTTTCCCAGCTTTATATTCTGAGCATAATGAGTTATGGTCTGGAATATCCCTTTGGTATGTTGGGATCAGCTCCCTTCCCAACTTCTTGTGCACCCTCAGCCTCCTCGCTGGTGGGTTGACAGGCAGAAAATGCCTTGATTCTGTTGCAAGAACTGCACAGGAGCAGCTGAAACATCCCTGTGTTATCAGCATTGTTTCCATCACAAATCCAGAACATAACCCCATACTAGCTACTGTGAAGAAGAGTAACTGTATCCCAGCTAAAGGCAGGATAGGACTACTCAAACATAACTGAGGGAGCAGTTGTGGAATAATGCAGAGGAAGGTGACTCCAACAATGTTAGTTCTTGCTCACTGTAGGTGAGACATGACTACAGCTTTCTGATTGGTGTCACATTAGAATCATGCTGGGACAAGAAAAAGGACTGTGACTGAGGAAAGGTCCTGAAATACGAGCTTCAAATGTTCATCTAGACATCCAGTGTCACCTCAGACACTATAACATATCCACTACACATTCCTGGGGCTAGTAGATGTGATACAGGGTCTGTAGATTCATCCTTCCAGAGTGATATGTGGGGGCCAACAGTCATGTAAAAGACTCTAGGTGATGTAGAATACTGTTAGGTGTGTTGAAGGATCCAAATCCCACCTGAAATGTGTTCCTGTTCACTTTATGAGGGACGATTTGTTTTTCTGGGCTTGCAGTTTTCTGTACGAAGGATGTACTTGAAAGAAATGCAGTGAGATCCAAAGTTACTGTTTCAGTGATATGACTAAAGAACAAGACCCTAACACTCAAAAGTCTTTGTCCATGTGTGAGGATATAGCTTTCCTTTTGGTATATGTATGTTTTTTACCGCACGTATGCTAAATACGTTAACTTCTACTGAAGAATTTATCACCTTGTTACTAAGTGTGACGTAATTCAAATGCTTCAGGAAATATAATTTATCTAGATTGTCAGGTGAAACTTAAATTTATTTTCATGTAACTGTCTTGCATTCTGTTGTTACTATCATAAGACCATAATTTTTTGTCTATAACACAGTTCACTGTACATCTGAAGGGAAAAGAAGAAGAAATCTCTTACGAGTGGTTTGGTTTGGGGAAATGGGGAGGATTCTGGTTTCTTTAACCAAAATATGAATGTTTTTAAACTCTCTTCTGACTTGCTAGGTCAAGCACTAAAGCACCTATATATGGAGTAATTGGCTGTCATAAAATCTATGTCCTTGAAAACTTGGGAAATAAATGTATACAAGTCTTAAAGCAGCAACAGAAAGCAACTACTATTCTAATGCCTAACTGCAGAAGTAACTTTATAGGCAGCTTGTCAATGTTACGTTTCTGAAAACCAAAATTCCCAAGCACATCCCTCTGCAACAATTAACATATTAGTGATGCTATTTGCCTTTGAACAACATACTGTATTTTTTTAACCTGAGGACACTTGTTATAAAAGTTACACTTGAGAATACAGTGCTTCTTCCTCATAAGCAAATCTCAGACTGTCACTAATGCTATTTGCATTAAATAAACATATTACACCATTCTTCCATTAAAAAGGAATTACCAGGTATGCATATAAATGTAAACATGTTTTAATTTTTATGTCAGAGTGTCTGTTACAGCAGACTCCAGAAAATCTTGCGCATTTTACAGAAGCATTTTTCCCTTTCTCTCGCTTGGTTATTCAGCTACATTGTATTTTTGCATATTCTATCTTTTATTGAGGAGTATAGGATTTGTTCCTGTAAGACTGTGTGAATAACTGTTAGAGAAAGGCAAAATAAATACTTTAAATAAATACTTTGGGATCACCTTAGGAAGTGGAAAAGGTCTTGCTTGGGCCCTGCTGTGCTACAGTGATTCCTTCTGTATCTTAAACCAAAATCCATGTTCCTTTAACTGAAGGAGGAAATAAGCCAAAATGTGTTGTGTATAAGGATGCTTATTTCATGTAACCCACTTCCCCTGAAAATATAATGGAAACATTCTTGACCTGAGATTCTGCTTTTAGCTAGTTTCCTAGGGGAGAGAAAAAGTCTTCTGTGCCTTTTCTCCTATTTCCCTGTTGTGTGCAGCTAGAAATGGGCCAACTGCTGTAAGCAATTGGGAAAACTTGTTTTCCAGGGAGTAAGCAAATGGAAAATGGTCTGTCCTCTTTTTTTATGAAGGTGAAGATAATTGAGTAGAGGTACTGTGGTGGTGAGGGGGTCCTTACCTCGATCGAGTTGCAGTCCAGCTACCTTCTTTTAGGGGAAAAAAGAAATCTTACTAAATATAAGACTTGTACTTTGCCATTTCTTGTCTACAAGGAAGTGAGTGGCACACACCAAAACTGTGTGAAGCTTAGGCTGATCTGATCTAAAAAGTGGTCTGCTAGCTGTGACAGAAGTGACTTAGGCTGTTGTGTGGATCTTACCCGTAACTGAACCATCTACACCAAAGTCTTCAGAGTTCTTTAAATATGCAGAAGCAGTTGAACAGTGAAATATATCAGTAGATCTGGTCACTCCTGCCCAACTTCTTTCGGGCTTATAATAGCCCTTATTGCTCTCCCCAGCTGTCCAGTTAATTGTATTGCAGTTGTCAGCATACAGCAGCTTCCTGCTGCTTTGGGCTCGTGACTTGAAGAAGCAGAACATGGTTTGATTGTTTGCCAGAAATGCGTGCTTGGATCCATGGCTATTTTGCCAGCATAGTTGCAGGCCACAGATACACCACCTTCAGATTTCACTGGTCCAAGGGTTGCAGTGGGAGCATTTTGTTAAGAGGTGAGGTGATAGAATGGGGAAAATGGAATGTGAATTCAGTGTGACTCTGAGGGAGGGACAGGCAGACAGACAAAAATAAAGGTAGAAATTTCAGGCAGTGTTTGTGCTGAAAGAGTAAATATAAACCTGTTCTGTAACATGGAGCTGCAAGATGGAAAATAGAAATTCAGTGTAAGCCCACATACAGAATTGTCCTTTCTTTGTGATACAAAACCTTATTTGTCAGAGTTGTAGGGTGGCTGCAGGTCCTTCCCTCCTTTCTAATAATATCAGAACTTTAATTGTTTTTTCTTTCTGTAATTTGGAAGCCTTCGATGGAGCAGGGAATTCCCTGGTGCTCACCTGTCAGTGACAGGTTAGAATTAGTCAGGGCATATAGCTGAGACCTTCACCTGCCCTCTGGGGAAGGTTGGTCTTGAAAGCTGGTGGAGGATGAGGGGAAGGCGAGTCCATGTCTTGGCAGTTGACTCAAGCTGGAAACCCTACAAGCACACAACTTTCACAAACCACAAGCAGCAGGTTTTTGTATTGAAGTCAAGATAGAAATCAGATTGTTCTGGTTGTAAAGCTCAGAAAAACAGGTAACTCTAAGCAAGTGGATATACCATCCACAAGATGGGTGGGGAAAAGCTGTATATCTAACAGGAACATAATTGAAATGGTCTATGTAAGTATTTAAACCACCTTAAAGGAGTAATCCAATTTCGTCATTTCATATCAGCATTTTGTTTTTGACAAGGTGACATTGTGAAAGAAATGTATTGTAAAACACTGCTGTACTGTAGGAAAATGATTGAATGTAAATATTTCAAGATGTGGACCACTGTTCAAATGTTATCATAAATCTTTGCCATTGTTTTAGGGGATAATTCTTCATGCATATTTGAGTTGAATTGATAGAACCAGCCCCTGGAAGGGTAATCTGCTTGTTATTGCCTTGCTACCACTAATACTTTCATTTTGTCTTTTCATGTATCACCCCTACCTGTATGTTATTTGTGATGATTTCAGAGGTTTTTTTCATAACTAGCAGAGAAAAGTTCTGACTTTTGTTTTCAAATTAACAGAGTGTTTCATAGGTTTGTTCTATCTTGAAATGAGTTTGCAAACCTTCACAAGAATGTCTTTTTCCAGCTTAATATTTTCTTTCTTTTTTACTTATTGCAGGTTTGGTAGGTTTACGGTAGCTGCGCTTCATTCCAAAGTGGAACAAAGTGAACGTGAAATGAACCGTCTGAAAAAGGCACTGGAAAGAAGTGATAAATACATAGAAGAAATAGAGTGTCAGCTTTTACAGCTGAAAAATGCAGGCAAAGGAAGCCAGACAGTGAGTGCTGTTAGTGAGAGAGTGCTTTCCACAGATGCTGAAGGAGGTGAGAGCAGTGAAGATACAACTTGTTTGAAAACCCAAGCTGAGGAGAAAAAGGCTTTGAATACCAGTCAAAGTCCTGGCAGTCTTGAGCAGCTGACAAGTGGTGGAACTTGTTTAAGCTCTTCTAGTCAAGATGGCTTGAATAGCTCAAATACACAGTGTGCCCCAAAAAAAGAACCATTTCCAGGATGTCACAGGATTCTCCTGGACGAAAATAGTACAGGTATGGATGCCTGCTTAGAAGACCAGTGGAATAAAATTGAGGAATGTACCCCATACAAAGATGAAGAACTTTATGATCTTCCACCACCGTGCACTCCTTTTCTGTCTCTCAGCCGCCTTCAATTGAACACTCCTGATGGAAAAGAAAATGCAAGAAAACCGTCAACGTTCCTGAGAAAACTGAAATTTGTAGAGTTTCATGACACTTCAGATGATTGCAGCAAAGATTCTTCCGAGCACAGCACAAGCAGCTGTAATAGCAGAAAGAAGCTAAACTGTTTTACTACGGGAAAATCAGGGGTTTGGGGCACCTGCCCAGCAAATTTTGCTGAGAACTTAGATTTTGATGGATCAGAGCAAAATTCAGTAGCTTGTCAGTCAGATGAGACAACAGCGAAGTCCAGTGATAAAACAAGTTCTTGCTTACCTAAGAGGTTACATACTCTCTGCTCTTCTGAAATGAACCGCACGAGAACCTCCAGTGAGACCTCTATGGATGCTGCCTACCTCGATAAAATTTCTGAGTTGGACTCAATGATGTCTGAGTCAGACAACAGCAAGAGTCCATGCTATAATTTCAAGTCCTCTGATCTTGACAGTTCTTCAAAGTCAACAGAGTGCGCTAAGCTTCTGAATGGAACTGAGAAGAATCTGGAAGAGATGAATGAGGAGCAGAGTATGAAGTGTCCAGAGACAAGTGATCTGGCAGCTGACAGAACTGGCTGGAAACCTGCTATGTTTTCCAACCTCTCCCCATCTGACCTAGATATGAATGACCACTTTCCACTGTTTACAGGCCAAAATGTAGTGGCTAATGATGCCAAACCTCCAAACTCTTTGTTTCAAAGAGGCTTTTCCCCAAATGTACTGTTCAGTAACTCACAAAGGTTGTTTGAGGAACAGAAGTTTGGTTCGTGTTTTTTAAAGATGTCATCTGATCTGCAAAGTCAGATTAATCCTCCTTGGGCGTCTTCCTTTACAGCTGAAAGGAAAAATAAAAATGTTAGTCAGTCAACCAAGAGGAAAATTCAAAACAGCCTTTCCAATGCTAGTCCATCAAAAACCACCAAAAACTGATTCTGCTTGGAAATCAAACGTGACTCAAAGTTGTAAACCTGCAAATGTTTAATATTTACAGGTGAACTTAATTTTTAATGACTTCCATGCAATCTGATCCTGTCATTTTCGACTGTGTGAAAACTGAACATTCCCCTGCCCATTGCAAGCTCTTTCCCGAGGAAGAACTATTCCAGATTCTTTTCTTTGACTGGGCATTTTATTTACCTGGGGGCTTGGGAGTTTTTGATGCTCTTTAAGTTTCCAGATTACATGCTCTTCCAGTTGTGAGCATGGCTAATGGCTCCTTGACAGTTCTAAGTGGTCTTGTCAAATTAGTCATTTATGTAAGAATTAGTTTTAAAGGTTATGTTTCCCATTCCTAAAGATTACATTTTGTGTATGTAAGGCAGCTACTGACCATATATCCTATGCAATCATGAAATTGCTATAAAACATTGTCAGTTTTGCCATAAAACTTGCCTCCCAGAGGAAATGTTCCTGCTTGGACTGTTTCGTAGCACTCTATTGTACTGAAACTCTTGTTTTAAGTGGGTGTAAGGTAGCAGCCTCTTTCTTTTCCAGGGTCACAGCACTTCGGTTAGAAAACATCACTTCTTTAGCACTGCAATTATGTCTTGTCTTTTTTTGAAGTTAAGCACAATTTTTAATTTAGTTCTCAAAAAGTATTGTTATTCTAAATGTGTTTAGTATGCCTGTATAGACCATAAAAATGGGTTTGTATGCTAATGATTTGTTTACCTAATGTGCACTGAACATCTTACATTAATACTGTACCATTTTACATTAATACTGCATGCTTTTCTATGTGAATTGAATAAAACATGTTATAAGCACTGTAATCCTTGATGTTGCCTCAAATATTGAATTAGAAAAAAAAAATTGGGGAAACTTTTTTTTCGTAATTTGGAAAATAGATATCTAAGTTCTGTAAAGCATAAACATGAGCTTATTCACAAAAAAAAAATCTCCCTTCCTCCTCCTTGTTAGACATGCTACCATTCCAGTGTCAGCATCGATACAGTTGATGGAAATGGCTTTCGGCCTCTCTGGAGGTGACTCTTCCATAAAGTATTGCATAGGTCAACATAATGTGATGGCCTGCTACAGGCAGGAGCCCTAATTAAGCAGCAGAGCAAAATTGGTTTCTTTGCATTATTGTGTTTTAAGTTTTTTTAAGGCCATATTTAATTACAAGATGCAGAGTTTTTTTCTTTCTGTATAGGCCTCTGATGGCATTTCTTAGAAACAGACATCCTCACTTCGTCAATAGCTATGATATGAAAAATCCATACACTGCCTTTCGTCCCTTTGGAAAGAGTGATAGCCACTTGGAAAATTTCAATAGACTGGCTCATCTTGTAGAGTTAAGTTCTGTAAGGTGTTTGAACCAGAACTACACTTCACGTTGTAATGTGAGCATGCATTTGTGCAATTGATGTGTTCATTCTAAACTGGGACTTTTCTTTTTTGAGCTTTACCAAAAAGTCATCATTCAAGCCATACATGTAAGGACCCTTTCGTGGTGACAGGCAGGATGGCATTGTGCTTGCATATACTGCTTTCAGTATACCACCTGAGTTTTAATCTTCACAGAAAAATCTAGTTGTTCGATTTTAATATATTTTTCAGAAATTAGAGAGCTCTCAAAGCCATCTGGAAATGATCTGTTACTTGATTTGCTAGTTTCACTAAAACTCAAAAAATGCTGCCGTGCTACAGCTCTTTGGGAGAAGAGACAAGCACTTTATTAAAACATCCTTAGGTTGCAGAGCAATCACAAACACACAGTAAGCGAGTGCTGTATGTTGTGGGTTTGTTGTGTTGTGGTATGGGGGAAGTGAATTTATGGGCTTCATGTTATACTCTGATTTTTCATGTTTCACTTCCAGTTACAGATGCGTGAATACAACTGGTGTCATGCTTGAAATCAAACAGAATAAAGGAAAACTGGAGTTTTTTCCTGTTACTCGTCCTTTGAGCAGGAACACCACATACAGGCTTTCAATACGGGTGTTTTGACCACATGTGTCTTGCAAGTTGATACAAGAGCCAAGCCTAAGGTGAAAAAAGTTGCATTCCTCTTGATAGTGTGCTCAGTGCAATATCAACTCAAAAATTTCAACTGTATGTAATCACTGCGGTTTCTTCACGTATAAATTTCTCAGCCGTACACGAGGTTTCAGTTCTCCAGGCTGCATTCTGTCAGTACTGTGCTTGCCTAATCTCTTTCTGCACTTGATAAAATGGCCTAAACTAGAGCTCATGGCTGTTAATTTTTGATGGTAGTTACCTAGTTACGTAGTAGTGTAGAACTGGAATACACAAGATCTAAAACTTTACAATTAGAATTTTTATTAAGACAATAGACATTTCAAAGTGATGTACAGATGAGATATATGATGTCTAGTGACACTTAGTAGCTCATAAAATTTTTACTTCATCTAATAATACCTACTGTACTAAATACAAGGCAATTTTCAGATTTTAACACATGAGAATGCTCTCCAGGACTATAAGTAGCTCAGGAAAGTGAGTTTGCTACCAACCTAAGTTTGTTTTTAGTGATATTTTTTGGGTTATTTTTAAGAGTAGGAATGCCAAAGTCAGGTTTTTACTTAGTTATCCACAGTTTTACTTACATGAAGTCTGGCGAGTGACCCGCTTATCCATCATTCCCTAAAGGCCTTGTGAGAGTCCATTTCTGCTTGGTGTTGCTTCTTTGGGTGAGGGGCTACCAGAACAGCTCTGCCTGCCAGCACCCGATACTGACTTGGGCTGTGTTTGGTTTTAAATGTGCTCTTTTGTCTCTTCTGGAAGTACCTTTGAAAAGGGGGCAAGGGGGACAATGCATAGTTTGTATACGCAGTACAAGGTGCGCTAACTTGGTCTCCCATCCTTCAACCTTCTTCATTTTACAGCTGTTTCCCTCACCCAATAATGCCCTTTCAAGGCAGTTTAAACTGACTGAATCTGGTCCTAATTCTTGCACAGCATCCAAGTCATGGCTCTGGCTCCCAGCAACTGCAGGCTTGAAATACAGGCTTTACACACTTCTTCCGTGCTGTGGTTATGGTTAAAGTTTTGCACCCCATGGACACTCCTTCCTTGCTACTTTTTGGCATAAGACCATCCCCATGTAAATGGACTAAGGCTTATATCCTTCTTCCTTCCCAGGTCTGGACCGGGGAAAAGCAGCTCTGAGGTAACTCAATACAGGGGTTTGTGGTTATTCCAAGAATTGCCCCTCTGACTACTAATCCAGGTCCAGCCCTCCCTGTGCCTTGATTGATCCCTTGCAACAGTCCTCTACTGCTATGACAAGCCACCTGCTTGTCAGGCCTGCCCTAAATGAGTGGTCTGTCTATCCTGCCTTTGTGGCCTAGCGTTGCGTTGTTGCCTCAGTGTCCCTCAGCTCTAACTGGAAAAGCCATCTTCATTAGCTGAAGGGTGGAGGGAAAAGCACAGCTGGCATAGGGGAAAGCTTGTGTGTGCTTTGACAGCCGTGAATGTAGTGAGAGAGAACAGGGGAGAATGAAACTGGGCTGTAAAACAAATGAAGTTGAGTATTCCTGGTTTTTTCAGCTTTTCTCAGTAGAAAGCGTTCTCTCCTCCCTAGAGCTCTCACAGGCTGTATGGGTGCCGTCTACTGGTTTTCAGGGAAGCTAAGCAGACAAGTAGCCAAGTTGCTCCTACCTAATGGTCATGGGGCCATCGGGTGCCCATTCCAAGCCAGCAGAAAGTGCCGGGGGAACCCAGGGGCCACATGAGAAGAGTCCCTGTCCCTTTTCCGAGTCACTCTCCCCTTAGTAGCACACCTGGGAAAGCAGTGGGGACCAGCTGCGGGGCTGGGCGGCTCCGCGGCCACCTGGATCTTACAGAAAACGATGTTGGGGATGCTTTTTATCCTGGCCGCCTTTGAGCTGTCCCCAGATTTTGGGGAGAGAAGTGTTGGCGCTGGCTGCCAGCCAGGAAAGCGGCACGGAGCCCGTATGCCCTGCCCAGAGGGTGTCGTGGGGATGCGCCTGTCCCTTCCCTCCTGGGGCTCGACCTCCACCTGCTCGGCCAGGATTACGGTCCCCATCTAAGAAAAAAGGCAGGGGGAGGCCGAGGTGTCCCTTGTCCGTGGGCCGCGGGCTCGCTCCTCCCCCGGTGCTGTCCTCCCCGGGCTCCCCCGCCCCACACAAACCCCTCACTGCGGTTTTTTTCCCCACCTTCACTGTTAACAAAACCCGGTGATTAAGACTCGAAACTAACAAAGAGTTTTTCTTCCACCTTAACCTTGCACACAATCCTTTAACAAATTAATTAATCCTAATGAATTAACACTTCATTTATTTAAACGCGCTACAGTTCATGAATTAAATTTTCATGCAGTGATTAAAGGCTGTTAAAATATGCATGATTTCGTTAAAATTTTATAATAAATCAGGGCAATGTGTTACATGACAAGGCAACTACTTCCCAGCCCCTCGGAAGGTGCTTTGATTCGCACGGGGGGGCGGGGGGAGCCGAGCGCTCCTCTCCGTGTTTGGGCAGCCGAGCGGACCCCGGAGCGCCGTGAGAAGCGGCTGGCGACCGACCGCTGCCCCCTCGGAGCCCTTTTCGTGCCTCCCTCGGGGGGAGGAAGGCTGCGTTTCCCGGCTACCCCATCGAAACCTGGCGTCCTTGCAGCGGGAGCGGTCGTGGACGCGGGTGAAAGGCAGCGGCCGATTTGCCCACGGAGCGGGGGTGGAAGGGAGCAGGGTCTGGGAGGTTTTTTGCTGGAGGGGCTTCTCGGTGTGCTTTTTAATCCCTCCGCATCACTTGAAAGAAAGACCGAGAAACTTTACTACCAACAGGACGTGTAGTGGTTTCCACCGGACCTCTACCAGCCTAGCTGCTCCGGTCTCCTTCCTTTCCCGAAAGGGGACGTTGTGAACTACCTTGGGATTTAAATCACCATCAAGCGTTTCAATTTTTAATATGACAACATTCTACACTTTGGCTGCAAAAGCAATTATTGCGGCTTGTACATCAGTAATTAGCAGGTCTTTGCTGATGTAAGGAAAGTCCTCATTAGGACAAGGAAATACTTTTTGTGCATTCACCCAAAGGGTTGGTTGTGTTTTGTTGTGGGTTTTGTTTTTTTCTTCTGAAGGTTAATTTTTATCATCTAAAGGGAAAATAGGTTTTACTTTAAATGGGATATTGACTTTCTGTGAACTTCACCAAATAACATATGTACTGCAGGTTTTGTCTCAGTGTTCTCAGTGACACTCAGGGTAGGACAAATACCAGGAGTACAAAATGTAAAGCTAACATTTGCTGAAATGAAAATATCCAGAAGGTTTAGAGTGAGCGGTGAGATCCACATTAGCTATTTTTTAAGTCGGGATACATAGCAAACTATGAACAGACGTTAATGGTTAATATCATAAGCTTTAGTATATTCATCTTTGGGGAATCCTAAAAAGAGAAATCAAATACAATGGGTTACAGTAATTAATTTATAAATCGTTTCACTGTGGGATTAAGGGGTTACTTTATTGCTTTCTCGAGATAGGCATTTCGGTCAATTAAGGAATTCTGCCTCTTTCTTGCATTTGAAGCCGGAGAAAACTACGGGAGACAAGTAAATGTGTGTATATATATATATATATACATGTGCTCCTCCCTGGCTTTGTTAAGCATCTCGGGCCTTAAACGTAGGGCTACAGCATGGTCGTGTCGCCAATGAACTCGCTCCTCGAAGCCTGCGAATTTATTGCCGTCAGTATTCATGAGGCTGGACGTACCCACGAGGAATAGAAATAACAGCGAACATTAAGATAAAATGTATTACCAGGCCCGCGCGATTCTGAGCCTGGCTCAAGCAGTCTGCCCGGGGAGCTGGCAGTATGCGGCGGGGAGAGGGGGGCCACCGGGGGCTGGTGACAAGGGGTGCTGGTTCCCGGCGGGCCCGGAGAACCCCGCCGGGCAGCAGCCCCTGCACTCTGTGTGGCGAAGGGAAGCAGCAGGGCAGCGGCGGCGCCGGGACCGGCTGCAGCACCGCAGGAGCGAGAGTTGCGGTCAGGTTGTAATTTTTAGCGTTGCTTTAAAAGTTAGCGTAAAGTTACCGCTTTAGCTCTTAAAAAAAAAAAAAATGTCCCAAGGACTGCGAAGAAAAGTTTTTCCTCCGGAACTTGGTAAGTGACAGACCAAACGCTGCTCAAAAAGACCCCTCTTGTCCTTCTCCTTCCCTCTCCTGAAAGACCAGACAGAGGGAAGACTTGGCTGCAACTCCCTACGGAGGCTTCTGCCTCCAAGGAAGCAGAGGGGAGCGGGCGGGGGCCGGCAGCAGCCGCCCCAGGAGCCGGCAGCAGCCCGCCTCCTCCCCGGGGTCTGAAGGCTTCGCTCCCCCGCACGCCGTCACCCCCGCCCCTCGGGCGGCCGCGACCGAGCAGTTTCAGTGATGGAGCGAAGAGCCCCGGACAGGGGGTGTGTCTCCAGCCAGGCGGGACTGCTTCGCCCCCAGGGAGAATCCAGTAGGATGCGTGTCGCAAGCTGCAGAGACGGCGTGCCAATGTGTGTACCAGCGTTCAGAATTTGAGAAATCACTTCACCTTGGAGGTGAGACGCTTGGATCTTCTAAAGGTCCTCACCTCCTCAGCCTCCGGCTTGCGCCGGGGGCGGAGATGGGAGAAGGGCTGAATTCTCTGCCTTTCTGGCCTCAAAAAATAAGCCCGTGAACAGAAGGGGTCGTTTTAAAAGTACTAGTGGGGGTTGATGTTCCTCCAGCCAAGGAGAAGGTCTCGCTCAGCAGCACCTGCCATAGCCATATGTTCCCATTCCTCTGGTGGCTGCCTGCCCTGGCTGCCTGCACTCCCGGTCTGCCCCCGCTGCCCCGACCCAGCCCCTGCCAGCCCAGAAGTTAAAGACCCGGCCGCACAGGCAAAGCAGGTGTCCGGTGGTGTGCGGGCAGGAAGCCAGGTCGCCGCTTAGCCTAGAAACCCTCCTCTCGGGCCGACTTTGCCACCGCTCGCACAATTTTCCCTTCTCTCAGCGTTTTCCTTAGGGAAACCTGATGAACTTGGCCTGACAGCATCCTAGAGAGTGGGGTTCGCGCAGAGACACACGGATAAGCACCCATGCATCCCAAGCGGAACAGCATCCCACGCCTTCCTCCACGGGACGAGGACGTGATCCCGGTTACCCTCCTCCCTGCCCCGCCGGGCTCAGCCCAGCAGCACCGCAGCTGGGAGCTGGATCTCCCCATGGTCGGGAAAGGCAGCCTGCTCGGCTTGGGCCTGGGTCCTGGAGCTGGGCGCTTTTCAACAACTTTGGCGAAAAATGGTGATGTCTCCCACTTCCTTACTCCTCCCCATCCCTTCCCCAGGAGGGTTTTCCTTTACAATGCATGGTAGCTTAGAAGTAGCTAGAATAACTCATGGCTTAAAAAAAAAAGTCAATAAATACACATAAAGTATGATTTGTGGATTCTGATACAATGATTTCGATAAATAAGGAGAGCCCAAGCCCAGTTTCAAGTTCACCCCCTTCAGAGATGAAGTTGCATTCCACCACCCCAGGGGACACGGTAATGGATGGAGACCTGGCTCCCTCTCGCACAAGTAATTGGCAGACGTTCCCTCCTTCCTCCTGGACTGGCTGGGGAGCTAGGGAAAGGCTTATGAAGACAAATGTGGACTTCACTTGGGGTTGTGCTGTGTGCTGTGTGTGCGCGTGTGTTTTCCTGCGTGACCTTTAGGCTGTGTTTATGCGCATAAATAAGAAGCGTTCAGGAGAAACAGAACAATTCCGATGCATTCCCAGGCTGTCACATCCCTGATCCAAACACCCCGCTGCCTCTCCCCGCTGCCTGCTTGCCTGCAGCCCTGCTGAAACAAACAAGGCAGCATCTGGTCGGTCGCCGAGGGACGGCTCCAGCGTGCCCCAAGGGACAGGATTCACCTTGGGCCGTTCGCTAAGGATTCGTACTAATATCACAGACGCAGTAGCAGATTCACTCCTTCCACAGTTTTGCCTCCGACTTCATAAGCAACAACAAGAAAAAACAGAATCTACTCTAAAACGGGACAGAAATCCCGAATCACTCATAATACCAACAGTGCCACTCTTTAACTGTTTGACTCAAAGGCAAGAGTATTCTAAGGATAAACCACAGAAGAGGAAGGGAAAGAAGAGTAAGAAACAGAGAAGGAAGGAAGGAAGGAAGGAAGGAAGGAAGGA